>JAXLNO010001180.1:0-61776 GCA_038087875.1 Malacoraja senta | reverse complement strand
GAGATTGAGGGGATCTTATAGAAACGTACAAAATTCTTATGGGGTTGGACAGGCTAGATGCAGGAAGATTGTTCCCGATGTTGGGGAAGTCCAGGACAAGGGGTCACAGCTTAAGGATAAGGGGGAAATCCTTTAAGACCGAGATGAGGAAAAACTTTTTCACACAGAGAGTGGTGAATCTCTGGAACTCTCTGCCACAGAGGGTAGTTGAGGCCAGTTCATTGGCTATATTTAAGAGGGAGTTAGATGTGGCCCTTGTGGCTAAAGGGATCAGGGGGTATGGAGAGAAGGCAGGTACGGGATACTGAGTTGGATGATCAGCCATGATCATATTGAATGGCGGTGCAGGCTCGAAGGGCCGAATGGCCTACTCCTGCACCTATTTTCTATGTTTCTATGTTTCTAATTCCATATCCTTCTCCTTGGTGAATACCGAAGAAAAGAAATTGTTCAATATCTCCCCCATCTCTTTTGGCTCTGCAGATAGCTGTCCACTCTGACTCTCTAATGGACCAATTTTATTCCTTGTTATCCTTTTGCTATTAATATAGCTGTAAAAACCCTTTGGATAGGGGACGATCAGCCATGATCAATAGAGGATGATCAGCCATGATCACAATGAATGGCGGTGCTGGCTCGAAGGGCTGAATGGCCTCCTCCTACACCTATTTTCTACGTTTCTATATTTCTATGGAGTAACTCAGTGGGTCGGCAGCATTCCTGGACCTGCCTGACCTGCTGAGTTACTCCAGCATCTTGTGTCTTTCCTCGGTAAACCAGCATCTGCAGGTTCTTGTTTCTACAATCTGTAATTTGGATTGGTTCAGCAAGTTTGAAACTTGCACATGCTTCAAGTAGATCAGCCACTGATCCAGCTCTCCTCAGTTTCCCTATCTCTGCATCCGAAAACATGTTTATCCTTGACCAGATTGCATGAATGGTCAATTAAAAAAGTATCTGTGCGCACCTGCTGCCTGACCCGAGTATTTCTAGCATTGTGTTTCAGTCCTCCATCACCTGCAGATTTGCAATTTTCTATTTGTAACTTGTTATTTGTTCCAGTCAATCCGATATTTCCGATAATACGAGTCTGAAGAAGGGCCTCGACCTGAAATGCTTCCCATTCCTTCTCTCCAAAGATGCTGCCTGTCCCACTGAGTTACTCCTGCATTTTGTGTTCATCTTCACTGTAAAGCATCTGCAGCATCAACATTTCCTTCTTACACAATGCGCTATTTGCAAATCACAAACTCCTGACATACTTGCCAAATATATTTAATCTTCAGCAAAAGACACATGTGAGAGAGCTTACTGACAGTCCATCTGATCCCTTGGGTCAGATCTTACAGCCAAGACCCATGAGTATTACTGAAGGGGGCTGCAAATCTGTTCAGTTGAGAAGGGATCAGCTGCCAGCAAGATTGGGGGAAGGGGGTTGGGCAGGAATATACAATAGGGCCTCCATTGTAAGTCTTAGCTGATCAGTGGCACAGGAACAAGAATGTTTGGGGTTAGATCTTGGGGATCAAGAGGCCAGTACAGGGCCCACCTTAGGTTCCAACCAGTGTTGCATTGTGAATGGGGAAAGAAATTTTGGAGAACAATACATCCAGAATGAAGGAGCTCGGGGAAATTAGCATTAGTAAAACAAAAAAGCATTGGGGGGGAAATAAAGCAACTAAAGATGATAAATCCCCATGGCTGGACAAACTGCATCTTAATATTTTGAAAGATGGCTATAGCAACAGTGGTTGTCATCTTTCAAAATTCCATAAATTGTAGAACATTTCCCACAAATCAGAAGGTAGCAAATTCCAGAAAGGAGGGAGATTAACAAAATGGAAAGATTCAGATCAATCTGCCTTTTAGAGTTATGGAAAATAATGCAATCTATTAATACAGAAGTAGTAACATGATGTTTCAAATAAATAGGCTGGGTAGGGTCAAGTTGATTTTCAATGACAAATGTTTGACAAATCCATTCAAGTTTTTTTTAAGGTTTAACTAGCAGGAGTAAGATGGTGTGTATTTAGACTTTCAGAAAGTGTCCAACTAAGTCCCATTAATAATATGGACGAAGGGATCAAAATGTATAGAAGTTTGCTAACCAAAGCAGGGTGGCTGTGTGAGCTGAACAGGATTAGGAGAGGCTTCTTTGGATAATGACAGGTTAAATGAATGAGCAGCGACATGCAGATGAAATATCATGCAGAAACATGGTTGGAAGAAACACAAAAAAGTATGTTCTTTATGAAACAGTATCCTGGGCATGATCAACTTGGTTGAACGTCTGTGGCAATGCCCCAAAAGAAGAAAGAAGGACAAAACCCTGCAAAGACCAATGCGGAGACCACATCAGATGCACAACGGGGACAATCACAGTAGTTTTCAGAGTAAAAGGGATTTCAAGACACTGCATGAGAACATCACCGTGCCAGAATTTCAAGCTTTAGTTGTCTTCACTAGAGTTCATCCCCATTCACTCACTGGTGGCTCCTGGATCATGTGATTGATCTTTGCCACCTTGATCTCCATTACTGGAATCAATCAGCTTGGCATTCTATAAAGCCTTTGCCTGAAGCAAATATGTTTTAAGTGAGAAAAGGGTGGCACGGAGGCGCAGCGGTAGAGTTGCTGCCTTACAACTCCGGGTTCCAGAGTTTGTACATTCTCCCCATGGGTTTTATAGACAATAAATAGACAATAGGTGCAGGAGTAGGCCATCCGGCCCTTCGAGCCAGCACCGCCATTCAATATGATCATGGCTGATAATTTTCTCCGAGATCTTCGGTTTCCTTCCACACCAAATATTGGTTTGTAGGTTAATTGTGTTGGTATAAATGTCATTTGTCCCTCGTGTGGGTCTTGTGAGTCTGTGGAATTCTCTGCCACAGAGGGCGCTTCTCTGGATACTTTCAAGAGAGAGCAAGATAGAGCTCTTGAAGATAGCGGAGTCAGGGGATATGAGGAGAAGGCAGGAACAGGGTACTCATTGTGGATGATCAGCCATGATAACATTGAATGGCAGTGCTGGCTTGAATGGCCATATGGCCTACTCCTGCACCTATTGTCTATTGATAGTGTTAGTGTGCGGGGATTCCTGGTCGCTGGTCGGTGTGGACTAAGGGCCTGTCCCACTTGGGCCGTCACTTACGCAACAGGCCGGTAGTGAAGGTCGCGCGATGGACCCGTGAGAGTTGCGTGCGTCATCATGCGCCCGCACAGCCGTCTGGAGCACGTGACGTCATTTGAAGATGGGCACAAAATGCAGGAGTAACTCAGTGGGACCGGCAGCATCTCTGGAGAGAAGGAATGGATGATATTTTGGGTCGAGACCCTTCTTCAGTCTGAAAGAAGGGTCTTGACACGGAACGTCACCCATTCCTTCTCTCCAGAGATGCTGTCTGTCGCGCTGAGTTACTCCGGCATTTTATGCCTATCTTGAATCGTCTTGGCCCCGATCTGGGAGTAGGGGTGGGGGCGGATCCGGATCCGCAACTGCCGTGAGCCCCAGGCTGAGTTCGACGATCGTTTGCCTGCTTCTGCTGCTGTTGGAGGTGAGACGTTGCGTCGCCCCAGGGTCTTGGGCCTGTCCCACTTTGGCCGTCAGTTACGCGACAGGCCGTTGGCACGTGAAGATTTCGTGCAGGATGAAGTCCACACTCCTACACACCACACCGCACTCCTCCACACCACACCATGCGCCCGTCCCCGTGCTACCCACGTACTACCCACACGCTAGCAAGTCGCGTAAATGGCACGCGAAAGACAGCCAAGTGGGACAGGCCCTTAAGGGCCTGTTTCAGCACTAGATCTCTAAGCTAAACTAAAACATGGGTGAAGCCAGCACCAAAACTCAGAATCACAGTTCAAACACCAGTGAGTGAACTGTCAAATATTGGCACATGCCAGATTTTGGTTAACAGTTACTACATAGCAAAGTATATTTTTGTAAAAGATAGATGAATATTTGAGGCAAAGGAAAATAAAAGCTTGCAGGAAAAGGCCAAGGTTATAGGATTGTTCCAGCAAAGAATCAATGATCCTTTATTCACTTCCATACCTGCACCTCAAACGTCTGGATTGAATCCCCTTCCTCGTTATACGTGTATGGTCCCAATAGGATCCCTTCGGCTTGATTTTCATCACCCAAGCCCTGTGAACAAGTAGAAATTAGCAAGCTTTACACACAGAAAATTACTCTCCAGTCACCCCAACTATTCTACCAGCTGATGAAAGCAGGACTTCCACCCTTGCCTGGAAGAAAGCTTCAAGATTCAAGAGAGTTTATTGTCATGTGTCCCTGATAGGACAATGAAATTCTTGCTTTGCTTCAGCACAACAGAACATAGTAGGCATTGACATAGTAGGCAAGACATTGGTTGAATATATAAAGTAATTTCATTTCAAACAGTCAATTGGAAAAATGACATCACCTCATTTAGCACATGAAGTGAATCTGTACACAATCAAACAGAATGAAACAATGCGTAGCATCAACTCTCATCTGTGGTAGAATCAGGGTGTCCCACCACAGGAGCCTCATCAGGCACCTCTATACCCACAGAACTAGAGTGGAAGCAAGTCATCCTCAATCCTGAGAGAATACCAGTGAAGAATTGTTCACCCCCACTCAGGAAAGCACTTGGCATAAAAATTGTCCCTAGTATGTGTAGTGTTAACTTTAATCTCATCTATTGGTTGTAAAGTTGCTTCATCACTGTATGAAGCTTTTGTGGTTAGCAGTGTTGAGGATTGTGCAATAAAGTGACAAAACTCAGTGAAGACAGTGAAAACCCAGAATCACAGTTCAAACACCAGTATGAGCAACTTGTGTAGCATGGAAGATTGAAGATTATATTAGAGGGCCTTCTATTTGAGGGATTATTGTTCTGAACAGTGAAATGGAATTTGCTCATTTTTAACAGAACTTGTTAATGCTATTGACGTGGATTGTGAGACCACTTGGGACCCTGAACATGGAATCCAATGTCCAAGAAAGCCATGCCATGTTCAGCAGCATGCGCCACACAAACACCATGGTTCCCAAACATACACTCATATTCTATACGTTTCACTCACATAAACAGATAAATCTTGAGGGGCACTTCTAATTGATCCATGCGGAGAAATGGATCTTGGAATGTGCTCTAGGGTAAAGGCTGTTGGCCTGATCCGGACAGCAAGCTCGATGACAATAAAGCCTTGATAGCCTTTAAATGGCCAACAGTTCCCAGGATGAACCTCCGGCTGCAAGAGAGAACAAGAACAAAAAAATTAGGAAAGATTCTTAGTTTTGTTTAGATATTCAGCGCGGAAACAGGAAATATTAACGCTATCCTACCCACACTCGGGACAATTTTGTTTTACATTTACCAAGACAATTAACCTACAAACCTGTACGTCTTTGGAGAGTTGGAGGAAACCAAAGATCTCGGAGTAAACCCACGCAGGTCACGGGGAGAACGTACAAACTCCATACAGACAGCACCTATAGTTGGGATCGAACCGGGGTCTCTGGCGCTGCAAGCGCTGTAAGGCAACAACTCTACCACTGTGCTGCCCACAATTCTCTACCCACAATTATCCCCCTTCCTTTCAACAGAACACTGATTCTTCCTAAAGGGACAGCAAAGATTTGGATTTTTGGACACGATCCACGTGAGGATATGTGGATACTTATAGACTAATGAAAGGCATAGAGTGGATGTGGAAAAGATGTTTCCACTTGTGGGAGAGTCTAGGACCAGAGGCCATAGGCTCAGAATTAAAGGGTGCTCCTTTAGAAATGAGGTGAGGAGGAACTTCATTACCACAGAGGGCTGTGGAGGCCAAATCAGTGGATATTTTTAAGGCAGAGATAGACCAATTCTTGATTAGAACGGGTGTCAATGGTATTTTGGGAACAGGGATGGGTTGTTGGGGTGGGGGTTGCTATGGCAGGAATCTGCAGTCTCGACCCCTCAATGTTTTCTGCCAATTTACGTCAACCCTGCACAATGAGAAAACTGCTACAATTTTCCAGCAGAGCCCATTGCTGCTTTTGGTTCATGGTTTGACAATTATTAAGTTAATGCAGAGAACAGGAGTTACTGAGACATTTTTAACACACTGTCCCCACTCTCACACCATTTACAAAGTATCAGGACAAGTACCTGAACCAGCAGGACCTCTGTCTCGGGTAGTGTGATCAAATGCAACCCACAATATGCTTCCTCTGATTTCCTCTAAATCTTTCTTTGTTTTAAAACCTCAACCCTCTGGACTTAGGCACCTCTGTAAGCTACAGGCAAATGCTGGCAAATGGGATTAGTTGTACGGGTACCTGATGGTTGACGTGGACGTGTTGGGCACAAAGGGCCTGTTTCTGTGCTATATGACACCACAAGTGGATTCAAAAACCTGAACTCAATTGAAGATTTGACAAACACACTGGCAATCTACATCCAGGTGAGAGGAATGGGGAGCAGAAAGCGTCGTAGTTTGGTTAAAGCAGATGGAAGGAGCCACTTTTCCTTAAGGAAGGATATTTTTGCTATGGAGGGAACACATCAGAAGTGCAGCTGATTAACTGTAGGGATGGCAGGGCTGACGTATGAAGAGCAATCTGGTCAATATTCACTGGAGTTTGGAAGGAATGATCATTTTATAGAAACCTACAAAATGTAGAAGTTGTAACAGGACTGGAAAGATTCAAGGTAAGATGTTCCTGATGCTGGGGAGTTTCAGGACCAGGATACATAGATACATAGAAAATAGGTGCAGGAGTAGGCCATTCGGCCCTTCGAGCCTGCACCGCCATTCAATATGATCATGGCTGATCATCCAACTCAGTATCCCATACCTGCCTTCTCTCCATACCCCCTGATCCCTTTAGCCACAAGGGCCACATCTAACTCCCTCTTAAATATAGCCAATGAACTGGCCTCAACTACCCTCTGTGGCAGAGAGTTCCAGAGATTCACCACTCTCTGTGTAAAAAAGTTTTTTCTCATCTCGGTCTTAAAGGATTTCCCCCTTATCCTTAAGCTGTGACCCCTTGTCCTGGACTTCCCCAACATCGGGAACAATCTTCCTGCATCTAGCCTGTCCAACCCCATAAGAATTTTGTACGT
The DNA here is from genome assembly GCA_038087875.1 of Malacoraja senta. Classification (NCBI taxonomy): domain Eukaryota; kingdom Metazoa; phylum Chordata; class Chondrichthyes; order Rajiformes; family Rajidae; genus Malacoraja; species Malacoraja senta. The sequence goes on along the minus strand of JAXLNO010001180.1, from coordinate 54,661 downwards.
TTCTATAAGATCCCCTCTCAATCTCCTAAATTCTAGCGAGTATAAGCCAAGTCTATCCAGTCTTTCTTCATATGAAAGTCCTGACATCCCAGGAATCAGTCTGGTGAACCTTCTCTGCACTCCCTCTATGGCTATAATGTCCTTCCTCAGATTTGGAGACCAAAACTGTACGCAATACTCCAGGTGTGGTCTCACCAAGACCCTGTACAACTGCAGTAGAACCTCCCTGCTCCTATACTCAAATCCTTTTGCTATGAAAGCTAACATACCATTCGCTTTCTTCACTGCCTGCTGCACTTGCATCCCTACTTTCAATGACTGGTGTACCATGACACCCAGGTCTCGCTGCATCTCCCCTTTTCCTAATCGGCCACCATCTAGATAATAGTCTGCTTTCCTGTTTTTGCCACCAAAGTGGATAACCTCACATTTATCCACATTATACTGCATCTGCCAAACATTTGCCCACTCACCCAGCCTATCCAAGTCACCTTGCAGTCTCCTAGGATCCTCCTCACAACTAACACTTCCCCCAGCTTAGTGTCATCTGCAAACTTGGAGATGTTGCCTTCAATTCCCTCATCTAGCTCATTAATATAAATTGTAAATAGCTGGGGTCCCAGCACTGAGCCTTGCGGTACCCCACTAGTCACTGCCTGCCATTGTGAAAAGGACCCGTTTACTACTACTCTTTGCTTCCTGTTTGCCAGCCATTGATGTGGATCTCTATCCACATCAATACTGAACCCCCAATACCGTGTGCTTTAAGTTTGTATACTAATCTCTTATGTGGGACCTTGTCGAAAGCCTTCTGAAAGTCCAGATACAACACATCCACTGGTTCTCCCTTATCCACTCTACTAGTTACATCCTCGAAAGATTCTATAAGATTCGTCAGACATGATTTACCTTTCGTAAATCCATGCTGACTTTGTCCAATGATTTCAATACTTTCCAAATGTGCTGCTATCCCATCTTTAACAACTGGATGACAGAGCGAGGATAAGTTGAGGTCATGTAGAACTCAGAGGGGGAGAAATCTCTTCATCCAGAGTGGTGAACCAGAGGAATTCTCAATCATGGAATGCAATTGAAATCATATCGTTGAATATACTCATGAGTTAAATATTGTTCTTCTAGCTAGAGGGACCAAGAGGTATTGGGAGAAAGGTATGGGGAGTCCACCAACTGGGGACACAATTTGGATGATCAGCCATGATCACACTGAGGGGTTGAGTGGGCTTGAAGGGCCATATTGCTTACTCATGTTCATAATTTCCATGTTTCTATTCCATATCCCACAACTGTGGCACTGAACAAGCACGCATGGTGGGCCAATGCATGATTTTTTCGACATATATATCAATACCTTGCATTCTTCTGACTGGGAAGAACTGTTAAGCAGACAGATTATGTTTCACATAAACCTGGGGAAAGCAGAAGACACACACTAGTTGTGGTGCCCCCAACAGCAAATCTTGAAGTTGTGGACCTAGAGCGTCCCTGTACCTTGCTGCCTCTAGGAGAGGATTCGAAGATGACTGCTTTCAAGACAGATGGGAGCAGCAGTACAAGGATTATATACCTGAATGACAGCTCTAGGTGAGTGAGATTGGTACCACAGTGGAAAGCCAAACAGAGTAAGAAGAGCAGTCTTGGTCTCTAACGTCTCTGTGCAGCGAGTGTGGATCACGCTGCCACCCAACAAGAGAAAACAGAATCATTATCATATCACTGAATGGCCAAAGTTAATCATGAATCCTTCAAGAAATATGCAGGTTTGCAGAGAACTGCAAAACTCTGGCAGAGGGATTGGAAAGTTTTTGCTTGAGTGCTGACCACTAAGAAGAACTTTCCAATTTGTCCAAGAACTCAACACATCCTGCACAACTGCAGCAATAATTTAATGTTACAATCGCAATTGTTTAAGTAAATTTGAAAGCTAATTTTCATACAATGTCCAACAGGTTGGAGCACAGAATCCAGCTGAAACGTTAAATGCACAGCTGAATGGCCACCAGGTGGCAGTGGTTGGAAAAGTACCCTCCCAAATCTCAACCATTTACTTGCTCTCATCATTTTTCCATTGAACACAACTATAATAAACTAGGAACTATTTTTGCAAAAAATTAAGTACAATGAGAAAGATTTTTGTGACATAAAATGGAAGCAAAACTTCTACCCGCTGACCAAGATATAAAAATATTGTTATTCGTAGGCAGTCAGCTGGGAACATGTGCAACAAATGACTGCTGTCTGCATAGGTTCTTTTTCTCAATTATATAAAGCTGTGGCGATCGCTGGGGGTTAGGCCACTCCTTGGGTCATCCCCCTCGGCTATTGAGGGACAGGGGCGTTGGTCAGCCACGGGGTTTCCCAAGGTCCTTCTCAGGGTGTGTGTGATCTCGCTGCGACATTAAAAACTACTGTTGAACCTGCCTGACCTCTGGCCTTTTCCTGACCTCATCCAGGCTGCTACAAAGCCATTTAGCATTACATCTGACCTAGTTTAGAGACTAACCAGGAAGGACAATTTATCTTGTAGAACATATATTTTTCATATATTGTAGAACATATATTTACATCGCAGGAACAGGCCCTTTTGTCCCACTGTGTCTGCACCAACCATGATGTCAGCCTAACTCATCCCATCTGACTGGACATGGTCTACATCCCTCTACTCTCTGTCTGTACATGTATCTGTCCAAATGCCTTTTAAAGATTACTATTGTATCAGCTTCCACACCTGCAGTTGTGCAAGAAAAACTTGCCTCACACATCTCCTTTAAACATCCCCCCTCTCACCTTAACTCTATGCCCTCGTGTTTTTGACATTTCCACCCTGGGGAAAAGACTGCCTCCTCCATCTTTATATCTCTCATAATTTTATATACTTCTATCAGGTCTCGTCTCAGCCTCTGACGCTCCGTTTGTCCAACCTCCCCTTATAGCTAATATTCTATTCTAACATTCTGTCTAATCCAGGCAGCATCCTGGTCATTCTGCAGATGGCTGAAACCTAAAGTAGATCTTCAGCTTTCTACACAATTCCAATTGTCCAATGTTAGCTTGAGAAGAACCAAGCTTCTATCCACATTTCAGACCATGAGCTTGTCTTCTTTTCTTGCACTTCTACAGATGTTTAAGATTTCATTTGTCTGCCACTAGTTGCATCTCCACCGATCCAGCTGGTATCGACATTCATCTCAAATGTCTCCTGGTCTCCAGTCTATCTATTTTGTTATCACTTTCTCTGCAACGTAAACTTTGCTTCAAGGAATAAAACTGGCTAACCAACAGAAGAGGGGTGCAATTAAATCAGGGCAGCACAATGACGGATCGTTAGACCTCATGCCTGACAGCACCAGAGACTTGGGTTTGTTCCTGACTACGGGTGCTGTCTGTACGGAGTTTGTACATTCTCCCTGTGACCATATGGGTTTTCTCCAAGTGTTCTGGTTTCCTCCCACACTCCAAAGATGTACAGGTTTGTAGGTTAATTGTAAGTTGTAAAATTGGCCAGAGGGCAGAATAAGACCCATCTTTTCTTCATACGCATTAAATGACTTGGAGTTCCAGATTTGCAGATGATACTGTGAACTGGGGATATTCATGGAATTGGAGGCAAATATAGAATATGGTTTGAACAGCTGTAATTCAAATGTGAAATATTTCATTTTGGGAGGTGGAATAAGGCAATGTAAACTAGAGGGCACAATTCTAAAAGGAGTGAAGAAACAACAATGTCTCTGGAATGGGTGACGTTTCGGTTCGAGACCCTTCATCAGACCTTCACATCCTTCTTACACACGTGGGTGATATATGTGCCTAGTTTACTGAAAGAAGGAAGTTTAGGATGTTGTTTAAAAACTCCTGTACTTTATAAATAACGGCTCAGGGTACAAGAGCAAAGAAGTGATGGGGAACTTTGTAAAACACAGGCTTGGCCACAGCTGGAGTAGTGCATCCAGTCCTGGCTGCCTTGCCCTCAGAAAGGCATGAAGCTTCGGAGAGAGTGCACAAGAGAGTAACCAATGTGTTTGCAGGGATGGTGGAGCAGTGGACAGAATGAAGATGGCCGATGGTGCCCCAGGGCAAGGCCATCCCACCGATGGCTCGGCCTTTAAATGAGTTGTGGCTGCCGCAACATCAAGCAGTTACAAGTTAAATTAACATTCAGCAGTGTGATCCTCAGCAGCTCTGGGGAAACCTGTACTGTGAACATAGAAGGTACACAAAAGTGCTGGAGAAACTCAGCGGGTGAGGCAGCATCTATGGAGCGAAGGAAATAGGCAACGTTTCGGCCCGAAACTTTGCCTATTTCCTTCGCTTCATAGATGCTGCTGCACCCGCTGAGTTTCTCCAGCATTTTTGAGTACCTTCGATTTTACAGCATCTGCAGTTCCTTCTTTAACACTGTGAACATAGATTTTACTTCGGAGTCCCGTGAGTGACTACATGAAGAAGAGCCCGTCCAGCCGCACACGCCTCATATCGTCAGACACATAGCGAAGGAAGTGCCAATGTTTGGAGCCAGCAGAGCCCCTCCAAACCGGTAAGTAAAAAACCTGAAGGTAAGTTTTTACTTACGGTTTTCAGGCGATTTAAAAGACTTGTAGTAATAAAATACAAGTCATAATAAAGGAAATTGTGGAGGTATACCGCAGAGTGCTCAGACAGACAGACCGCGGGTCTGTGAGTAGTTTTTCTTTAAAACGGCTGCCGTTTAGCGCTATTTAGATCGCATAGATAAGAGGTTGCAGTTAAAGAAGTCAGACCGGAGATCCCCGTTTCAGGTAACTAGTTGGTTATATTTAAAACCTAGTTACAAGGCAATGCAGGGAATGCCTGTCAGGTAACTAGTTTGTTGTTTTAAAAACCTAGTTGCAGGGCAATGCAGGGAATGTCTGAGGAATGTCCAGGTTAACTATTTGGTCTAAATTAGAGCCAGCATATGAAGTGCCTAGGGAAGGTCCGGGCTTTGTGTTGGGCTAGAGAAGGCCAGTGTATGAAGTGCCTGTGGAAGGTCTGTTTTAACATGGTCCCTACAGGGCCAGTGCAGGGGTACCTGGTGGAGGTCCAGGTTTAGCGTTGGCCCAGAGGAGAGCCAGCGCATGGAGTGCTTTATAAGGTCCGGCTCAATGTTGGCCTAAAGGGAGAGCCAGCATAGGAAATATTTTGGTTCAGCGCTGGCCTACAAGAATGCCCACATGGAGAGCAACTGGAAGGGTTGTTATGCGTAGGCCTATGGGAGAGAGCCAGCGCTAGAGATACCTGAAGCAGGATGTAAATTCGGCCCTCCTTGAGGTTTAGTTTATACAAAGATTCAAGTAAACGGATTATATGAGGCCTGGAACCCAATACAGATCCAAAGGACCAGAGTTGGCACAATATATTAAAGTTGTGGTTCCAAAAAGATGAGGGAACCATTGGGAGATAAATAAACTATGTCAATAAAATACTTACTCTCCCAGCAGCTCCAGGTTCTAACCAGGTATGAGCTGTCTACAAAAATAAACCCGCAGTATTGAGCATGATAAGCAAGTCTCAGCAGGGGAGAGGGTATTGAAATTACTGGTCAGGCGTTAAGACTTTTTTGACCAAAGGTGGATGGAGAGCATGTGTTGATATCACAACAAGGTTGAATTAGCACTCATATAGTAGTGCGCACTTTCAAATAATTGTTTTATAAAAATGCTATAAAACCTAATATATACCCTAAGTTTGGGGGGGGTTCTGTACACCATCTAATATTTAAATTGTCTATTAATCTGTTTTTAGAAAGATCTAGCCACAAAAAAAAAAGTATGATCCTGTGTGATTAACAGATAAAATTAAGGCAGTTTTCCCTACCAATATGTGGTGACTGGGGATGCAAAGTATCAATTCTGTCGTTCCCATATGTGCGTTACAGGCGCACTCCTGAGTTATGTGGAAGTTATAATATTCCACTAAGATCAGGGGATAACGATTGCTATGAGCAAACCCTGAGGAGGTCTGGTTCTGTAAGAAACATATTAAATGTTTTACACTTACAAGTTGGGGAAGATTACATTGCTTACTATAAAATGGCAAACTGATATTATACTGTACAGTATTGTGGGGTTTAGAATGTAGTTCTACCCATATTTGGTTTCTCTTACTAAGGTATTTGAAACCAGACACATATTTTCTCAAAATAAGAGAATATGTAGATTCAGACAAAACATGAAATATTGTGGGAAAGAGATGATTAAGAGGTCAGTTCACCATTACCATCAATTAATGCCAAATATGTTATGAGAGCAAATAAGGATGGTGGGTGTAGATTTATTCTAGATCTGACAAATTTTTACTCTATTTTGTACAGTATAACAGTGGATAACATTTGTTAATGTCATGCAGCCAATTTCACAAATAAGCATTTTACTATGTGACTGTGTATGGTATAATAGATTTTATTTTATCTGGATAAGCCAATGATGGCAATTTAAAGCATTGTATTATGTTTAGTCTCAGCCTTGACACTATTTGACAGGTAGTTGGATTTAAGATTAGCTTTACTAAGGACTCAGGTCCATTTGGTAATGGTCTTTTGCCATATTCTGATTGTAGGAAACATTCGGACTACAACAGAACCATGAGTGTTAGAATAAAGCTAATTTTAGAGATTTGTTAACTATCGAGATAAATCTAAAACAGTTTCCAAACAGTTATTGATTATTTGGGAAATGAGAACACATAATCATGATTCGATTGCAGATTAAGGCTGCATTTAAGTGGAAGTTGTACGTAACTCATTATAGAGCATCAACCATTGTATAAAGGTCAATATAGAGCACTAATCCTTAATTAGGCATTTAATTGGAAGTGGTATTAAGCTCTACCAACCTTCAATTAGACAGGAAACAAGCCTATGTTACAAATTTTGCTTATTTTCAGCTGTAGAATTTCGATTGCGGCATTATCAAAGTTTATAGTAAGCATGGATAATACAATTTATGGTAAGTTTGCCAGGCCATGTATTTGCCAGTTACAGTTATTACTGGAATATTAATGAATCAGGAGTATCTCAAATGCCTCCAGAGAGATTCTGGCTAAATACCTTCCATTATGCTACACACTAATGGTAGTGCTCTAAGTTGAGGTCATACTTATAAGTATTTTCAGCTGTGGAGGTACATGGAGTAACTTTTGATCAAATAACAAGGGATCATTATGCAAGTTTTAGGAACATTTATGACCTAAAGCATATTTGCTCTTATATGCACAATTGCATGGTTGGACATAGTTTGAGACTACGGAATAGAACGTATGTCAATCATTTGAGTGGTTTAAGCCAGTATCTTGTAATAGACTGACTAATGTGATCTGGATCTGGTATTTACCAGAAATATTTGATTGGCAATCTACCTATGAGGTAGATTCAATATAGTTGAAGACTCAAAAGTCATGTCAATCAATGATAATATAGAATGTATGTTGAATCATGAGAAATTTAACAATATTATAGCACGATTGATGACTTGTTTGTATCCAGATTTTTAAAAATTTTTTTTATTAGAAGTACAATTGTATACAATCATATTTTCATAATACATTTTATGTACAGCTTCTTTGGAGAGCTTGTTGATGGATCTTTGAAGGTAGTGGGACAGTCATCTTGGAACTGTGAAAAACGTTAGCTGAGCCATACATGTAACATTGTGTGGATTCTGGTTGCCTCCCTACAGGATTGATGGGAGTTCACTAGAGAGGCACAAGAAAGGTTTACAACAGTGGCAGGACTGCAGAAGAAAGGTTGCAAGCAGAGAGTCGCCAGGAACTGCAGCAGGTAGATGGTTTGAGTGGTTATATTATAGAAAAAAAGACAAAATGCTGGAGTAACTCAGCGGGACAGGCAGCGTCTCTGGAGAGAAAGAATGGATCATGTTTCGGATTGAGACCTTTCTTCAGATGTCTCGAATGTCATCCATTCCTTCCCCCCTCCCCCCCATAGATGCTGCCTGTCTCGCTGATGTCTATCTGTGGTGTAATCTGTGGCAGTTCCTTCCTACACATAAGGTGATGATATTCTGACTGGTCCATTCAGAGTAAACAAGGTAACCATCTTTCCTACACAAAGTTGGAAATGTCATTCAATTAGCACAAGGGTTTGATGCAATTAGTATAGTGGGCCAAGGGTTCACTGCCTGAATGGCTGTTGGAAGCAGAACTCACATTTACTGGGCACCTGGACCAGCAGTAGAAGAGGCTGTGAGTGAGATTCACCTGGCCTCCCAGCATGTAAAACAGAAGGTGGGAACTATAGGTCAATTGACAGGTACATGGAAAAGACAGGTTTGGAGGGATATGGACCAAACGCAGGCAGGTGGGACCAGTGTAGCTGGGAGATGTTGGTGGGTGTGGGCGAGTTGGGCCGAAGGGTCTGTTTCCACACTGTATCACTCTATGATTCTAATTCATCCAGCACTCATAGTTCACAAGAGGAAATAACTAATCATTTGGTAAACTGCATCTAATCAAACGTAGCCGACATGGTTTAATGAAAATCATGTGTGACAAAACTTGACAGGATGTGATAGGGAGTTGATAAGGGAAACCTGTAAATGTAGGAGGAAGGAACTGTAAATGCTGGTTTAAACCAAAGATAGACACAATAAGCTGGTGTAACTTAGCGGCTCAGATAGCATCTCTGGAGAAAAGGACTTTTCTATTTGTTTTCTCCAGAGATGCTGTCTGACCCGCTGAGTTTCTGCAGCTTTTTGTGTCTATCTCCTGTAAATGTAATGTGTATTTAGATCTCCAAAAGGCATTTGCCACATATGAGGGCAAATGTGCTAACATGGACTGAAAGGTGGCAGTCATATAGAAAAACAAGTTAGAAGAAATGCGTGAAAACTGCAGATGGGATAAATCTGAAAAACAAAATGCTGGGAGCACTCTGGTCAGGCTGCATCTGTAGCCAGAGAAACTGAATTCATGTTTCAAGTCAAAGACCCTTCGTCAGAACTGGGGAGGTGACAACAGAAACGTGTAAAGCTGCACAGGTGGGTGGATGACTCTGATAGTGTAAAACCAGTTGACCATGGGGATAAGCTGCACACAAAGTTATCTGGTCAAGGAGTGAATAGGAGCGGTTAGGTTCTATATAAGGAAAATAGACAAAGATCGTAGCAGTTGCAAAATGCAGAGCAAGAAGACATGTCTAGGAAGGAATGGCAGATGCTGTTTAAACCGAAGATAGACAACGGGACAGGCTGCATCTCTGGAGAGAAGGAATGGGTGACGTTTCAGGTGGATATGCTGTTCAGACAAGACATGTCTGGCAGGTCAGCATGGACATGCCCTCCACTTTTGGATAGAGATTTAAAAAAACAAGCCAACCCAATTATCACAAATGGACAACTGATGCTAACAGAGCAATCAAGTTACCCAAGATTATCGAATTCCGTTCAGGCCCAGAGGACTGCCATGAGCCCAAATGGAAGGTGAGATGCCATTCCTCAAGATTGCTTTGAGCCTCATTGCAACAGTGCAGTAAGTCACAGACTGTTCATTCACTCCCACATCCAAGAGTCAGAATGAGATAACAGGAAGCTCAGGAGTGCCCCATGGATCGAACACAGGTGCTCCACAAAGTGGAAACCCAACGCCTGTTTGGTTTCTCCAATGTAGAGGAGACCACGTCATGAACACAGGGAAAGGAGCAGAGGGGGAAAAGGAGAGACAGTGAGAGATGGGAAGAACACGGTAGAGAGGGAGGGGGAGAGTGGGAGTTGAGTGTTAAAGAAGGAGAGGGAAGAGGGCAAGATACTTTCCACACTTTCCTCTTCACCTCAATCTCATCATCTCCAAAGCAAGTTTTGCTAAGTTTTGGCCTTTTACAGTTAAATAAAAAACTATTTGGGAAAACTTACATCAGTCATATTTTAATTCTGTTTTCCAGAGCTTGCATGTTGGAGTCCATGTCCTTCTGTGCTGCACGTACAGCCTGCAGCTCCAGCCGTGTCTGGTTGAGCTGCTCCTCCAGCAGCACCAGTGCAGTCAGTAGCTGCTTCTGTTCATCTGTCAACCTATATTAATAATAATCCATATAATTTTATTAGCCCAGTATGTATACATACAAGAACTTGCCTTGATGCTTTGCTTGCAAGGATAAAAACATGATATACAGTAGACAATTAATAATAAGACATTATAATTTAAACATGTGGAAATAAAGTACCAGATTAAAAGAGGCTACAGACTTTTGGCTGTTGAGTCGAGCTGCTTGTGGAAAAATACTGTTTTTATGCCTGGCTGTGGCCCAGGCAAAACCTGTCCTATACAGGACAAAGCAAGTCATCAGAGTGCAGGAGCAGAGGCAGCACGGTGGTGCAGAGTAGTGCTACAGCCTTACAGCGCCAGAGACCCGGGTTCAATCCTGACTACTGGTGTAAGGGTGATCGTTGGTCTGCATGGACTCGGTGGGCCGAAGGGCCTGTTTCCACACTGTACATCTAAACTAAAAGCGACGTTGACCTAAAAGCGACGTTGACGTTCACGCAACAACCGACGAAGCCCCCCCCCCCACCACCAAGGGTCTGCTGCTACTCCACTCCGGGCTGGAAACACTCTGTACCTTTCCACAGCAGATTCCATTTCCTTCAACTTCTGCAACATCTACGAATAGAAATTTAAACAACGTTTATTTCAAGTGCGGAGGCTTTTTAATCCTACTCGCAGCTACTTATTTCACAACATACACGTCAAATTTACAAATATGTAATGCAGAAAAGTCACTTTTCCACACTTCATATTTCCTTATGACATAGGCCATTTCAGCCCATCAAATCAATGCCAGCTCTCCGAGAATCCCAGTCCTTCACGAATTTTCCTTGAAACTAGTTCCTCACAAATTCCCATCAATTGTCCGCAGAATCCACCATTCAATTGAAAGCATACTTCACTGAACTGTAGCAGCTTAACACCCAGAGGATGGGAAATGCAGGGAATTCTCTGCCCAAGTGGCTACAGAGACTAGTCCTTGAGACCAGTTCAACAGCGAGGTGACTGGCTTTGATATTACAGAATTGAGAGTATGGTGTAAAATGGTGCCGAGATAAATGGTCTGACTGAGAGGTAGAGCAGCTGAGGGGCAGCACGGTGGTGCAGCGGTAGAGTTGCTGCCTCACAGCACCAGAGGCCCAGGTTTGATCCCGACTACGGGTACTATCTGTACGGAGTTTGTACGTTCTCCCCGTGACCTGCATGGCTTTTCTGCAGGTGCTCCGGCTTCCACCCACACTCCAAAGACATACAGGTTTGCAGGCTAAATAGCTTAGTAAAATTGTACATTGTCCCTAGTGTGTGCAGGATAGTGGTAGTGTGTGTGGATCGCTGGTCAGCGCAGACATTCCACGCTGTATCTCTAAAACAAAACAAAAAAAGATTAAAAGCAGCCATTTCAGGCAGAATGTGAAGGAAAGCTTGCCATGCTAGGAACAGAGGCCTTAGCCTCAGAATAAAAGGACGTTCCTTTGGGAAGGAGATGAGGAGGAATTTCTTTAATCAGAGGGTGGTGAATCTGTGGAATTCACTGCCACAGTAGGCTGTGCATCTTTTTAAGGAAGAGATAGATTATTGATTAGTATGGGTGTCAGGGGTTATGGGGAGAAGGCAGGGGAATGGGGTTGAGGTTAAGATAGGTGAGCCATGATTGAATGGCGCAGTAGACTTGATGAGCCGAATGGCCTCATTCAGCTCCTATCACTTATGAACCATGACTCTCTGTGCCCTCTCTACCCCTTCTCCCACACCAGCAGCAGCTCTCTCTCCCCGCACCCACCTTGGTATTGCAACCAACTTACCGTAACGCCGGCTCCGTCCGCTCCTCATGCATCTGCTGGATGGTGGGGATGTCAGCCTGGAAGCAAACACACACAGCGTTACACTCACCAGGGGCACGCACCCACCCACCCCTCCACCTCTGTCCAACACAGAGCCAGAGCCTTAATTGGAAGAGGCAATTTACCGCGGCCGTAGGTTAATTGGCCGCGGTAAATTGCCTCTTCCATGTCAGCAAGTGGAGAATCTGGGGGGGAGGGCGGATGGAAGACAATATGGAAAGAATAAAGTTCAGGTTAGTTTAGTTTATTGTCATGTGTACAGTGAAAAGCTTCTGTGGCATGTTATCCAGTCAGCAGAAAGACAATCCATGATTAGTAGGCCCCCTTCGGCCATGACTGACCATGGGTGATGCATCCTAGTTTGCAGGTGATGTGTGGTCGGATGCAAGCCTGGGCGATGTCATATGGAGGACAGGCTGTTGCCCATGCAGCACGTCCCCCCCTCTCCACGTCGCTGATCCATCCAAAGGAACAGCAGGGCCGTTACAGTTTGGAACCAGCGCCATCGCAGGAGCTGCCAGAGCGAGGTTGTAGACAACAAAGAACTGCCTTAGGGGCTCCAACTCCGGAGCCTTTTGTGGTTTACTCCAGGAGCCTTTTGCATGACTGGATATGGCCACAAGGCAGTGGAGGTTTTAAATCAGAGTTTTCCCTCTCCTAGATGGACTGCCTTCCCAGGCTGACGAGCCCCATCTGCCCGAGATTACATGATTACAATCGGGGCATTTACAGTGTATAGATACATGATAAGAGAATAACGTTTAGTGCAAGGTAAAGATAGTAAAGTCCGATTAAATATACTCCAAGGTCACCAATGAGGTAGATCGTAGTTCAGGACTGCTCTCTAGTTGTGGTAAAATGATTCAGTCGCCAGATAACAAATGGATTAAATTAGTGCAAATGGGTGATCGATGGTCAGCGTGGACTCAGTGGGTCAAAGGGCCAGTTTTCATGCCATCTCTCTCAATGACTACCAGGCAGCTTAAGCAACAGCTGGATTTCCTCCTGTGTCAATCACGGCTCTGCTCACCCCCCTACGGACAGACTCTACACATCACTGCCAGGCAGGAGTGGGGGAAGAGGCCAATCTGCCAGCACTTGACACTCACCTGCACCCTCTCCAGCGACTCGAAGGGCAGCATGTTCCGCAGCTCCTCCAGTTTCTGAAGGGTTACCTTGCCCAGCAGCTTGATGAGGTGGGCTGGTATCAGCGGGGGAGGGAGGCGTATGGTTTCAGACGGCTCACCGCCCCAGTCTAGCCAAGCCCGGAAGGCAGCGGTCAGCAGCTCCAGCTCCTTCTCCATTCTCTGCATTCGCACCTGCAGGCCAGCCTAGGAACAGAGCAAGACAGTCAGCTTGGGCAGTATGGTGATGCAGTGGTAAAGTTGCTGCCTTACAGCGCCAGACACCCGAGTTTGATCCTGACTACAGATGCTGCCTGTATGAAGTTTGTACATTCTCCCCGTGACCTGCATGGGCTTTCTCCGAGATCTTTCGTTTCCTCCCACACTCCAATGATGTACTGGCTTGTAGATTAATTGGCTTAGTGTTAATGTAAAATTGTCCCTAGCGTGTGTGGGATGATAGTGTTAGTGTGCGGGGATCGCTGGTCGGTGTGGACCCGGTGAGCCAAAAGGCCTGTTCCTGCGCTGTATCTCTAAACTAAAGTCCATATCAACCTGACCCAGAATATAGCCATCGCCGCCCTTCAATGAGACCATGCACCGCACATTTATTGTCAAGGCCAGGTTCCACAACATGGAGGGGGGACACCTCCAACCTAACGCAGGCCAACTGCAGCCAACACAGGCAAACTCTCCATCCTGCAACCCCATCTCAACCCCCAACTCTCCACCCCATTCACTCTGCCCCCAACCCACCCCTTCTCCTCCACTTATCTCACATCTCTCCTCTATTTTACCCTCAACTACTTTCTCCCCAGGGTGGAAATGTCAAAGACCAGAGGGTAGAGCTTGACGGGGGGGGGGGGTGTGTGCGCGTGTGCGTGTGTCTCTCTCTCTCTCTCCCCCCTCTCTCAGGTGCAGAATGAAACGCTGTCTTGTCCCTGGGTGGCAGCTCTGGCCAACACCTCCCAACCACAGCCACAAACCTGCAAGTCTCACTCTTCTTTCTGCCTGGGGATTGTGTGCAGTTTAGTTTCGTTTACAGATACAGCAAGGCAACAGGCCCTTTGCCCCACCGGGTCTACACCGACCAGCGATCCCCCTGCACTTACACTGTCCCACACACACTAGGGACAATTTATACCCAGCCAATTCACCAACAAACCTGTACGTTTTTGGAGTGTGGGAGGAAACCAAAGATCTGGGAGAAAACCCACGCAGAGAGAACGTACAAACTTCATTCAGACAGCAACCGTAATCAGGATTGATCCCGGGTCTCCGGTGCTCCAAGCGCTGTAAGGCAGTAACTCTACCACTATGCCACCGTGCTGCCCTTGATTCCACATTTACTGACCGGAGCAGACATCCATACCATGTGCGGTAACTGTCAATGACAAAGATTATCCCGAGAATGCTTTGGATCTAAATAAGTATAAGTTGGGGCATGGATTTTTCTCACGAGGGAGGTGAGCTGGCCACACAGAAGCGGGCAGCTAACGAAGGGTGTGCAAACCACACACACGGGCGGGGAGCTCAAAGCTGCACAGCACGGCTCGTGTCGAGAAACCAGCTAGCAAGCTGTCAAAATGCACAGGAGGGAACTACAGATGCTGGTTTAAACCGGATAGACACAAAAACTGGAGTAACTCAGCGGGTCAAGTAGCATCTCCAGAGAGAAAGAATAGGTGTCGTTCCGGATCGAGAACTTCCAGAAATGTCACCTATTCCATTCTCCAGTGAATCTGCCTGACCTGCTGAGTTACTCCAGCACTTAATGTCTAGCAAGTCTGTGCAATTATGCACAGTGGTCGGTTCAGTGGTGTTGTGAGCTTGGACGACTGCTCTATCTCTAAACTAAACTGAACCTGCAGAAATCAGTTAGGGCAGGCTGGAGTGGGATTCAGAGGGTGAATTCAAGGAGGTGCACTGCCCCTGCTGCCATCCTTGGGTACTCTCTCTATCCCAGGGTGGAAATCGCTATCAAAACATGGGGGTGGGGGCACAATTCCTTGGTGGCCAGGCGCATGCGCACACACACACACATTCGCGCACGCAAACACGCGTGGCTTTGGCCGTGGGCGCTGTGGACGGTAACATCGGGAGCTGACATGGTTGGTGACCGACTCCGAACTCCAGCAACAGCAGCTTCGTCTGTCCCGAATCGTGGGGCTTGAATCGGCCCGTTCGCGGGGCCTTTCATCGCCCAGCGGGGGCTTCAACATCGGGAGCCTCGATCGCCTCGATGCTGCAGATTGATCTTAAGCCGCACCGGGCGATGAAAGACCCCATGAATCAGCCGATTCAGCCCTTACATAACTTCTGATACCCTCTTGAATCTTTCAAAAGCTACAATGTGTTAAATAACACTTAAACAAATAAAACTGAAGCAAATAAAGGCAAACAGAAGAAACAACCTTGGAGGGGAAAAAAACCCTAAATAACGTGAGTGACCTGAATGAGGGACTTACCTGCAAGCCAGCCAGGAAACCCGTTCGAACCGTTTAAATCTTTCCCATCCACCAATACGTCCAATTAGTTCAAATGGTAACTGTACCCGCATCAGACGGCTTTAAGAAATTCTCCGTGAATACCTTCAGTAATACTTGAAGGTCAAAACACAATTGGTGACGCATCGTGTTAATACGATGTTACTAGAGACAATTAACAAGCGCTTCACAGTGACAGCCCCACTGTCTCGCGGAAAGCGGAGATTTTAATAGATTTTTTTTCATCAAATTTCAAAATCCGGATTACAAAACATGTAAATGGTAGGCCTCTGAGTAGTGTTGTAGAGCAGAGGGATCTAGGAGTGCAGGTGCCCCCACTTCTCAAAACATGGGGGTCGTGACCCACCCCCCTCCCGGGAATTCCGCCCATGCTCTCTCCCACCCTTCCCTTTCAGATCTGCAAAGCACATGCCACTAGCTGCACTACTGTTGCGGCCTATTTACATGCCATTACCACTGCAAGCATCAGCTGCATCAGGAGGACAGGCCTCCAGTGTAAGTGAACGGGCAACCAGACAAAGGCACAGTGAGAAGCCGGGAGGGATGGCTGATTGAAGCCCATCCACAATAGACAAGGAGGGAGGGTCAGCCAAATGTATTCGGTATTGTGATTGGCAAGAGGGATGGTGTATTGAAGTGTATTGGCAGGGAGGACAGCCTATTCTCATCGACAGGATGGCCGATTAGGTCAGACTTGGCTGCGGAAGTACGAAGAACAACTTCCAACCCACTAAAACCCACACATGGAATTTTAAAATGCATTTTAAGCTTCTACTGCTGTGGAAGAGTTTCAGTGAATGCCAAGATCCACCAGGTACTCACTGGTTTCTGAAAAGACATTTGGACAGAAATATTGACAAAAGGGTTTAGAGGACTGTGGGCCAAATTAGCCCAGTTTGCCAACTTGCTTCGCAAGGCCAACTAACAACATGTTGCATGACTACAACACCATGAGTATCCTGGAGTCCCAGGGATGGACATGATTGTGCCGAGGACCTCCTGTGATTGTGCAAGTTACTGGGTCGCTGGTGGCTGTACCAGAATGTGGGAAAGGGGTGAATGGACTACGAGGGATCCTGCAGCCAGGGCAGCTCCAGGGTAATAAGGTCATGTGATAGGAGCAGAATTAGGCCATTCAGCCCATCTACTCCACCATTCAATCATGGCTGATCTATCTCTCCCTCCTAACCGCATTCTCCTGCCTTCTCCCCATAACCCCCGACACCCGGGCTGCTCACGGGCAGCCGTGACCTGCGGAGATGAAGGGCTCCAGGAGGAGGAGCGGGAGTGCAGAAGGATGGGACAGTCAGGGGCTCACCTGAGTGCTTTCCAGCGTGCCCAGCTTCTCGGCACGAGAACAGATACCTCTGGATGACATCAAGAGGCCAATACCTGCAGAGGCAGAAAGGTTGCACTGAAGCAAGCAACATTCAAAGTATGCAGTCGCCTCAGTCCGCTCAAAGTTGCCAAACACTTTAATTCCCCTTCCCACACTTAACCTTTCTGTCCTGGGCCTCCTCCTTTGTCAGAGTGAGGCCAAACACAAATTGGAGGAACAACATCTCATATTTTGCTTGTTTCTTTTATCATAGTTACTTTTTTGCATATCTTTCATTCATTTGTTCTATATCTCTCTACATCACCATCTATATCTCTCATTTCCCTTTCCCCCGACTCTCAGTCTGAAGAAGGGTCTCGACACTAAAAGTCACCTATTTCTTTTCTCTAGAGATTCTGTCTGACCCGCTGAGTTCCTCCAGCATTTTGTGTTTATCTTTGGTGTAAACCAGCATCTGCAGTTCCTTCCCACACATTAACCTTTGCTTTTTACCACAAATCTAATTTTGGTTCCAATGTAACACTCACCTTTTACCTTTTGACCAGCCTGCCATAAGGGACCTTGCCAAAAACCTCACTGAAAACCATAGTCTCCATGAAACATGCTGCCTTTATCAATTCTTTGTCACCAACTCAAACAATTAAACCATCAGTCAGACAAGGTCTTCCTACAAGAACTCCATCCTGACAATCCCTCCTTAACTCAACTTTTAAACAATAGACAATAGGTGCAGGAGTAGGCCATTCGAGCCAACACTGCCATTCAATATGATCATGGCTGATCATCCACAATCAGTACCCTGTTCCTGCCTTCTCACCATATCCATTGACTCCACTATCTTTAAGAGCTCTATCTAACTCTCTTGAAAGCATCCAGAGAATTGGCATCCACTAGCAAGCATGTCCTACCTCAAATTTGGAGACCAAAACTGCTCACAACACTCCAGGTGTGGTCTCACTAGGGCCCCGTACAACTGCAGAAGGAACTCTTTGCTCCTATACTCATCTCTTCTTGTTATGAAGGCCAACATGCCATTAGCTGTCTTCACTGCCTGCTGTACCTGCATGCTTACTCTCAGTTCTAAAAATCATTCACTTCTAAATGAATTTGATACCATTTCGAATCTATTCCAATAATTTGTCCTCCACAGGTTAAGCCAACTGGCCTGTAATTACTTGGGCTCTCCCATGCTCCCCTTTTAAACAACCGTATGTTAGTAATCTAATCCTCCAGTATTACTCCTGCAGTGAGTAAGAATCAAAATATCAGTCGGAGCATCTATAATTTCTTCCCTGGCTCCCTTCATACATCCTGGGATACATTTCATCCGAGCCTGGTGAATTACCCATTGACTAAAATGATCGACCTTTGATGCCATCAACTAACATATCAGCTTCCACCATTATCCCGGGAAGCACGTTCCAGACACCCACCATTAAAAAAAAAAAACTTTGGGGCCATATCTCCTTTAAACATCGCCATTCTCACCTGAAAGCTCTGCCCTCTAGCCTTTGACATTTTCCCCTCGATGGAATCCTTGCATCAAGTGGAGCCACACTCCTCCATTGGATTTTCCAGCCTTTCTTTCCTCTTCCCCCCAAACACTCACTAACTTCATGCCCTCGTTCCCTGTTCTGCCCATCTCCCCCACAAATCTTGGCACAAATTTCCTTCCAAACCAAACCATATCAACCCATCCAAACGGCGTTAGCAAACCCATCGAGGAGATTGGTCCCAGACTCGAGGTGCCACCTGCCCTCAGTGCCAGTGCCCGAGGAATATACAGCCCTCCCTCCTGCATCATCACTCCCCTACTCATCACCCACACTCCATTCTCACACCTACACTCACTGTACCAGCTACTGGGAGCAATCTGGAGATTAGCATCTTTGCACGCTTTAGAACAGCGAGATTATCAAATACAAGCACCCTGATAATAGAATATAAAGACAGGGATGTAACGCTGAGGCTTTATAAGGCACTGGCCAGACCACATTTGGAGTATTGTGAGCGTTTAGGCTCCACATCTGAAGAAGGAAATGCTGGCATTGGAGAGGGTCCAGAGGTTTACGAGAATGATCCCAGGAATGAGTGGGTTGACGTGTGATGAGCATTTGTAGACACTGGGCCTGTACTCACTGGACCTGTACTCTCTGTAGGATGAGGAGGGACTTGATTGAAACTTGCCGAATAGTGAAAGGCCTGGATAGAGTGGATGTGGAGAGGATGTTTCCACTAGTGGGAGAGTTTAGGACCAGAGGCCATAGCCTCAGAACAACATCACGTACCTTTAGAAAGGAGACGAGGTGGAATTTCTTTAGTTAGGGGGTGATGAATCTGTGAAATTCATTGCCACAGACGGCTGAGGAGGCCAAGACAATGGGTGGTTTTTTTGGGGGGGGTTTTGAAAATATTTTTTATTGGAGATAAGTACATAACATATTAACATCATTACCAGTCTTGCATTTTTAAATTGATAATATTGTCAATTATTATTACATTGTCTCCAATACCTTTTGCCTTTTTTTGTTTTTTTTAAAACGAGATAGAACTAAAAAGATAGATGAAGTAAAGAAAGAAAAGAGAGAGAAGAAAAGAGAAAGAAAAAAAAAATTAAAAAACCCAGAAAAGAAAAAGATAGTTAAAGAAGAATGGAAAAATTTATTAAGATAAAAAACTTTGTTCGAGATATATTCGTACATTTCAGAGTATAACATTTCATCCATTCTTTAGCCCGATTGTTAGTCAGGTTCCTGTGCTGAACCATTCTGACCCTTTAAATAATCAATAAAGGGAGACCATGTTCCAACGAATAATTCCTGTTTGTCCAACAGGGAGAATCTGATTCTTTCCACGTTTAAGGTCTCCGTCATTTCTATAAACCACATTTTGATTGTGGGGGTTATAGGGCCTTTCCAAAATTTTAGAATTAATTTTTCACCCGTTATTATACTATAATCAATAAAGTTTCTTTGTGTTGTTGTAAATGTTTGATTTAGTTCTAATGTTCCGAGTATTATTAATTTTGGATCCGGGTCCAATTGTGTGCTGGTCACTTTGGATATTATACTGAAAATATTTACCCAGAATTTTTTAATTTTTATACAGTTTGCAAACATATGAGATAAGTTAGCTTCTAAATGTTGACATTTATCACATATAGGTGAGATATGTTGAAAGATTTTATGTAATTGTGTTTTTGAATAATGTAACCTATGTATTAATTTAAATTGTATTAAAGAATGTCTGGCATTTAATGAACATTGATGTATGTGTTGTAAACTTTCTTCCCAAGTATCTTTCGTTATTATTTGATTTAATTCTTTTTCCCATGTTTGTCTGTGTAAGTCCGTCGATGGAATGTCACTGTCTAATAAAATATTATATATATAAGATATTTATTTTTCCTGTATTAGGATGTTTATTCCAACATTCATCAAAAATTTCTGAATTTCTAATTCGAAAATTTTGAGTATTCGATTTTACATAATCTCTGAGTTGAAGATATCTGAAAAAATAATTTCCTCGAAGTCCATAAGTCTGTTGCAACTCCTGAAATGTAAGAAAAGTGCCTTCCTTGTAAATTTGCCCCATATTTTTAATTCCATAATTCTTCCATTGTGTAAAACCCCTGTCCAACCATGAGGGCTTAAACAAAGGGTTATTCACAATTGGAAGAAAAAGTGATAAATTATCTAATTTTAATGTCTTTTTTAATTGTTTCCAAATTCGTATAGCACTGAATATTATAGGGTTTTCCATATAATTTTTTTTGTTTAATTTAGACGTAGCAAATAATATCGAGCCGATATCAAAAGGTAAACAATCTTCCTTTTCCATTTTTAACCAATCTGGTTGTTGATCTATTTCTTCCAACCAGAAATTCATATTTTTAATATTGACTGCCCAAAAATAAAACAGAAAGTTTGGTAAAACCAAGCCTCCATTTATTTTTGATTTACACAAATGTCTTTTGTTTATCCTATGATTCTTATAATCCCAGATAAAATCATTAACAATGGAATCCAATTTTTTTAAAAAGTTTTTTGACAAATATATCGGAATTGTCTGAAAAAGGTATAATATTTGCGGTAAAAAAAATCATTTTTATGGCATTAATTTTGCCAACCATTGAGATTGGAAGTGTTTTCCAATATTGAATATTCTTCTGTAGTTTGTTCAGTAATGGGGGAAAATTTGCTTTAAATAATGATGTATTAGTTACGTAAATGCCTAGGTATTTGAATTTTTCGTTTACTATTTTAAATGGAAATTGTTGTATTATATGTTTGTTGTGTTCCCTTATTGGCATAATTTCACTTTTATTCCAATTTATTCTATATCCTGAGAGTAAACCAAATTGGGTTATTAGATTTAATAAGTTTGGAATACTAATTTCTGGTTTTGTAATGTAAATTAGTACATCATCTGCGTATAGAGAAATTTTATTCACTGTATCCTTTGTGTTATACCCATGTATTTCCGGATGACCCCTAACTCTTTCTGCGAGTGGCTCAATAGCAAGCGCAAATAATAATGGAGACAACGGGCATCCTTGTCTACAACCTCTAGATAGGCTGAATTTAGATGACAACCTTTGGTTTGTTAATATTCTAGCCGTAGGGTTTGTATATAACAGTTTTATCCATGTGCAGAATTTCTCCCCTTGCTGCATTTTTTCCATCACCGAAAATAAATAGGACCATTCAACCTGATCAAAAGCTTTTTCAGCGTCAAGTGAGATTATTGCTAGATCTTCATTAACAATTCTCTTAGAATATATAATATTAAATAATCTTCTTAGATTATAATATGAGTACCGTTTCTGAATAAAGCCTGTTTGGTCAGGGTGTATTAATTTATTCATCACTGTACTTAATCTGTGCGCTAGTATTTTAGTTAATATTTTCTGATCTGTATTTAAAAGTGCAATTGCTCTATATGATCCCGGATCTTCCGGATCTTTATCAACTTTAGGAATAAGTGTTATTATAGATTCATTTAAAGTATCTGGAAGTTTCTGTTGAGTATAGATATGCTCATACACCCTTTGTAAACGTGGGGAGAGCAAGTCATAGAATTTTTTATAGAATTCAGAGCCTAAACCATCTGGTCCTACTGCTTTACCATTTTTTAAAGAACCAATAGACTCTTCAATATCCTTTATCGTAATCTCCCCTTCTAATAATTCTCTATCGTTTGAGTCTAAACCTTTTAAATTACATTTTAGTAAAAAATCTGCTATTCCTTCTGGTTGTACTACAGTTTTAGTTGAATAAAGATTATGATAGTATTGGAGAAATCTCTCGTTTATATCCTTGGGCATTTTTAATAATTCTCCTGTATCTGTTCTAATTTTATGAATTATTTTTTCTCCTTCCATTTTTCATAACTGACGTGCTAATAGTTTTTGTGGTTTGTCTCCAAACTCGAAATGTAATTGTTTGGTTTTTTGATAAAGTTTTATTACTTGTTCTGAATAAATTTTGTTTAATTTATATTTCAATACAGCAATTTTATTATGTTTTAATATAGATGGCATTCTCGCATTTTCTATATCTAGTTGCTTGATTTCCCTTTCCAATGTTTGTTGTTTAATCCTGTTCTCTTTATTATAAAATACTTGGGCAGAAATTAATGCACCTCAAACAAACGCTTTAAACGTTTCCCACATAAGAGAAGTAGGTGTGTCAGGGTTGTCATTTACCTCAAAAAATATTTGAATCTGTTTAATAAGATATTCCTGGCATGATCTTTCGTTCAAAATTTGTGGGTTAAATCTCCAATATGTTTGTTTCTCGGACATTCCATTTAATTTAATCATGAATGTTACAGGTGCGTGATCTGAGATTATAATATTATGGTATTTTGAGTTGTAAGTAAATGGGATAAACGTGGAGTCAACTAAAAAATAATCTATTCTTGAGTATGTTTTATGTACTGGTGAGTAAAATGAATATTCCCGTCCAGTTGGATTTTCAATTCTCCAGACATCCTTAATATTAGTGGTATTAATAAATATCTCCTTTAAGCATCGCCACTCTCACCTGAAAGCTCTGCCCTCTAGCCTTTTACATTTTCCCCTCGATGGAATCCTTGCATCAAGTGGAGCCACACTCCTCCATTGGATTTTCCAGCCTTTCTTTCCTCTTCCCCCCAAACACTCACTAACTTCATGCCCTCGTTCCCTGTTCTGCCCATCTGCCCCACAAATCTTGGCACAAATTTCCTTCCAAACCAAACCATATCAACCCATCCAAACGGCGTTAGCAAACCCATCGAGGAAATTGGTCCCAGCCTCGAGGTGCCACCTGCCCTCAGTGCCAGTGCCCGAGGAATATACAGCCCTCCCTCCTGCATCATCACTCCCCTACTCATCACCCACACTCCATTCCCACACCTACACTCACTGTACCAGCTACTGGGAGCAATCTGGAGATTAGCATCTTTGCACGCTTTAGAACAGCGAGATTATCAAATACAAGCACCCTGATAATAGAATATAAAGACAGGGATGTAACGCTGAGGCTTTATAAGGCACTGGCCAGACCACATTTGGAGTATTGTGAGCGTTTAGGCTCCACATCTGAAGAAGGAAATGCTGGCATTGGAGAGGGTCCAGAGGAGGTTTGCGAGAATGATCCCAGGAATGAGTGGGTTGACGTGTGATGAGCATTTGTAGACACTGGGCCTGTACTCACTGGACCTGTACTCTCTGTAGGATGAGGAGGGACTTCATTGAAACTTGCCGAATAGTGAAAGGCCTGGATAGAGTGGATATGGAGAGGATGTTTCCACTAGTGGGAGAGTTTAGGACCAGAGGCCATAGCCTCAGAACATCACGTACCTTTAGAAAGGAGACGAGGTGGAACTTCTTTAGTTAGGGGGTGATGAATCTGTGAAATTCATTGCCACAGACGGCTGAGGAGGCCAAGACAATGGGTGTTTTTAAGGTGGAGATTGATAAGATTCTTGATTAGTACGGGTGTCGGAGGTTATGGGGAACAGGCAGGAGAATGGGGTTGAGAGGGAAAGATAGATCAGCCATGATTGAATAGTGGAGTAGGCTTGATGGGCCAAATGGCCTAATTCTGCTCCTCTAATTTATGAACAATATAATACAACCTCAATTCAGCTGCTTGGACCTCACTCTAATTCCAATAAGAACCTTGGGCTCGGGATACTCAGTTTACTTTATAAATTCACCAGTGTTGTTCTGTCAAACAGACTGTTAAATACAGCCCAGGGCCCACCCCAATCCCTCCCTCCACCTTTAATCCTTTACTCTCAACTTGACTGTTTCTCCTCATGCTTTGCCTCAACTGCTCGAACCCTCAGTGAAGATTTTCTCTTTATATTGTCCTGCAGACATCAATGATCAATGAAGTGAGATGTGAAATGGAGCAGGTCCTTACCCAGTAATGCCAGCAACACCAACAGCATCCACTTCTTCACGTGAGGGACACACCTGGAGGGGAAACACACAAGTCAGCCGGCTATTGAATCCAACCCCGTCTCAAGCAAGATGGATACAAAAAGCTGTCGTAACTCAATGGGTCGGGCAGCATCTCTGGTGTCTGAAGAAGGGCATTGTCCTGAAATGTCACCCATTCCATCTCTCCAGAGACGCCATGGACCGACGCTGCTGACAGATCGTCAGTCCACACACCAAAAGCTCAGAGCCACGGTGAGACTGGTACAAAGATTAGTCAACCTAGGGTGCAGTATCACAGGGCTGTTCTATGGATGTATCTGGGGTAGAGTGTGGGCAAGGTATCTTGTAGTCCATGGCTCGAAGGGCCGAATGGCCTACTTCTGCACCTATTTTTCTATTTTTTCCCTATGTTTCTAGTGGGTTTATCTGGGGTAGTACAAGTGGGTTGGCCTGTGGTGGGTTTATCTGGTATAGTACAAGTGGGTTGGCCTGTGGTGGGTTTATCTGGGGTAGTACAAGTGGGTTATCATTTTTTTAAGTTTAGTTTAAAGACACAGCACAGAAACAGGCCCTTCGGCCCACCGAGTCCGTACCGGCCAACGATTCCCGCCCACTAACACTACTCTACACAGACTAGGGTCATGGAGTGATACAGTTTGGAAACAGGCCCTTCGGCCCAACTTGCCCACACCGACCAACAATGTCCCAGCTACACCAGAACATATGTCCTCTGGTCCTCGATTCCCCTACTCTGGGCAAGAAACTGTGCATCTACCCGATCTATTCCTCTCATGATTTTGTATGCCTCTATAAGATCTCCCCTCATCCTGCTGAGCTCCATGGAATAGAGACCCAGCCTACTCAACCTCTCCCCACAGCTTACACCCTCTAGTCCTGGCAACATCTTCGTAAATCTTCTCTGAATCCTTTCAAGCTTGACAATATTTTTCATATAACATGGTGCCCCGAACTGAACACAATATTTTAAATGCGGTCTCACCAACGTCTTATACAATTGCAACATGACCTCCCAGTTTCCACAATCAAAACTCTGACTGATGAAGGCCAATGTGCCAAATCCTTTTTGACCACCTTATCTACCTGCGACTCGACCTTCAAGGAACCATGCACCTGCACTCCTAGATCCCTCTGGTCTACAACACTACCCAGAGGCCTACCATTTACTGTGTAGGCAGGGCTCTCGCTTAACTTTTATTTCCTGTTGCCAGCTGGGCAACCTAGGCAGCTTTTTAGGTTGCCAAATGACAGTTTAGGTGGTCATTTAGGACGGCTCGCATGACACGTGCAATAATGTGCTCGGACGAAGTGCGTAGTTACCAGTCAGAATTATGGTCAATGAAGCATTCACATATTTTTTCTGCTTCAAATAAAGTCACAAAATAAACATATTCACCAATCAAGATATGATATATACCACAATGACATGCAGCAACATTACAATACAGTATCTCATCTCTTTTTACACGTTGCAATGAATGCAATTTCTATTATTTCTTTCCACTTCCAAACAAAATTCTGGTTAGATTATTCAGCGTATGATCAACCCCAGTGAGTCCAAGTGCAGGCTTGGCGATCGCTTCCCACAATACCTACACTCAGTTCGCAATAACCAAACTGATCTCCCAGTGGCTGAACACTTCAACTCCCCCTCCCATTCCGAATCTGACCTTTCTGTCCTGGGCCTCCTCCATGGCCAGAGTGAGGCCCACTGCAAATTGGAGGAGCAGCACCTCATATTTCGCTTGGGTAGTTTACACCCCAGCGGTATGAACATTGGCTTATCCAATTTCAAGTAGTCCTTGCTTTCTCCCTCCTTCCCCTCCCATTCCCAGCTCTCCCACAGCCTACTGTCTCCGCCTCTTCCTTTCTTTTTCCCGACCCCCCCCCCCCCACCATCAGTCTGAAGAAGGGTCTCAACCGGAAACGTCGCCTATTCCTTCTCTCCAAAGATGCTGCCTCACCCGCTGATTTTCTCCAGCTTTGTCTACCAACGGGATCCCACCACTGGCCACAACTTCCCATCTCCTCCCGTCGGCCCTCCGCAGAGACCGATCCCTCCGTAACTCCCTGGTCATTTTGTCCCTTCCCACCCAAACCACACCCTCTCCTTGCACTTTCCCTTGCAACGGCAGGAAATGCTACACTTGTCGCTTTACCTTCCCCCTTGACTCCATTCAAGGACCCAAGCAGTCTTTGCAGGTGAGGCAGAGGTTCACCTGCACCTCCTCCAACCTCATCTATTGCATCTGCTGCTCTAGGTGTCAGCTGCTCTACATTGGTGAGACCAAGCGTAGGCTTGGCGATCGCTTTGCCC
This sequence comes from Malacoraja senta, assembly GCA_038087875.1. Taxonomy (NCBI): domain Eukaryota; kingdom Metazoa; phylum Chordata; class Chondrichthyes; order Rajiformes; family Rajidae; genus Malacoraja; species Malacoraja senta. Next base: position 28,051 of record JAXLNO010001180.1, on the reverse strand, counting down.
AACACGTCCGCTCGGTTTGCAATAACCAACCTGATCGTGACTCGGCACTTCAACTCCACCTCCCATTACGAATCCGACCTTTTTGTCCTGGGCCTCTTCCATGGCCAGAGTGAGCACCACCATAAATTGGAGAAGCAACACCTCATATTTTGCTTGCGCAGTTTACACCCCAGCGGTATGAACATTGACTTCTCCAATTTCAGGTAGTCCCTGCTTTCTCCTCCGCTTCCCAACGCTCCTTCAGCCCACTGTCTCCACCTCTTCCTTTCTTTTTCCCACCTCCCCGCACCCTCACATCAGTCTGAAGAAGGGTCTCGACCCGAAACGCCGCCTATTTCCTTCGCTCCATAGATGCTGCCTCACCCGCTGAGTTTCTCCAGCATTTTTGTCTCCCCATTCACACAACTTCTTTTGTCCCACTTTCCTCACCCACTCCCTACACATTAGGGGCAATTTTACAGAGACAAGTTAACCTACAAAGCCAATGCGTTTTTGGGATGTGGGAGGAAACCCACACGCTTGCAGGGAGAATGTGCAAATTCAAAACAGACAGTGCCCGAGGAGATGATCGAACACAGATCTCTGGCGTGTCAGGCAGCAAGTCCAACAGCTGTGCCACTATATTTTATTTTCCAACACACAAAAAATTATACGTTGATAACATTGGTTACAAAAAAAAAAAACTATCCATTTTCAGTCTGAAATCTCTAGGTGATGCTATGACCCCCTTTACAGCTACTGTATGTTTTAATTCATTTCATTGGCCATAAAGTTGCTGCCTAAATTTGCCAGAGACCCAGAATTGATCCTGAATATGGGTGCTGTCTGTATGGAGTTTGCTCCTTTTCCCTTTGATCGCATGGGTTTTCTCCGGGTGCTCGTTTCCTTCCACATTCCAAAGGTGTGCAGGAACCTATTTCAGACCCAACTCAAAACGTAATATTTTCCTTTTGTCCAGAGATTCTGTCTGACCTGTTGAGTTACTCCAGCTTTTTGTGTCTATCTTCAGTTTGAACCAGCATCTGCAGTTCTTTCGTACACACACAATACTATACGATAGAACTTTATTAATCCCAGGAGGGAAATTGTCTGTGAATACAGTTATATATTCATATATAAATATACACTGTTTTGTTTTCTCGTTTATAACTGTTTACAGAGTACTATGTTTACATATGCTGTTGTGCTGCTGCAAGTAAGGATTTCATTGTTCTAACTGGGACGTGAGAGAATAAAAACTCTTGACTCTTGACATACGTCACTAATGTGTGGGATAGAACTAGTGTACGGCTGATCGGTGGTCGGCGTGGACTCGGTGGGCCGAAGGTCCTGTTTCCACGCTGTATCTTTAAATTAAACTTAAAACACTAAAACCAGAGGAAATCTAAAGAAGGGTCTCTACCCAAAACGTCACCCAATTTCTTCTATCCAGAGATGCTGGCTGCTCCATTGAATTCCGCCGCACAATTAAAGCATGGAATTGTCATCACCCTACTATAGGTACCCAACCAGAAGCAATTAAATTTAAGGTAGCTCTTTTTTCCCCCCAAGAACCCTTTTTTGTTTAAGTCCAAGTCAAGAGTCAAGAGTTTTATTGTCATGTGTCCCAGATAGGATAATGAAATTCTTGCTTGCTGCAGCGCAACAGAATATGTAAACATAATACAGAACGGGAGATAAAAGTTCAGTGTGTCTATATACCATAGACCATATATATATACACACAATAAATAAACAAACAGATAAAATGCAATAGGCTATTTTTCAGTTTGGAGGTGGTGTTTAAATTCTGTTTAAATTCCATTTCGAATATTTTTGGAGGACCAGAAAACCAAGAAGCAAGAGTTACTCCAGCTCCAGCGAGTGATTCTGCGTTGATTTTCAGCGGTCATGGTGAGGTGGCGACCGGACAGCAATGGCGGCCAAATCTCCCACAATGCAAAGGAAGGGAGAAAGTGGCCGACGCTGACCAGTTGCAGTGGCAGTGCGCATGTGCAGGGCGGCACATACGCATAACCACGGCCGATGATGCACTGGCCAAAGATCCTCGCTATAGGATCTTTGGTGCTGGCCGTGGTTGTCAGTTGTGCGCATATGTAAGGCGGCCGGCCGTGCCGGCGGATGAGGAGCGGGCAGAGACCAGAGACCCGGGTGGCAGGCGGAGATGGAGAGTGACAGAGAGAGAGACGGGGCCCGCTCAGAATTAAACGATAGGTGTATCGGGTGCTTGCCAAGCCAAGCAAAATGGCATGGCTTTTAGGTTGCCCAGCGGGACTGTAGGTTGCCATTGGCAAACGGGCAACTGCTAATTTCGAGCCCTGGTTAGAAATAGGTGCCTTACCTCCCTATGACATCCATAAAGACTAAATCCAGGTAGACGAAGTTATGCTGAAAAATAAAATTAACATACCATTTTAATGTTCGAAATGTTCCAACGTACTTCTCTATAGACAAAGTGCTGGAATAACTCAGTGGGACAGACAGCCTTGGGTGAGAAGATTCTAGTCTTCAAGGTAAAAACACCTGGACAATGCCTGGAGAAGTATCTCCAACAAGGACCATTGTGTCTCTTCAGTAGCGACTCCTACAGGTTGGACCAATATTAAGGTAGTCTAATATTTAGACTAAAATTCTTAAGGGTCTGAAGAGCCCCACGCAGAATTACCAATCATTGTTCTCCAGCGATGTTGCCCGACCATCAGAGTCAAACTAGTGTTTAAGAAGGGACTGCATATGCTGGAAAATCAAAGGTAGACAAAAATGCTGGAGAAACTGAGCAGGTGAGGCAGCATCTATGGAGCGAAGGAAATTGGCAACATTTTGGGCCAAAACCTTTCTTCAGACTTTTTTTAAACGTGGCTGTGGTATCGGGTCTGGGTTAGGATGTGGTCGTAGAGTTGGAGGGAAGGGGGAATCACAGAGGGGGGGCAGTGAGAGAGGAGGTCGTTAAACTGTCTTCGGAGGGAGGAGGAGAACTTCTTCAAAGTAGGCATACCTTGAGGAGATTTCGCAGTTTCAAACTAGTACTTTGTCCACATACCAGATGGGCCTGCAGGGCAGCGGACCACCACACGGTGGGAGTGTTGACCTGTTATACAAATTCACTGCACATTGGGAGTGCTGTCTACAAATTAGATATAATTGTTCTCTTTACAGCAAAATGGTTCTTTATTGCTCTGTGACCCATTTTCTTTCCCCATAATGCACCAACTGCCCAGATGCCAATGTTGGTAAAAGCCCTGAAACCAGGGAAGATTTGGGATGAAAATCAAGGATCTGCAGATGCTGGTTTACAAAAAATAGACAGTGCTGGAGTAACTCAGCGGGTCAGGCACCATCTCTGGAGAACATGGAAGGTGACGTTTCAGAGTGCTAGAGTAACTCAGCGGGTCAGGCAGCATCTCTGCAGAACATGGATAGGTGACGTTTCGTGTCAGGACCCTTCTTCACATTGTGCTAAAAGAAATACACAAAGACCAACTAAAATATGGGAGGCACAGTAGTAGAGTTAGTGTCTTACAGTAGCAGGGACCTGGGTTGGATCCTGATCTCAGGTGCTGTCTGCAGAGTTTGTATGTTCTCTCTGCGACCACAGAGATTTTCTCTGGGTGTCTGCTTTCCTCCCACATACCAAAGATGTGCGGGTTTGTAAGTTAGTCGGCTTCTGCAAATTGTCCCTAATGTAGATTAGGGAATGGGTGATTGCTGGTCAGCGTGGACTCAGTGGGCCAAAGGGTCCATTTCCATGCTATCTCTCCAAACTAGGGACTACTGGAATGGGCTGGATTAATAAATTGTAATTGGCTTAAAATAAAGACCATGAATATTAAACTCTAACTTTAGCACTAACCAGGGAATATAACTAGGTCTAAACAGTACTGCAGGTACTCAGTGGGTCAGGCACCATCTGTCTGAACACAAAGTGGATGGACAGACATTTTGGGTCAGGAACCGTTTTCAGACTGATGGAGTAGGGCAGAGAAAGTGGGGAGAGAGAAGGGAGCAGGACAAAGCCTGGCGAGTGATAGGTGGATACATGTGAGGGGGTGGTTGGCTGATGGATGGAGTAAGTGACAAAAGGCTGGTGGTGAAGAGACAAAGGTTGTCAGATAAGGAGATGAGAGCATTGAAATGTAAAGCCAGAGGGATGGATATGGGTGCAAGCGGAAGGAGGAAAATATAGGCAGGGCTCTCGCTTAACTTTTTTTCTCTGTTGCCAGCCGGGCAACCTTGGCAGCTTTTTAAGTTGTCAAATGACAGTTTAGGTGGTCATTTAAGATGGCTTGCATGACGCGTGTGATAATGTGCTCGGACGAAGTGCGTAGTTACCAGTCGGAATTATACTCAATGAAGCATTCACATATTATTTCTGCTTTAAATTAAGTCACAAACTAAACATATTCACCAATCAAGACATGATATATCCCACAATGACATGCAGCAAAATTATAAGAAAGTATCTCAACTCTTTTTACACATTGCAATTAATGCAATTTCTATTAGTTCTTTCCACTTCCAAACAAAAATGTGGTTGGATTATTCAGTGTATGATCAACCTGTGTCAATAAATCCTGGACCATGGTAACATATATGCGTACGTATAGTTGTTCATTAAATAACTACAGTACAGATACTCCATATTAAGAGCATTGATTTGTCGTTAAAATGAATTCTGTAATAACGTGTCAACGGCAGCAGTGACAATCGAACACTGCGGTTTTAATGGTTCACGTGTTCACAATTTAATTAATCCATCTTTATGGATTAAAACAAATAATAACATTGGGAATTAAAACACATTTGATTGCATTCCATTATCAAACATAGTCAATGTTCGCTCTGAAGTCATTCCCAGCACAATAGGGTCAGGGAGGGGGTATGTGTGAATCAGTGTGGGGTGGATAGATAGCGGGGGTCGGGTGGGGGGGGGTTAGAAGGCAGTCGGTGCACAATGGATGGATTGAGGAAGGTGAATTAGTACGTGTTGGTTGGAGTAGTTAAAATTGTGAGGGGAGAGCACGGGGGATGTCAGTGGTGTTTAATGGGGGGGTTCAGTACGGGATGGATGGGGGTAGACAAAAGTGCTGGAGAAACTCAGCGGGTGAGGCAGCATCTATGGAGCGAAGGAAATAGGCAACGTTTCGGTTCGAGACCCTTCTTCAGACTGTTCCCCCCATTCTTCTTGAATGGGAGGATCAGTACAGGATGGATGGGGGGGGGGAGATCAGCGCAGGATGATTGGGGGCGGTCAGTACAGTGTGGATCGGAGGGTCTGTGCAGGATGAATGGGGGATCACTACAGGATGAATGAGGGGAAGGGGGGAAGGTGCAGGGTAAATGGAGGGTGGGTCAGTATGGGATGAATCCGTGGATTAGTACAGGATGGATGGGGGATCAGTACAGGATGGATGGAGGAGAAGTGCAGGATGGATGGAAAAGGGGTAAGTACAGGGTGAATTGAGGAACCAGTGTAGAATGGATGGGGGGAGGGGGTGGCAGGAGAATCAATGCAAGGTGGTAGGGTGATCAGCGCAGGATGAATAGATGGGGGGGGTAGATGGGGAGGGGAGCACTGGGGATGTCAGTGAGGACTGAATAAAGGCGGGAATGGGGATCAGTGCGGGATGGAGTGGAGGGGTCCCAGGACAAGGGGGGGCGTACAAGAGAGAGAGAGAGAGGGAGAGGGGAAGCGAGGTGGGGAGGAAGGTCAGCGCTCCTCGGACAACATCGCCCCGCTGCCTTGGCTGTTGGGAACTCCTCGCCACCGCCTCCTCCGCCAGCCAACAGCAAGGTGCAGGGCCGAGCGGTGCAGCTCAGAGATCCTATAGCTATAAGATCTTTGGTGCAGCTGCTTCAGAAGGGTCGGAGCGAATGACGGGCTTCGCACCAAAGATACTAGAGGAGCTATAGTATCTTTGTTTCGCACAGCGGCAGCAGCGGCTCCATCTCCTCCTCCTCACGCCCGCCCTGATAAGGGCCTCTGCTTGCAAACCCGCTAACGGCGATAACCGCTTTCGAAACAAACCCTCCCTCCCGCACGCCGAGGCCTCCCCCTCCCTCCATCCCTCCCTCCTCCCGGCCTGGGCGTGCGGGAGGGAGGGTTTGTCCTGGGCCTCCTTCATGGCCAGAGTGAGTCCAATCGCAAATTGGAGGAGCAGCACCTCATATTTTGCTGGGGTAGTTTACACCCCAGCGGTACGGATATTGACCTCCAATTTCAGGAAGTCCTTGCTTTATCCCTCTTTCCCCTCCGCTTCCTAGCTCTCCCACAGCCTACTGTCTCCACCTCTTTCTTTCTTCTTCCTGCCCCCCCCCACCCCCACATCAGTCTGAAGAAGGGTCTCGACCCGAAACGTCACCTATCCCTTCGCTCCATAGATGCTGCCTCACCTGCTGAGTTTCTCCAACATTTTCGTCTACAACAATTTGATTAATATTTTTGGTGATATGTTGGTCATTCTGATCATATTAATAATCCTCAAAGCAATACTCTCTTACTTTCACATCCTTTATAATGTCCCAAAGTATCCAGCAAAGTGCCTTAACTAAATTGGGCATGAACCACACTTCAGTCAGTCAGTTTACTGGGGAATCAATGTCAGATTCCAATGTCTGACAAAATTCCAGAAGTTAACAACAATTATTATGGAAAGTAATTGTGATTAATGTTAAAAGAAAAATTAGTTGATGAGCGAACACAAGTCTGTGCTCTTGAACCAAAGCCTGCATTGTTCCACCATTGCCCTGGTTACCAATGCACCGTGCCATCACTACAATGCTCCTAATGAAATATGGTTACTCTGAAGAAATAGATTGGTTACTTTGGACATACAAAGGTAATCATCATCACGGAGCTCCCGTTGTTCTGTGTAAATTATTCTCTCCTTATTTCGTAAATTATAACTTATTTTTTCTGTCTCTTTGGTTGTTTCCTCGCTTGTAGATCCCGAAGTCTTTCTGGTGGAGACAACTGGAAAAAGAAAGCCAAAAATAAACCTAATTACATTGTTTCAAGTCAGATAAGTGGTTGACCTGTAAAATATGGAAGTTAGTTACATAATATGCAATATGTTCTATGAATTGAATTTAAATGACATGGTGGTAGTCAGATGGTCATTATCTCATATCAATTATTTACTGTAATGCACAGGAGTCACTCATTTTGAGTTTCACTTTTACAAACAGAATTACCTGTTGCTCTTTTGATTCTTTAAACCAACACTGTGCCTTCCTTCGTTTCTTCAGTGGCTCCTCCCAAATCTCTTTTGTTCTCCCCTGTATATGACGTGAGCTGTGATGAGACATTTTGTTGAAACTGTGATTCATAAGGACACAAATATATTGTTTCTACTTCTTCTCGATTATTTCTTCCATCGCATTATTAACTGAGATACTCAATTCAACTAGTAATAAAAGCATTAACTGCCTAGTGTGCAATATTTCAGTGAGCTCTCACGTTTCATACTCTGATTCTGAAATGAAGTTTGATATTGTAAGCAAATGTGGGAAAATGTGGAAACAATTGATCACTTTCAACAATATATATTTGTGAATGTTAGCACCTGACTCCACAGCAGTGATGACGATTTTTCTAAAAAGCAGTAATTTCTGTCTTGTAGAAAATAAAATGCTAATGTAGAACCACTGTTAATTCATAAAAGCGTATTCTCACTTCTCCTTTATGCTGGGAATAATTTCTGTTCTTACCTTTATGACAAGATTTCTTTTGGTATTCTTGCCATTTTCATTCTTAAAAGGAGGCCTAAAGATTCTGAATCCTTGGGGGGGAAGTGACAACATCAGTGCTGCTTTGGAGCAATAGTTTGGGATTCTGGATATTTCTAATCTAATTGAATTTAAAATAAGCAACATATCACAAAAGTAATAATTAGGAAAAGTAAATTTGTACTTAATGAATAAGACATTTGTAAAACTATATTCAGTTCAACAAATATTGCAATGTAACAAACACTCCAAAGAGAAGAATAAAATCTCCATGGCAACAGATTCCATCGACTAACGGCTCGAGGATCTTTGGTTGACGGCGGTGCCTCCTCACTTGAGCGGCGGCTCCAACCAGACGCGGGTCACGTGGACAGCTCCAGCCCGCGGATGGAAAAGGCGCCAAAAGCCGTCGCGTCGCCAGTCTCCCGTCTCCCCCCATCCTCTTCTTCTTCTTCTTCTTCTATGTGGTGTTTTTTGGCGGTTGGCAAACAACTTTTTGGTGCATTACCGCCACCAACTGGCATGGAGTATGGATCAAACAACACCATTACATATACTAATAACCTATATCCTTCCGAACAAATTGGTTACCCTAAGAAAATGCAACAGGATTTGATAGCACTTATATGAACTTCCTTGCAAAATATCTACCAAATCAAATTGTATTCTTTCTTTTCTGAACTGCTCACTCATCCGTTCTCTCTCCTCCTCATACCTCTCACAATGTACAATGACATGCTCTATTGTCTCTTCTTGCCCACAGTATTCACATCTGCCTGTATTATGCTTGCCTATTATAAAAAGTGTACTGTTCAGACCAGTGTGTCCAAATCTAATTCTTGAGATTACTGTCTCCTCTTTTCTGTTTTTTCCTGCACATCTCATTTCTCCCACTTTCCTCTGGACTCTGTAGAACCACCGTCCTTACCGCTCTTCCTCCCATTGCTTTTGCCATCTTTCCTTCAGTCTTTGCTTAATAATGTCTTTGATTTCAGATTTACCTATGTTAATACTTAAATCAATCTTACTTCTTTTTGCTACCTCTTTTGCTACCTTATCTGCCATTTCGTTTCCTCTAATGCCAATGTGTGCTGGTACCCATAAAAATATGACTGTAAGCCCCATCATTTGAATTCTGAATAGTGTTTGTTGTATTTCAATCAAAATGTCTGGTCTACTGTCTGAATGGCTGTGCTGTAAACTCTTTATGGCTAAACTTGAATCTGAACAAATAACTGTCCTTAAAGGCCTAGTATCCTCGACCCACTGTACCGCTAACAATATTGCAATCATTTCACCTGTGTATACTGAGACCTCATTATTGATCCTCTTCCCTACTTTGATGTGAAATTCTGGTACAATAAATGCTACTCCTACTTTATCATCTTTTGATGCATCTGTATAAATTTGGACAAAACTGTTGTATCTATCAATGTATTCCTGTATGATGACTGAATTATACCTATGTTGTTTATCCTTGTTTTCCTGTTCTAATGTTGTAAAGTCTACTATTGCATCTGGAAGTATCCAAGGTGGAATTGAAGGTAATGGAACCGTTGGAACCACATTTAATTGTGCTATACCGATTTGTACTGCTCTCTGGGTCACTGTCCATCCAAAACTTTTTGTTTCCCTTCTCTCCTTTTCCCAGCATGGTTTGACAGTAACTTGTGCTGGGTGTTCTTGACTGCAGCCCTGTAGGTTAATCCAGTAATTTAATGAAAGCTGTATCCTTCTCATCTCTAGAGGCATCTCCCCCATTTCATAGAAACATAGAAACATAGAAACATAGAAAGTAGGTGCGAGAGTAGACCACCAGGCCCATCGAGCCCGCACCGCCATTCGCTCATGGCTGAACACTAAACAGACACCCCTACCCACAAACAGTAGACACAAGACACAGAACACAAGACACTACCCTCCCCTTTATACCGCTATCACCCCTCTCCACCCCAAGAACCGCGTGATCTCCTGGGGGAGGCAAAAAAACGGATAAAAACCCAGGTCCAATTCGGGAAAAAAATCCGGGAAATTCCTCTCCGACCCCAATCCAGGCGATCGACACTTGTCCAGGAGATCACTCAGGTCTTACTATACTAACCATACCTAGGTCCATATCCCTGCCCTCTCCCCGTAGCCCCTTATCCCCTTGGCAGCTAAAAAACCATCTATTTTAGACTTAAATATATTTAATGTTTCTGCTTCCACTGCTCCATGGGGCAGTGAATTCCATAAATTAACCACCCTCTGGGTGAAGAAGTTCTTCCTCATCTCAGTTTTAAAAGAGCCCCCTCTTATTCTACAACTATGTCCCCTAGTTCTAGTTTCCCCGATCATTGGGAACATCCTCGGTGCATCCACCCGATCAAGGCCCCTCACGATCTTATATGTTTCAATGAGATCGCCTCTCATTCTTCTAAACTCCAAAGAGTAGAGTTCCAGCCTACTTAACCTTTCCTCCTGTAATTTCAACCTGTAATACTGCTGTTGGGGTTGTTTTTATTGCACCTGTACATATTCTCAATGCCTGATACTGAATGTTGTCTATTTTCTTAAGAGAAGTACTTGATGCGGACCCATACACCACACAACCATAATCTAACACAGATCTAATTAACCCAGTGTATATAGCCTTCAAAGCTGTTCTATCTGCCCCCCAATCACATCCAACTAAACATCTCATTACATTAAGTACCTTCTTACATTTGTCCACTACTTTCTGAATATGAACCATCCATGTAATCCTCTCATCAAACCATAAACCTAAAAATGTATAGTATATTATAGTATTTTACTCTCTCCAATTCCTGGTTATATAATTTTAATTTAACCTCACTACCAATTTTCTTCCGAGTAAAAAACATTATCTTTGTCTTTTCCACAGAAAATTTGAATCCCCATTTATAAGACCACTCTTGTACCTTTATTATAGCCCTCTGTAGTTTCTGCACAATAAACTTCACATTTCTCCCCCTTTTCCAGATTGCCCCATCATCCGCAAACAGTGAAACTCCCATTTCATTTACAATTTCTTCATACACATCATTTATCATTAATAAAAAATAGTAAAGGACTTATTATGCTCCCTTGAGGTGTTCCATTTTCAATATCTAATGTTCCTGAGTATTGAGTTCCAACTCGTACTTGTATTGACCTCCCAAATAAAAAATCCTTAATCCATTTAATCCCCAACTTACCTAGTTTCACTAATAACCCTTCTCCCCACATCATATCATATGCTTTCTCAATATCAAAAAATACAGCTGCTACACTTTCTCTGTTAATTTGTGCTCTCCTAATTTCATGTTCTAAACATATAGCTGGATCCATAGTGTATCTCCCCTTCCTAAAACCACTCTGGTAATTGGATAAATATCCTTTATTTTCTACATAATATGTTAACCTTTCATTTACCATTTTTTCCATTACCTTACATATGTTGGATGTTAATGCAATAGGCCTATAATTCCCTGGGTTTGTCAGATCTTTACCTGGCTTTCCTATTGGGATTACTACTGCCTCCTTCCAGCTTTGCGGTAATTTCCCACCCTCCCACACTTTATTATAAAATTCTAACAAAAAATCCTTGGATGTTTCACTGAGATGGTTTAACATGTAGGTATGTTACAAAACTTACCTTCAGTGGCGCTGTAATTCTGCCACTGGCCGTGTGCGCGATTTTGGCGCCTTTAAGGGGGGGCGGGGTTAAAACGCGGTTTCTCCTCCCTTGTCCTGAATTATATTTTGTTGGAGTACAAGCGTTTGCTGACAAATCGTTCCTAGCAGCGTTTTGTGAATTTTTTATTTTTATTAAATCGTCAATGTCAGCGCTAGAGTAATTTTAAAAGCAACTCCTGAAGCGTCAACGCCGATAACGGGGACGGATTTCACACACGGGACAGGTAAACGAAAGTGGTTTCTTTAAATGTATAAAAGTGCTTCTTAAGAAGCCTTTAATTCACATTTTTTCATGCGACACGGTGATTTTATTCCCCGAACTAACGGCAGTATTTTTCATGCCAATACGGGGTTAAATTCACCGCAAATGAACGTTCCAAAAGATCGCGTTGCAGAAATCCTCACTCACAAGATGATTTAAATGCCCATTAATTTACAGGTATTAAACATTCAATTCCTTCCATTTGGCCTGTAAATTCATGAAAATGAGATTTAAAAATTATGTTATATTGTGAATTATTGTGTGAATGTTATTTGGACACTTAGGCTATTTAAAAATGTTAATCTATTCTTAAGAAATTGATAGATGTTTAGATCTAGTAATTGAATTTTGTAATTAGCTACAATTAGGTAACTAACTAATTATATGCTTTACTTACATGTCTTCTAAGTAAGATTGTTTCATATTTGTTTCAGAATGCTTCAATCTATAATAACTGAAAATTTCTTTCAGTTATCTTAATTTTTAAGAAAGTTATGGGCTTTTAACTGTCCTCGATCACAGCTTTTGTGTTAAGTCAATGGAAAAGCAATAGGGAACAAGATGCTAATTTCCGAGTATGAAAATGGCCATAACTTCTTTAATACTGAAGATATGAAAGTGAATTAGGTGTCAAATTAAACTTATTTTTATGCTTTATCTGATGGGATAAATTGCAGACTTTATTTTTAAAATCTCAAAATTTTGTAACATTGCTATAACATGGTGTAACAAATCTGATCTTTACCTGGTGCTGACATCTTGGTTTGAATTCTGTCTTTGTGAATGGTTTGTTTAGAACATCGTTAGTGTCTTCCTCATGTCGTATTAACTGTCTATTCTCTGCTATGGTATTTTCTTTTCTTCCTTCTTCACTAACATTGTCTGAACTGTGAATTTTAGCAAAAGATTTTGCCAACATCTCTGCTTTCTCTTCGTCTTTCACTGCTGTAATTTCACCGTCAGTTAGGATTGGATATTTGTATTCTCTTTTAATTCCTTTCATTCTCCTTATCATTCTCCAAACTTGACCTACTTTTGTCTCCCTTCCCACTGAGTTACAAAATGTCATCCAAAATTCCCTCTTTGCATTTTTTATTACTCTTCTTACACTTGCTTGCAACCTTCTGTATTCAATAAGATTCTGAAAATTATGATTTATTTTCAAAATTTTAAAAGCTTTATTTCGACACTTAATTGCTTTGTCACATTCCTTATTCCACCAGGGTACACTCTTCTTGTTGTGCTTACCTCCTTTCTTCTTAATGGACTTTGTTGCTGCCTCTAAAATGGCTTCGCAAACAGAAATATTTAAATTATCCACATCTTCATAAATATCATTTTTTTTCCATTTCTTGCTCACTAATAGTCTTAAACTTCTCCCAATCAGCACCACTAAAAGACCACTTGTGTATTCTCTCTGTATTATACTCCTCTAAACTCACTCCTACTACTATTTCTATCGGGTAGTGGTCACTTCCTACCGTTGTTCTTCGAATTACTAACTTCCCATGAACAAACACCCAATGAGTGTGACACTAGTGTGAGTGAGGTCTATGGCTGATCTGATTCTGACCCTGTTCTGATGTTGATTCCTGTCCCACTTCCATCATTAAGACACACAAGGTTATTATTCTCCATTAAATCCTCAATCACCATCCCATTTTCATCATTAGAATCACCCCACAACGTGCTATGAGCATTAAAATCACCACAACATATAACTTTCCCCCCTAAATACCCAGCAAGTTCGTCCATCAACTCCATTGAAAGCCTTTTACACGGATTATAAAAATTAACAAGACTAACGGCTCCTCGAGCATCTTTGGTTGACGGCGGCGCCTCCTCACGTGAGCGGCGGGTCACGTGAACAGCTCCAGCCCGCCGATGGAAAAGGCGCCAAAAGCCGTCGCGTCGCCAGTCTCCCGACTCCCCCCATCCTCGCTTTCCCGCCGCCGCGTCGCTGAGGGGGAGGGGCTGAGGCTGCCGCGTCGCTGAGGGGGAGGGGCTGAGGCCGCCACGTCGCTGAGGGGGAGGGGCTGAGGCCGTCGCGTCGCTGAGGGGGAGGGGCTGAGGTCGCTGAGGGGGAGGGGCTGAGGCCGTCGCGTCGCTGAGGGGGAGGGGCTGAGGCCGTCGCGTCGCTGAGGGGGAGGGGCTGAGGCCGTCGCGTCGCTGAGGGGGAGGGGCTGAGGCCGCCGCGTCGCTGAGGGGGAGGGGCTGAGGCCACCGCGTCGTTGAGGGGGAGGGGCTGATGCCGCCGCGGGCGGGGGGCGGGGCGGGGCTTGGGGAGACGTCAACGTCAGCGCGCATGCCACAGTGGAGCATCTCCTGCAGCTGCAGGGAAAGTTCAAGCCTCCACCATCTCCTCAGGCAGCGTGTCCCAGATTGCAACCACACTCCGGGTGAGTTTAATCTCATCCACGTCCGTTTTATTGTTCTGTTAGTATAGTCTGGTCTGCAGTTCCTTGTTCCATCATCTTATTCTAAATGCTGACTCCAAATACTACGTTTCCTCATCTGTTCTTGCCCCATCAGAGATATTATCCCCTTTGTTCCACCAATCCACCACAACCCCTCTCTACAACTGAAAAACTTGTTTTTGTTGCTGTTTCCTACTCTGGTGAAGGGTCTCTGATCTGAAACTGAACTGTTTCTTTCTCCACAAATGCTGTCGAACCTGCCGAATGTTTTTTGAATTTTCTTTTATTTTTATTTCAGATTTTCAGCATCTGCGGTTCTTTGCTTTACACGTTCATTTTGATGTTGTGACCTGTCAACAATGAATCAAAGGAGATCAGATACGTGGTGTCGTAATCTACTGGGATTCAAGTAACTAGTAAGTGTATCAATGGGAAGGTTCTGCCTACTCGGGATGGGACTCCATTTTAGCTTAGTTTAGAGATACAGCACGGAAACAGGCCCTTCAGCCCACCGACTCCACGCCGACCAGCGATCCCCACACACAAACACTATCCCACACACACTAGGGACAATTTACACTGAAACCAAGTAGACCGTGGGCCGAGGTGCTTTTTCGTTTCATTTTGTGACCCAAATTACGTATTTACCTGTATTTGTAACATTTTATGTAAACAAATTATATAAATCATACCTGCAAGTGGGCAAGAACAAAACCTGCACATATTTTTAAAATATCAGAAAAACCTTAAAAGGAGGCCTAAAGATTCTGAATCCTTGGGGAAAAAAAGTGACACATCAGCTCTGCTTTGGAGAAGCACAGACTGGATCTCAATAGTTTGGAAATGTTGGATATATCTAATGTAATTGAGTTTAAAATAAGCAACATATCATAAAAGTAAAAATTAGGAAAAGTAAATTTCCACTTAATGAATAACACATTTGGAAAAATATATTCAAGTTTTCCACCACTCCAAAGTTAAGAATATAATCTCCCTGGCAACAGATTCCATAGGCTAACGGCCAAATTGATTAGAATCAATTATATTTGAAAAACTGCATTTAATATTTCAAACAGATTTAAATTACGTTGTGCATTTTTTGTCAGAAGTTTAGGTGTCCAATCCTCATCTGAGTCGCTGGATTCATAAACTTGGGTTTGATGCTTTCTGCTCCGATTTGTCATGAATTCTGGCTTTGGTACATTTAATCCGGTGAAAAATAAAACATGCTCATCATCTGTTATGGCCAACTTCAGGTATTTATCTTCATTGAACTTACCCGTGCAAAATATCTGTGGAAACATCACTTTGCCATATTATCGTTATTACTATTTCCTCCAGAGTATTCATGCTATTATTCAATTGATCATGTCTACTTGACGAATACAGCAAACAACCTAAATTTTTTTTTTCAGAATTAAAGAATAATCAACCAGCATGAAGAATATGACGGATGAGTATGTGTCTATTTCCAGGTCAGAAATCGCAATGACCAATCTTTCAGTTTCACACATCTGTGTGGTAAGTGAAATAGATCAGAATCCTTCTTTCCATTCCTCCAGGTTTAAAGTAATGGCTCATTCTTGCTGCCTGTACTGGCAGTGACACTTTGCGCCATGGTTGAGTAAATGGATTGAATAATGAACAACCAGGACAATCCACCTCTTCATCAATGGGAACATTGACCTTTGTCCAATCTCTGATTTCAGGACTGTGACTAGTACAGCATTAAAAAGCATAACTGGTCCCAATGTCTCTGGGTTTGTGTTGTCCATGGTCACCATCTTCTGAATGACATCAAGCTTTGGTATTGATTGTAAAGTTAGTCCAATTTGAGATCACTGATGGGAATTTTTGAATATTGGTGAGGAACCTTACCAGGAGGAAATAGTCATCAGAAGCAAAACTGTACATATCCTGCTGCCAATAATCAGGGACTAATCACAAGTCTGCTGGGTGTGCTCATTTCATCACGTGGCATTAAAAATAAGGCATTACAATGGAGCTGCTGCCGTTACAATGGACATGATGTTGCAGTGGAGCAGATATTGCAGGGGAGCAGATGCTGCAGTGGAGCAGGTTCCTGCATTGCAGCCCCTCCTGCTGTGGAGCAGCTTCTGCTGTGGAGCAGCCACTGCCGCAGTGGAGCTCTCGCTGCTGCTGCAGTGGAGCATCTCCTGTAGTGGAGCATCTCCTGCAGCTGCAGGGAAAGTCCAAGCCTCCACCATCTCCACAGGCAGAGTGTCCCAGATTGCAACCACCCTCCGGGTGAGTTTAATCTCATCCACGTCCGTTTTATTGTTCTGTTAGTATAGTCTGGTCTGCAGTTCCTTGTTCTATTATTATTATTGGCCAAATTAGAGATGTCACAAAATGGAGGATCTTTGCATTTGCAAGGCCTGCTTGGCCTCTTTCTGTGAAAAGTTTCAAGCTGCAAGTCACAGCTTCAAAGAGTCTGGACCAGAGATGGAAGTCAAGGATAAGGTGAGGTCCAGATGTCCATTTCTTTGTTAAAATGTTGATGACTTTGCAGAAGAGCTCAGAGGTGCATGGTCAGGATTGGTCAGATAAGGTGGAGTTGTAAATACTGTTAATTATGTTGCAGAGTGTTTGTTCTGTTATCTTGTGATTTGTTAAAGTGTGAAGCCTTGTTCAGATTGTTTGGGGAAATGTTTCCATACCTATGTAAACTATGTCAACGGAGTCCCTGCTACAACTTTCTGTTGAAACATTGTAATAGGATACTTTGTGATTGGGTTAGGGAACTGTCAATAACTGTATAATGTAATTGATATTTGTGATTGGTTTGTAGGGGCTGCCACCCCCATTTAGTTTCGCGCCACAAGGTCCGATGACCTATAAAAGAGTGAATCCAACATGGATCGGAGTCGATCTTCTGGAGGTTCAGTTGGGACTGTGTGACTGTCTGGAGGTGTCTGCTCGCACGAGGCTGAAGGGCTTGAATGAGTAGAGACGAGGATCGGACCCGCGGTGGTTAGGTATCGTATAGGAAGTTTGTGATTGTTGGGAAGAATAAAGAATAGTTGATCCAGTGCTTGACTCAGTGTTTTACTGAACTAGACTAAGGGGGGTAAGCTGTAGGAGCAGAATTACAGTCCCATCATCTTATTCTAAATGCTGACTCCAAATACTACGTTTCCTCATCTGTTCTTGCCCCATCAGAGATATTATCCCCTTTGTTCCACCAATCCACCACAACCCCTCTCTACAAGTGAAAAACAACTTGTTTTTGTTGCTGTTTCCTACTCTGGTGAAGGATCTCTGATCTGAAACTGAACTGTTTCTTTCTCCACAAATGCTGTCGAACCTGCTGAATGTTTTTTGAATTTTCTTCCATTTTCATTTCAGATTTTCAGCATCTGCGGTTCTTTGCTTTACACGTTGATTTTGATGTTGTGACCTGCCAACAATGAATCAAAGGAGATCAGATACGTGGTGTCGTAATCTACTGGGATTCAAGTAACTAGTAAGTGTTTCAATGGGAAGGTTCTGCCTACTCGGGATGGGACTCCATTTTAGTTTAGTTTAGAGATACAGCACGGAAACAGGCCCTTCAGCCCACCGAGTCCACGCCGACCAGCGATCACCACACACTAACACTATCCTACACAGAAACAGAGACATGGCTGCAAGAGGGCCAGGGCTGGGAACTGAATATTCAAGGGTATATCTCCTATCGAAAAGACACAGGTGGGCAGAAGGGGTGGGGTAGCTCTGTTGGTGAGGAATGAAATTCAGTCCCTTGCAAGGGGGTGACATTGAAACAGGAGATGTGGAGTCAGTATGAATAGAACTAAGGAAGTGTAAGGGTAAAAAGACCCTAGTGGGACTTATCTACAGGCCCCCAAACAGTAGCCTGGACATAGGGTGCACGTTGAATCAGGAGTTAAAATTGTCATGTAGCAAAGGTAATGCTGTGGTTGTTATGGGAGATTTCAACATGCAAGTAGACTGGGAAAATCAGGTTGGTACTGGACCCCAAGAAAGGGACTTTGTAGAGTGCCTTTGTGATGGATTCTTAGAGCAGCTTGTATTGGAGCCTACCAGGGAGAAGATAATTCAGGATTTAGTGTTATGTAATGAACCTGATCTGATAAAGGAACTTGAGGTTAATGAGCCATTAGGAGGTAGTGACCATAATATGGTCAGGTTTAATCTACAGTTGGAGAGAGAGAAGGGTAGATCGGAGGTGTCGGTGTTACAGTGGAATAAAGGGGACTAGGGAGCCATGAGGGAGGAGCTGGCCAAAGTTCATTGGAAAGATACATTAACAGGGATGAGAGTGGAACACAAATGGTAGGTATTTCTAGGAATAATACAGAAGGTGCAGGATCAGTTCATTCCTAGGAGGAAGAAAGATTCCAAGGGGAGATAGGGGCGACCGTGGCTGACAAGGGACATCAGGGACAGTATAAAAATAAAAGAGAAGAAGTACAACGTAGCAAAGATGAGCGGGAAGCAAGATAATTGGGTAATGTTTAAAGAGCAACAGAAGATAACAAAAGACAATACGGGGAGAAAAGATGAGGTACAAAGGTAAGCTAGCCAAGAATATAAAGCAGGATAGTAAAAGCTTCTTTAGGTATATAAAGAGGATAAAATTAGTGAAGACCAAAGTTGGACCCTTGAAGACCGAAAAAGGTGAATTTATTATGGGGAACAAGGAAATGGCAGATGAGTTGAACAGGTACTTTGGATCCGTCTTCACTAAGGAGGACACAAACAATCTTCCTGATATAGTAGTGGCCAGAGGATCTGGGGTGACAGAGGAACGGAAGTGGCAGTGTGAGCTGTGAAGAGGATGTTAGGAGGTTGCAGGGTGACCTGGACAGGTTGAGTGAGTGGGCAGATGCGTGGCAGATGCAGTATAATATAGATAAATGTGAGGTTATCCACTTTGGCGGCAAAAACAAGGGGGCAGATTATTATCTCAATGGGGTTAGGTTAGGTAAGGGGGAGGTGTCCTTGTACACTGGTCACTGAAAGATGGCTTACAGGTCCAGCAGGCTGTGAAGAAAGATAATGGAATGTTGGCCTTCATAACAAGAGGATGTCAGTATAGGATTAAAGAGGTTCTTCTGCAGTTGTATAGGGCTCTGGTGAGACCACATCTGGAGTATTGTGTACAGTTTTGGTCTCCTAATTTGAGGAAGGACATCATAGTGATTGAAGCAGTGCAGCGTAGGTTCACGAGATTGATCCCTGGGTCACGGTTGGGAGAGGCAAGGGGCACAGGCAGGGACTAGAGAGTACCCCGGTGGCTGTACACCTTGACAATAAGTACTCCTGTTTGAGCACTGTTGGGGTGGACAGCCTACCTGGGGGTAGCGACAGCGGCCGGGCCTCCGGTATAGAGACCGGTCCTGTTGCTCAGAAGGGTAAGGAAAAGAAGAGGAGGGCAATATTAATAGGGGACTCTATAGTTAGGGGGTCAGACAGGCGATTCTGTGGACGCAGTCGGGAGACCCGGATGGTAGTTTGCCTCCCTGGTGCCAGGGTCTGTGATGTGTCTCAACGTGTCCAAGACATCCTGAAAGGGCAGGGAGAGGAGCCCGAGGTCGTGATACATATAGGTACCAATGACATAGGTAAAAAAAGAGAAGAGGTCCTGAAAGGAGAATTTAGGGAGTTAGGAGGGGAGTTAAAGAGAAGGACAGCAAAGGTAACAATCTCGGGATTACTGCCTGTACCACGCGACAGTGAGAGTAGGAATGGAGCGAGGTGGAGGATAAATGCGTGGCTGAAGGACTGGTGCAGAAGGCAGGGATTCAAATTTCTGGATCATTGGGACTTCTTTTGTGGAAGGTTCGACCTGTACAAAAAGGATGGGTTGCACTTGAACCTGAGGGGGACCGATATCCTGGTGGGGAGATCTGCAAAGGCTACTGGGGAGACTTTAAACTAGAATGGTTGGGGGGAGGGACTCAAATAGAGAATGCTATTAGACAGTGTGTGAGGCAGGAGGCAGAGAAGGAAAGCACTCAGACCCAACATGTAGGGGGGAAAGAAGAAAACAATAATAAACAGAGAATAAGAGGTGGTGGGGTTCTTAAATGGGTGAGCAGAGAAACAGAGGGGTGTAAAATGCGGGCGGAAGCAATAGGTAGCAAGGTGAAAGGTAAAAGTGGCAGGCAGACAAATCCAGGGCAAAAATCAAAAAGAACCACTTTTCAACATAATTGTATAAGGGGTAAGAGCGTTGTAAAAACAAGCCTGAAGGCTTTGTGTCTCAATGCAAGGAGCATTCGTAATAAGGTGGATGAGTTGAACGTGCAGATAGCAATTAATGATTATGATATAGTTGGGATCACGGAGACATGGCTCCAAGGTGACCAAGGCTGGGAACTGAACATCCAGGGATATTCAATATTCAGGAGGGATAGAGAGAAAGGAAAAAGGAGGTGGGGTAGCGTTGCTGGTTAGAGAGGAGATTAACGCAGTGGAAAGGAAGGACATTAGCTTGGAGGATGTGGAATCGGTATGGGTAGAGCTGCGAAACACTAAGGGGCAGAAAACGCTGGTGGGTGTTGTGTACAGGCCACCTAGCAGTAGTAGTGAAGTTGGGGATGGCATCAAACAGGAAATTAGAAATGCGTGCAACAAAGGCAAAACAGTTATAATGGGTGACTTCAATCTACATATAGATTGGGTGAATCAAATTGGCAGGGGTGCTGAGGAAGAGGATTTCTTGGAATGTATGAGGGATAGTTATCTAAACCAACATGTAGAGGAACCAACGAGAGAGCAGGCTATTCTAGACTGGGTATTGAGTAATGAGGAAGGGTTAGTTAGCAGACTTGTGCGTGCCCCCTTGGGCAAGAGTGATCATAATATGGTTGAGTTCTTCATTAGGATGGAGAGTGACATTGTTAATTCAGAAACAACGGTTCTGAACTTAAAGAAAGGTAACTTTGAGGGTATGAGACGTGAACTGGCCAAGATTGACTGGCAATTAGTTCTAAAAGGGTTGACGGTGGATATGCAATGGAAGGCATTTAAAGACTGCATGGATGAACTACAAAAATTGTTCATCCCAGTTTGGCAAAAGAATAAATCAAGGAAGGTAGTGCATCCGTGGATAACAAGGGAAATCAGGGATAGTATCAAAGCAAAAGATGATGCGTACAAATTAGCCAGAAAAAGCAGCATACCAGAGGACTGGGAGAAATTCAGAGACCAGCAGAGGAGGACAAAGGGCTTAATTAGGAAAGGGAAAATAGATTATGAAAGGAAACTGGCAGGGAACATAAAAACTGACTGCAAAAGTTTTTATAGATATGTGAAGAGAAAGAGATTAGTTAAATCAAATGTAGGTCCCTTGCAGTCAGAAACAGGTGAATTGATCATGGGGAACAAGGATATGGCAGACCAATTGAATAACTACTTTGGTTCCGTCTTCACTAAGGAAGACATAAATAATCTGCCGGAAATAGCAGGGGGCCGCGGGTCAAAGGAGATGGAGGAACTGAGTGAAATCCAGGTTAGTCGGGAAGTGGTGTTGGGTAAATTGAATGGATTAAAGGCCGATAAATCACCAGGGCCAGATAGGCTGCATCCCAGAGTACTTAAGGAAGTAGCTCCAGAAATAGTGGATGCATTAGTGATAATTTTTCAAAACTCTTTAGATTCAGGAGTAGTTCCTGAGGATTGGAGGGTAGCAAACGTAACCCCACTTTTTAAGAAGGGAGGGAGAGAGAAAACGGGGAATTACAGACCAGTTAGTCTAACATCGGTAGTGGGGAAACTGCTAGAGTCAGTTATTAAAGATGGGATAGCAGCACATTTGGAAAGTGGTGAAATCATTGGACAAAGTCAGCATGGATTTACGAAAGGTAAATCGTGTCTGACGAATCTTATAGAATTTTTCGAGGATGTAACTAGTAGAGTGGATAGGGGAGAACCAGTGGATGTGTTGTATCTGGACTTTCAGAAGGCTTTCGACAAGGTACCACATAAGAGATTAGGATACAAACTTAAATCACACGGTATTGGGGGTTCAGTATTGATGTGGATAGAGAACTGGCTGGCAAACAGGAAGCAAAGAGTAGGAGTAAACGGGTCCTTTTCACAATGGCAGGCAGTGACTAGTGGGGTACCGCAAGGCTCAGTGCTGGGACCCCAGCTATTTACAATTTATATTAATGATCTGGACGAGGGAATTGAAAGCAACATCTCCAAGTTTGCGGATGACACTAAGCTGGGGGGCAGTGTTAGCTGTGAGGAGGATGCTAGGAGACTGCAAGGTGACTTGGATAGGCTGGGTGAGTGGGCAAATGTTTGGCAGATGCAGTATAATGTGGATAAATGTGAGGTTATCCACTTTGGTAGCAAAAACGGGAAGGCAGACTATTATCTAAATGGTGGCCGATTAGGAAATGGGGAGATGCAGCGAGACCTGGGTGTCATGGTACACCAGTCATTGAAAGTAGGCATGCAGGTGCAGCAGGCAGTGAAGAAAGCGAATGGTATGTTGGCCTTCATAGCAAGAGGATTTGAGTATAGGAGCAGGGAGGTTCTACTGCAGTTGTACAGGGTCTTGGTGAGACCACACCTGGAGTATTGCGTACAGTTTTGGGCTCCAAATCTGAGGAAGGACATTATAGCCATAGAGGGAGTGCAGAGAAGGTTCACCAGACTGATTCCTGGGATGTCAGGACTTTCATATGAAGAAAGACTGGATAGACTTGGCTTATACTCGCTAGAATTTAGGAGATTGAGAGGGGATCTTATAGAAACGTACAAAATTCTTATGGGGTTGGACAGGCTAGATGCAGGAAGATTGTTCCCGATGTTGGGGAAGTCCAGTACAAGGGGTCACAGCTTAAGGATAAGGGGGAAATCCTTTAAGACCGAGATGAGGAAAAACTTTTCCACACAGAGAGTGGTGAATCTCTGGAACTCTCTGCCACAGAGGGTAGTTGAGGCCAGTTCATTGGCTATATTTAAGAGGGAATTAGATGTGGCCCTTGTGGCAAAAGGGATCAGGGGGTATGGAGAGAAGGCAGGTACGGGATACTGAGTTGGATGATCAGCCATGATCGTATTGAATGGCGGTGCAGGCTCGAAGGGCCGAATGGCCTACTCCTGCACCTATTTTCTATGTATCTATGTATCTATGGATGGCAGGACTGTCATATGAGGAAAGATTGAAAAGACTTGGATTGTATTCACTGGAGTTTAGAAGGATGAGGGGGATCTTATAGAAACATATACAATTATAAAAGGACTGGACAACGTAGATGCAGAAAAAATGTTCCCAATGTTGGGCGAGTCCAGAACCAGGGGCCACAGTCTTAGAATAAAGGGGAGGTCATTTAAGACTGAGGTGAGAAAAAACGTTTTCACCCAGAGAGTTGTGAATTTATGTAATTCCCTGCCACAGAGGGCAGTGGAGGCCAAGTCACTGGATGGATTTAAGAGAGAGTTAGATAGAGCTCTAGGGGCTAGTGGATTCAAGGGATATGTGGAGAAGGCAGGCATGGGTTATTGATAGGGGACAATCAGTCATGATCACAATGAATGGCGGTGCTGGCTCGAAGGGCCGAATGGCCTCCTCCTGCATCTATTTTCTATGTTTCTATGAAGGAAATCCACATTAGGCAGGTAATGATGTTGGGTAGACTGATGGGATTGAAGGCTGATAAATCCCCATGGCCTGATGGTCTGCATACCAGGGTACTTAAGGAAGTGACTCGAGAAATCGTGGATGCATTGGTGATAATTTTCCAATGTTCTATAGACTCAGGATCAGTTTCTGTGGATTGGAGGGTAGCTAATGTTATCCCACTTTTTAAGAAAGGCGGGAGGGAGAAAACAGGGAATTATAGACCAGTTAGCCTGACATCAGTTAACCTCATTCAAATGGGCAGAGGATGGGTTTTGCTATCTCGGCGTTTTTATCACAATACCCTTATCTGATATGTTCCACACAAACTTTCTGCCTCTGGTTGAGTGTTACGACTCCCCGAAAGCAGGCAATCCAAAGCCGCGTAACACAGTTCAAAAGCCAGGTTTAAGTTAAAAAATAGTTTAATTATTTAATAACACACCAAAACTCCAACCTGATTTAAACAACCCAGACAAGGATATGAATGAATTAACAAACAACTTAAAATTGCTCAGGCCAGCCACGCGATGGACCGTCGAACCCGAGGCTTTAAACCTGCCTAAAAGAAAGCTATCCCTGAAACAAAAGACCGATAACGTCTAAGGACAGCCCAATTCAATATTTGGTACTACGTAATGTGGAAATTACACGAAGTTCAGTGTCATGTGGCGCAGGCATTCACAGCTCACACCAGCACAACCTCACGAGGCAGGGTCGTCGTCGAAAAAGAGAGGATTCTGGGAACTCTTCTATTTATACTGGGGATGAGTCACCGTCACCTGACGCAGCTCAGCCAATCGGGTACAGGAGCCTCTTAACCCCTTGTTGTCCCCAAAGATACTAGAGGAGCAAGATAGACCACTCCTCCGAAATGCAATGGACTGACTTGTAGTACGCAATGGAACGTCACGGCCGCCATTTTCTAATGCCAAACGCGACTTCCGGTTTGCCTCCCGCTGCTTTGATCCAAAGATTATATAGCGGAGCGGAGCGCCTCTATCATCCTTGGTGTAACCAGTGTAATTAGTGTTGTAGGGAACAGTGTTTGATATAGCGCATCTATCACCTCACATATTTTAGGTAATTTTATTGTAAATGTTTTCCCCGTTCCCCCATTTCCCTCCCATCTTTCCTCCCTAGCCGCCACCTTTGCGTAGTTTCCCTTGCATTGTATTGTGCAGCTTCCCTTGTATTGCTTTAACACACACTGTGCACAAAATTAAATGTAACTTATATATATATTTATATGAATGTGTGTTTGTGTGTGAGAGGCAAGTTAAGGGTCTGTCCCACCAGCATGCAATTGCATGCGTTCAGCGCGAACAAACGTGGTCGCTTGTTTTTTTCAATGTGCTATATAAATAAAAGTGACTTGATGACATATTTCTCTAGTTTCTTTCTTCAGATTTCCTCTAATTTGTTTAGCAACCTTTTTCCTTCAATCTCTGTGTGTATGTATATATATATTTGTGTGTGTGTATCACTATATATATATATATATATATATATATATATATATAAATATATATATACACACACATATATATCACTATATATATATATATCACAATATATATTACAATAAGTGTGTATATACATATATATACACATACATATTAGTATGTATACACATATATATACAAACACACATATATATAAAATATATATGAAATCCTAATATTGTGAATAGAATATCCATGACATGAACACAATGTCGAAATATTTTTCCATTCTTTCATTCTATATTAGCGTAACACAATGTAGTGCATACATCCCTACATATTTAAATTCAGTCGATAAGTTGGTCAAATAATATAGATAGATATAGATAGATAGATATGCCTTTATTGTCATTCAGACCGAAGTCTGGACGAAATTGCAGCAGTCATACATATAATACAATAAAAACAACAATAAACACATATTAACATCCACCACAGTGAGTCCACCCAGCATCTCCTCACTGTGATGGAGGCAAAAGTCTTAGGTCTGCAGTCTCTTCCCTCCTCTTCTCCCTCTGTGCTGAGGCGATACCCCCCGGGCGATGTTATAACAGTCCCGCGGCTCAAACACCGCGGCCCGGGGTGGTCGAAGCTGCCGCCCACCAGTCCTGCAGACGTAGCCGCTGGCCCGCGGCCGAAACCCGGACTCAGGCCACCACCGCCAGAACACCGTCCCAGCCACCCTCTTCCCCGGGCCGGGCCGCCCCGACCTGGGCATCGCTTCTCCCTCTGGCCGGGCTGCCCCGACTTGGGCGTCGCTTCTCCCCCCGACCGGGCCGCCCCAACTTGGGCGTCGCTTCTCCCTCCGACCGGGCCGCCCCGACTTGGGCGTCGCTTCTCCCCCCGACCGGGCCGCCCCAACTTGGGCGTCGCTTCTCCCCCCGATCGGGCCGCCCCAACTTGGGCGTCGCTTCTCCCCCCGACCGGGCCGCCCCGACTTGGGCGTCGCTTCTCCCTCCGGCCGGGCCGCCCCGACTTGGGCGTCGCTTCTCCCTCCGACCGGGCCGCCCCAACTTGGGCGTCGCTTCTCCCTCCGACCGGGCCGCCCCGACTTGGGCGTCGCTTCTCCCTCCGGCCGGGCCGCCCCGATATGGGGACCTTCTTGCTTTTTTCGAGACATGGATTTTTAAAACTTGAATGTCTCATAACGATACATTTGTGGGTCAGCAGTATTTTGCACCAACACCCACAATTTCAAATAATTCTAAATTGAACTTCATAAACAAGGAAAACACTTTTTATTTACATCATTTTGTGCGCGACATATACAGGGTTGCAGTGTTTTGCATATCAGCTAATCAATAAAATTGATGTCAAATTCAACATATTTCAAACAAAGGACAACATTTCCAACTTATATACAATAACTAGACTAAGTTGGGTCCCAGCATCACACGGGAGGGCTGGTCACCCAATGCAATATTCCACCTCTCCACCAATTCCAATATTGCTGGCCAGTGGGGGGGGGTTCTGTTGCGCTAGTATGGGTGTTGTGGGCCGAAGGGACCTGTTTCCAGAGGGCTAGTATGGACATTGTGGGTCGAATGGATTCTTGGGCTGGCAGCTCAGTCACTGAGGCCGGGCAGTACAGTCACTCAGACCTGGCAGGCTGGCAGCTGAGAAACTGCCAGAAATTCTGCCCAAAACAGGTGACAGACTCTGTGAGAGAAGGGGGAGAGGGTGGACTGAATGGATTATTGGCCTGGCAGTTCAGTCACTTACAGCTGGTGGGCTGGCAGTTCACTTACTCACGGCTCGTGGGTTGGCAGTTCTGTCACTGACGGCTGGTGGGCTGGCAGTGCAGTCACTGACGGCTGGAACCGATATTGCACCAACCCACTCAATTTTAAATAATTCATAATAGAGATCTATTAACATACTTCTCACTTTATTTCTGACATGCATGGTAAGATTTACATAATTAACATTATTCTGTGCGCGAGATATACAGGGTTGCAGTGTTAAGCATATCAGCTAACCAGTGAAAGTGATGTACAATTCAACGTATGTAACACAATGATAGCCCCACCCCTGCTTACACCAAAGACCAAAACGTCCAACGAAGATACAATAATAAATAATCGCCATTTGCATTGTTTTGTGCAGTTAACAAATCACAATTTCACACAATGTACATAAGACGGCAGTTATTTGACAAATACTCCGCAGTTCGGTGTAGATCATGTCCACTGTCGACATCTGAAATTAAAGAAAATATCATGCAGTCAATATGTTCTTATTCTGCATTAAATAACAGAGAGGTATAAAGAAAATGCTCTTTAGGAGAAGATTTTTAAAAGGATGTTGCCATGAGGACTCGACTATCTGAGATCAATGATCTAACTACAGTGAGAGATTGAACAGGCTAAATAAAAATTTCAATATGCCACAGAAGTAATAAATGTTTTCTTACCTTTCCTCCTTAATGGGGAACCTGAAGAAAGACAAGTCGGGTTGCGTACATTGCCGATTGTTTTTCTCAGGAGTGGTCCATCTTGAGCACATGGTATTGGGGGTAGGGTGTTGACATGGATAGAAAATTGGTTGGCAGACCGGAAGCAAAGAGTAGGAGTGAACGGGTCCTTTTCAGAATGGCAGGCAGCGGCGAGTGGAGTGCCGCAAAGCTCGGTGTTGGGGCCGCAACTGTTTACCATATATATTAATGATTTGGAAGAGGGAATTAGGAGCAACAATAGCAAGTTTGCGGATGACACAAAGCTGGGTGGCATTTTCTGAAGTCTTTAAAAGTCAAGACAATTTGGCAAACACTTTGCAAGGAGCCAACACATTTTCTGAAGAGTCTTTAAAAGTCAAGACAATTTGGCAAACACATTGCAAG
>JAXLNO010001179.1:22500-32484 GCA_038087875.1 Malacoraja senta | reverse complement strand
TCTAGTTGTGGTAGGATGATTCAGTTGCCTGATAACAGCTGGGAAGAAACTGTCCCTGAATCTGGAGGTGTGTGCGTTTACACACTTCTGTACCTTTTGCCCGATGGGAGTGGGGAGAAGAGGGAGTGGCCAGGGTGTGACTGGTCCTTGATTATGCTGCTGGCCTTGCCGAGGCAGCGTGAGGTGTAAATGGAGTCCATGGACTTAAAGATAGCGGAATCAAGGGATATGGGGAGAAGGCAGGAATGGGGTACAGAGGTTTAAGGTGAAGGGGGGGGGGGGGGGGAATTTAAATAGTAACCTGAGAAGCAACTTTTTTGACACAAAGGGTGGCAGGCAATTGGAACGAGCTGCTGGAAGAGGTAGATGGGCAGGGACTGTCACAACGTTTAAGGAACATTTGCACTGATACATGGATAGGAAAGGTTTGGAGGGATATGGGCCAAATGAAGGCAGGCGGGAGTAGTCTCTGGCGCCGTAAGCGCTTTAAGGCGGCAACTCTACCGCTGCGCCATCGTGCCGTCCAATAGTTATACCAATAGTTGCAACACCTATTTCCCCTGACCCCTCCAGTTCCAGGTTCCATCCTCCCACTCCCCCCCCCCCCCCCCCAGCTTCTCCCGACACTCGCCCTCCCACCAGTGCTCTACAGATCATCTCATCTCCTCTTGTTTAAGAAGGAACTGCAGATGCTGGAAAATCAAAGGTAGACAAAAGTGCTGGAGAAACCCAGCGGGTGAGGCAGCATCTATGGAGCGAAGGAAATATGCAACGTTGGACTGAGATGCTGGAGAAACTCAGCGGGTGCGGGAGGCAGCATCTATGGAGCGAAGGAGTAGGTGACGTTTTGGGCGAAGGGTTTCGGCCCGAAACGTTGCCTATTTCCTTCGCTCCCTGGATGCTTCTGCACCCGCTGAGTTTCTCCCGCACTTTTGTCTACCTCATCTCCTCCGTCGCCTCTACAGGAAGATAGGCCTTCTTCGCACTGCATGTAAGACTTGTCCCATTGTATACAATTCCTTGGGCTTACGTTCAATGCCAGGGCCACATCACCGGCCCCGTTTTCCTTTGGTCGCTCATCAAACCAGTGTGACTTGCTCCAGATTCCCCCCACACTCCAAAGACGTACAGGCCTGCAGGCTAACTGGCTCGGTATAATTGTAAACTGTCCTGGTGTGTGTAGGGTGGTGTCAGTGTGCAGGGATCGCTGGTCGGCGAGGACTCGGCAGGTCGAAGGGCCCGTTTCCATGATGTATCCCGAAACTAAGCTAAGACACAGCACAAAAGGTCAACACAAAATGCTGGAGTAACTCAGCGGGTGAGGGTGAGGCAGCATCTCTGGAGAGAAGGAAGGGGCGAGGTTTCGTCCCGAAACCTCGCCCCTTCCTTCTCTCAGAGATGCTGCCTCACCCGCTGAGTTACTCCAGCATTTTGTGTCTACCTTCGATTTAAACCAGCATCTGCAGTTCCTTCTTACACATGAGAAACACCACAGCTGGCAAATCAGCCATTGTCAATCTTACCAAAGTGTTGTGGCCCTTTAGCTCAAAGCGGAAACATAAAACTGTGGTTTTCTAGCAATATTACGTGGTTTTGTTGCCAATATCTACACAAAGAATTGATTCTTCTTTGACAGCAACTGGTCTCTCTCTCTCTCTCTCTCTCTCACAGTCCTTCTTGGGAGGCTGGAGTCTGTAGTCCTGCGGCCTCCTACTGTGTTACATTGATGCTCCTCAGCGGGACATTGTGAGATGGTCTCCACTGTGCTTGGATAACGTCACTTTTGCTCTGCTCTGATTTAGGGTTCCCAGCAGCGGCTTGTTTTCCTTCTTTGGTCATTAGAGGATTGCCAATGACTCTCAATAGGACCACAATAAGCCAGCCCTCCTCCTCCGTGCGTGAGCTGTGTATAATGACGGTTCTTCATCTCTCCGTGCAGCCAACGCCAAGGCTCTTTGTGGGAGGACCGCGGTCCATGTATGGTCCTCCCGTTGTGGGCCACTGAGGTCATAAGGTCATAAGTGATAGGAGCAGAATTGGGACACTTGGCCCGTCAAGTCTACTCCGCCATTCAATCGTGGTCCCCTAATTTGAGGAAGGACGTTCTTGCTATTGAGGGAGTGCAGCGTAGGTTTACAAGGTTAATTCCCGGGATGGCGGGACTGTCATACGCTGGGAGAATGGAGCGGCAGGGCTTGTACGCTCTGGAGTTTAGAAGGATGAGAGGGCATCTCATTGAAACATATAAGATTGTTAATGGTTGGACACGCTAGAGGCAGGAAACATGTTCCCGATGTTGGGGGAGTCCAGAACCAGGGGCCCACACACAGTTTAAGAATAAAGAGTAAGCCATTTAGAACGGAGACGAGGAAACACTTTTTCTCACAGAGAGTGGTGAGTCTGTGGAATTCTCTGCCTCAGAGGGCGGTGGAGGCAGGTTCTCTGGATGCTTTCAAGAGAGAGCTAGATAGGGCTCTTAAAATAGCGGAGTCAGGGGATATGGGGAGAAGGCAGGAACGGGGTACTGATTGGGGATGATCAGCCATGATCACATTGAATGGCAGTGCTGGCTCAAAGGGCCGAATGGCCTACTCCTGCACCTATTGTCTATTGTCTATGGCTGATCTATCTCTTCCTCCTAAACCAGAATTAGATTGAGTACTCGACAAGAGGTGGGAACCAATTGTGATAGGAGCAGAATTAGGCCATTCGGCCCATCAAGTCTATTTCGCCATTCAATCATGGCTGATCTATCTCTCCCTCCTAACCCCATTCTCCTGCCTTCTCCCCATAACCTCTGACACCCGTACTAATCAAGAATCTATCTTCTCTGCCTCAAAATATCCATTGACTTGGCCTCCACAGCCTTCTGTGGCAAAGAATTCCACAGATTCACCACCCTCTGACTAAAGAAATTTCTCCACATCTCCTTCCCAAAAAGAACTTCCATTAATTCTGAGGCTGTGACCTCTGGTCCTAGACTCTCCCACTAGTGGAAACATCTTCTCCACATCCACCCTATCCAAGCCTTTCACTATTCTGTAAGTTTCAATGAGGTCCCCTCTCATTCTTCTAAACTCCAGCGAGTACAGGCCCAGTGCCGACAAACGCTCATCATAGGTTAACCTAATTCCTGGGACCTTGAGGGGCAGAGACACCCCTGAAATATGGGAAGGGATATAGATGTCACGGTGGCACAGTGGTAGAGTTACTGTCTCACAGCGCCAGCGACCCAGGTTCGATCCTGGCCACAGGTGCTGTCTGTACCGGGTTTGCACGTTCTCCCGTGACCGTGTGGGTTTTCTCCAGGTGCTCCGGTTTCCTCCCACATTCCAAAGACATGCGGGTATGTAGGTTAATTGGCTTCTGGAGTGCAGGGTAGTATTGGTGCATATAGGGAATCCCTGGTCGGTGTGGACTTGGTGGGCTGAAGGGCCAGTTTCTGAGCTGTATCTCTAAACAAAACTAAACCTGTATCAACTTCGCCTTTATCCCCTGGTTGACGGGCTGCGAAGAATCAGTCTTCACCACCACCACTGGAATCTTGTGTGGGAAGGAACTGCAGATGCTGGTTTATACCAAAGATAGACACAAAATGCTGGAGTAACTGATTTAATTTTATCTCTGTATGCTTCATCCTCAACTTCTCCTCACTAAAAGCCCTGTCCCACTGTACGAGTTCATTCAAGAGCTCTCCCGAGGTACTCGGGAAACGCGGTAAGCTCGGGAAGACTCGTGAAGATTTTTCAACATGTCGAAAAATGTCCACGAGAGCGCCGAGTACCTACGAGTGGCCATTACCGTAATTCTCCGAGTTTGA
Source organism: Malacoraja senta (assembly GCA_038087875.1). Classification (NCBI taxonomy): domain Eukaryota; kingdom Metazoa; phylum Chordata; class Chondrichthyes; order Rajiformes; family Rajidae; genus Malacoraja; species Malacoraja senta. The sequence continues at coordinate 28,664 of JAXLNO010001179.1, read as the reverse complement.
AACAGGGCAAACTCAGGAGAACTCTTGAATTAACTCGTACATTGGGACAGGGCTTCAACAATGATCTATTCTACTTTTTCCTTGATCCCATCTCCTTTGATGTCTCGTTTTCACATCTTACCCTTCCTTGTCTCCATCTTACCTAATTCTCAGTCTGAAGGAGGAGGGTCTCGACCCAAAACGTCACCCATTCCTTCTCTCCAGAGGTGCTGCCCTGTCCCGCTGAGTTACTCCAGCTATTTGCGTCTACCACTGGAATCTTGTTTGCTCATTGATCATTGGGATGGGGGGGAAGTCCACATATTCAGCCTCACGTCAGCCTTCCTCAACCCACCACATCAAATATGTTGTATTTGCATTCTGTCTCTATTTGATGCAACCTTAAAGACCTGGAGCCGATCCCTTCCAAGAATTCATGTCTCAAGAAAGTTCAAAACAGATTAAACTCTTCTGCCTGGATCCTTATTTCCAGAAAACACAGTTTTGCTTTTCTCCAATGTAATAATGTGCAGGCAAACAGAATTAGGCTGAATTGGAGAGTACTGGGTTCAGGAGACTGGTAGGTCAATAGACAATAGACAATAGGTGCAGGAGGTAGGCCATTTGGCCCTTCGAGCCAGCACCGCCATTCAATGTGATCATGGCTGATCATCCCCAATCAGTACCCCGTTCCTGCCTTCTCCCCATATCCCATGACTCCGCTATTTTTAAGAGCCCTATCTAGCTCTCTCTTGAAAGCATCCAGAGAACCCGCCTCCACCGCCCTCTGAGGGCAGAGAATTCCACAGACTCACCACTCTCTGTGGGAAAAAGTGTTTCCTCGTCTCCGTTCTAAATGGCTTACTCCTTATTCTTAAACTGTGGCCCCTGGTTCTGGATTCCCCCAACATCGGGAACATGTTTCCTGCCTCTAGCGTGTCCAAACCCTTAACAATCTTATATGTTTCAGTGAGATCCCCTCTCATCCTTCTAAACTCCAGAGTGTACAAGCCCAGCCGCTCCATTCTCTCAGCGTATGACAGTCCCGCCATCCCGGAAATTAACCTGGTGAACCGACGCCGCACTCCCTCAATAGGAGAATTGGGTCAGGAAGGATATGGATCAGCCATGATTGAATGGCAGAATAGACTTGATGGGCCGAATAGCCTAATTCTGCTCCTATCACAATTAGTTCCCACCTCTTTCGAGGTGGGAACTAATTGAGATAGGAGCAGAATTAGGCTATTCGGCCCATCAAGTCTACCACTCAATCATGGCTGATCTATCTCTCCCTCCTGACCCCATTCTCCTGCCTTCTCCCCATAACCTCTGACACCCGTACTGATCAAGAATCTATCTATCTCTGTCTTAAAAATACCCATTGACTTGGCCTCCACAGCCTTCTGTGGCAAAGGATTCCACAGATTCACCACCCTCTGTCTAAAGAAATTCCACATCTCCTTCCTAAAGGAACGTCCTTTGATTGTGAGGCTTTGACCTCTGGTCCTAGACTCTCCCATATAGTGGAAACATCCTCTCCACATCGTTTCTATTATATTTAAATCAAAAAGTCTTGCATCATCGTATTTAACTTTGTAATGAATTATCGGAAAACGATATTCCAATTCTCCAATTTCACTTTTCACGCACCATTTCGTCCCTGCACGAAAGGTCATTTTGTGTGTCAGTATCACCCTAAGTTTGTCCTGCTCTCATTTAAAAATCTTACTAGCCCAAGTGGGACCCGTTGGGACCCGTCCCCTCGGGGGGGAGGGGGGGGGCTGCGACATCACACATACACTACCCCCCCTTGATATTATATCAATATTATTCATTAGCTCCTTTTCCCTCATCCCCCGCCCTATCCACTCACGCATAGCCCCCAACTGCACAGGCACGGCAAGAGAGGGAGGGAGGGGGGCAGAGAGGGAGGGGGGGGCAGAGAGGGAGGGGGGCAGAGAGGGAGGGGGGGCAGAGGGGGAGGGGGGCAGAGAGGGAGGGGGGGCAGAGGGGGAGGGGAGGGCAGAGAGGGAGGGGATGGGGGGCAGAGCGGGAGGGGGCAGAGGGGGAGGGGGGCGAAAGGGAGGGGAGGGCAGAGAGGGAGGGGCAGAGAGGGAAGGGGGGGCATAGAGGGAGGGGGGCAGATAGGGAGGGGGCAGAGAGGGAGGGGGGCAGAGAGGGAGGGGGGTAGAGAGGGAGGGGGCAGACTGGGAGGGGGGCAGAGAGGGAGGGCAGAGAGGGAAGGGGGGCATAGAGGGAGGGGGGCAGATAGGGAAGGGGGCAGAGAGGGAGGGGTGGGGCAGAGAGGGAGGTGGGCAGAGAGGGAGGGGGGCAGAGAGGGAGGGGGGGCAGAGGGGGAGGGGAGGGCAGAGAGGGAGGGGATGGGGGCAGAGCGGGAGGGGCAGAGGGGGAGGGGGGGCAGAAAGGGAGGGGAGGGCAGAGAGGGAGGGGCAGAGAGGAAGGGGGGCATAGAGGGAGGGGGGCAGATAGGGAGGGGGCAGAGAGGGAGGGGGGCAGAGAGGGAGGGGGGCATAGAGGGAGGGGGGCAGATAGGGAAGGGGGCAGAGAGGGAGGGGTGGGGCAGAGAGGGAGGGGGGCAGAGAGGGAGGGGGTAGAGAGGGAGGGGGCAGACTGGGAGGGGGGCAGAGAGGGAGGGCAGAGAGGGAAGGGGGGGCAGAGAGAGGGGGGGGGCAGAGAGGGCACAGCACCAGAGACTCGGGTTTGGTCCTGACCACGGGTGCTGTCTGTACGGTGTTTGCAGATCCTCCCCGTGACCTGCGTGGGTTTTCTCCGGGTGCTCCGGTTTTCTCCCAGATTCCAAAGACGTGCAGGTTTGTAGGACAATTGGCTTCTGTCCCCAGTGTGTGCAGGATGGAACTAGTGCATGGGTGGTTGCTGGTTGGTGCGGACTCTGTGGGCCTGTTTCCACGCTGCATCTCTAGACTAAACCAGTTTTCAAGCAGTGCCGCCACCGATCAGCCCTGGGTCATTGCGGGGCCAACAGCAAGAACAAATAGGAGCAGTAAACCACATAATCTCTCAATCCTGTTCCACCGTTCAGTAAAATTGTGACTCTTATCTCAATCTTTCTTTCCAGCACGATTTCCCCATGTCTCTTGATTCCTAATTGACTGACTGCTCGAGTGGAGATTACATCCTGGTGCCATAGATGCTGGCCAGAGGCACGGCTTCATCAACCGTCCTGCCAAGCCTTCTGATCTAGAAATGGCTGAGCGATTTTGATAAGGGCAAGCTGAGAGGCTCATGCCGGCGAACAAGGATTGCCTCTCGGCTGGAGAGGCATTAGCTCCTGGTATCTGCAAACAAGGAATTAAGAAAAACACATTTTGTGAATCAAAGCATTGCTGAATGCATTGAACATCTGTGGTTAACCCAAATGGTTTAGTGAATAAAAGCGAACGCCAGTGTGATAGGGAGACACTCGGGGCTGCAAGTCCAAGAAGCCGCTATCTAATCTATTATAACACACTGAAAATGGATTTGTTATTTTAGTCTAATGGAGGCCAAAGACAGTCATGTCCCCATGTTGCCACAGATGGCGGTGGAGGCCAAGTCAATGGGTATCTTTAAGGCAGAGGTAGATAGATTCTTGATTAGTACGGGTGTCAGGGGTTATGGAGAGAAGGCCGGAATTTGGGGTTAGAGGGAGAGATAGATCAGCCATGATTGAATGGCGGAGCAGACTTGATGGGCCGAATGGCCTAATCCTGGTTCTATCACTTCTGACCTTATGCACATTATCAACAAGAATGATAACAATGATGTGGTAAAAACACACAAGATAGCGCACGAGCAAATTCAGATATAAGAATTGGGGGGGGGGGGGGGCAGGGATGTTTGTGGGCCTGTCCCACTTAGGCGATTTTTTTTGGGCGACTACAGCTGACTGCCGCAACATGTTGAAAATATTCGGCGACAGTGGCAACAATTTTTGTTGTCGTAGGTTGACGTAGGTTGTCGGCAGGTGTCGTAGGTGAATTCCATTCAAACTAGTTCCTGGCAGTCGCCTAAGTGGGACAGGCCCGTTGGAGAGGGAATGACTGAGCTCAGATGCGTGAAGGTAGAATTGCAATTAGTCAAACAAAGATGTTAGAGATTTGCAAGAGGACAGAATCCAATAAATCTTGCTGGAAAATCTGCCCATAGGCTTTTCAAAGTGAATTGGATCAGTCTATGATTCCCCCGTAACGGAATAACCAGTCAAACTAACACAAGATACATTTGGGAATGACATTATACGAAGAATACCACACGCCTTGCCTCCGTTTCTTTCCAAAAGCACACATGGCCACATGCACACCTCGCGATCCATTTGGACACCCAGGTAGGTTTGATCATCCTGACGAGAGGGCCTGTACATCTGGCCGTCCGTAGCGGTGACTACGGAGGGTTCATGGCCCTGACCACGGGTGAACAAAGGAGGAGGACTGGCTGAACTTTGTTGCCTTCCACCACAGTGAAGAATGCTGTGGTGGATGTTTACGTTAAATCCTATTGTGTATTGTGTGGGGTTTTTTTAAGTGTATCGCTGCTGGCAAATTCATTTCACTGCACCTTCGTTGACTTTGAACTTTGTGTCGGCAGATTTCCACTCTCGCATGTTGCGAGTGCAGGGGCAGTGACAAGAGTTGATGGGTGGATGCGAGAGATCAGGCACGCGTAGATGGCATTGGCAGCGAGGGGAGGCTGGACAAACCTGGATTGTTCCGCAAGCAGCACTTTGTGCCTGTCTCTGGTATAAACCAAAGACCCTACAGCGAGCAAGATAGTCCACTCGACGAAAAATACCTAGTACGGTCATGGGCAGATTCATGGGTAATTTTCGGCCCCATTTCCGTAACCGGCTTCCGTCTCCGCACCAAAGATCCCGTAGCGGAGCAAAGATAACTAGTGCGGAGACGGACGGCCAGATGTACGGTTACGGAAACACTTTGAGTCCTGAAAAGCGCTATATAAATAAAATCTATTATTATTATTATTATTATCCTCGTAAAAATAAAAGTTCTTTGGTAAAAAATCTTCTCCTCATTTTCAGAATTATAATTTATTAACACAAACTGTTCCCCCGCAACGTTGATTACACTGCGAGTCGGGTCGGGTCGGGTCGGGTTACGGAAATGGATGAAAAAAAGGCCCACGTTCCACTCCGTTGCGTACTACACGTCAGCCCATTGCGTTTAGCAGGAGTGGTCTATCTTGCTCCGCTATAGGATCTTTGGTGTAAACCAACCATCTGCAGTCCTTTGTCTCTCCAGAGAGAAAGAGGCGGGGGACAGCGAGACAGGAACAGAGGAAGGAAGTACTGCAGGGAAAAAGAGTAGGAGAGAATAAAAATACAGTTGGGAGACAAGGGTAGAGAATGAAAGGCACCTTGGAGATAAGCAGAATGACAATTACTGCAACATTTGCTTTCTGGCCTTCTAGTTCAGCCTAGTTCAGCCTAGTCTAGCTGAGATTATTATGGGCACATGTACTGGGGTACAATGACAAGCTTTTTATTGCGTGCTAACTGGTCTAAGGCAAGACTAAACATGGTTACAATCATGTCCTCTACCGTGTCTGCAAGAAAGCAGAATCGCACAATGTACTAAGAAGGAACTGCAGATGCTGGTTTATACCAAAGATAGACACAAATTGCTGGGGTAACTCAGTGGGTTACTCCAGCCTTCTCCGTGGGTTGTCACCTTGTCGTGATGGAGAAGCTCGTGTGGACCTGAGATCCTGAGAGCGATGCCGTCTGGAGCGATGCTCCTGGTAGGGCCACCCATGGCGGTAAGGTCGAGGGGGAGGTCTCTGACAAAGAGCAATCCAACCAAGACCTCAACGGTGGAACAGGCGGAGGACGATGGCTGACCTTAGTGGAGCATCACAACAGCTGGGAAGGCGGATGAAGGCTGCAGCAGAAAAGGGTCTCCGGTTGTCGTGGACTCCACGCCACTGGATCCTGACCCGGATCTGTCAAGGACCGTGGGGTGGCTGTCTGTGCACCAGTCTCCCCACGTTAAACAAATAGCACCCTGGAGACACCCATGGTCAGCCATGATCGAAGTTGGCCTAAGAACTCAGCGCGTCAGGCAGCATCTCTGGAGAAAAAGGGATAGGTGATGTAATGGGTCGGGGCCCTTCTTCAGACATTGACAATAACATTCCTTCTCTCCAGAGAT
>JAXLNO010001179.1:5000-17500 GCA_038087875.1 Malacoraja senta | reverse complement strand
CCTCTTGCTGCTGCCGACCAAGATCCGCCCCTTGCCCAGCTTTTGGAGACAGCTTTCGCCCTCCCCCTTGCTTCTCACCCCCCTCCTCCTCCTCCCCCCCCCCCCTCGTTTCGGGTCGAGACAAATCTTTCGTTCATTTTTTGTTCTACATCTCTCTACATCACCGTCTATATCTCTCCTTTCCCTCTCCCTCTGACTCTCAGTCTGAAGAAGGGTCTCGACCCGAAACGTCACTCGTTCCTTCTCTCCAGAGATGCTGCCTGTCCCGCTGAGTTACTCCAGCGTTTTGTGTCTGTCTTCAGTTTATTGTCACGTGTACCGAGGTACAGTGAAAAGCTTTTGTTGCGTGCTAACCAGTCAGCGGAAAGACAATACATGATTACAATCGATCCATTTACAGTGTAGAGATACATGATGAGGGAATAACCTTCAGTGCAAGGTAAAGCCAGCAAAGTCCGATCAAGGATAGTCCGAGGGTCACCAATGAGGTCGATAGTAGCTACTATTCACAATGGCTCCAGAAACACGGAGGCTCCGAAATCTCTGTGTACTCAGCGGTCACAGTTGCTGCCTGACAGCGAATGCAGCAATGGGTTAGATCCTGACTACGGGTGCTGTCTGTACGGAGTTTGCACGTTCTCCCCATGATCTGCGGTGGTTTTCTCCGAGATCTTCGGTTTCCTCCCACACTCCAAAGACGTACAGGTTTGTAGGTTAATTGGCTTGGGTTTGTATACTTGGTATAATTGTCCCTAACGTGTGTAGGGTTGTGTTACTGCGCGGGGATCGTTGGTCAGCGTGGACCCAGTGGGCCGAAGGGCCTGTTTCCGCGCTGTATCTCTAAACTAACGCTGTTATCAGGCAACTGAACCATCCTCTCAGCAACTAGAGAGCGGCCCTGACCTGCAATCTACCACATTGGAGACCTTTGAGCTATCTTCAATCAGACAATAGACAATAGACAATAGGTGCAGGAGTAGGCCATTCTGCCCTTCGAGCCAGACTTTATTCCCTTTGTCCCCTTATCTGTACACTGCGGATGTCTCGATATTAATCACGATTCTCACAAAATGCTGGAGTAACTCATCGGTCAGACAGCATTTCTGGAGAAAAGGGAATAGGTGACGTTTCAGGTTGAGAGCCTTCTTCAGACTCGAATGGTCTCGACCCGAACCGTCGCCTATTCCTTTTCTCCAGAGATGCTGTCTGACCCGCTGGGTTACTCCAGCTTTTTGTGTCTATCTTTGAGGGAACAGAGAGGGATCTTGGAGTGCATTTCTCAGCCAGCTCTGGAAGTGGCAGAAGGTGCTGGTGAATAAATAGGCGGAGGGTAGTGGCTGAACCACAGTACCCGAGCGCAGGGGAGGTCCTGTTTGAAACTGCGTAAAAAACACTGGTCTGGGCACAGCTGTAGTGCCGGGTACACTTCTGTTCAGGCAGTGTAGGACGAGTGTGGTAACGCTCGAGAGGGGACAGAGATTTAAGAGGATGTTGCCAGGGCTGAAGAATTACAGCTTGTGGGTTGTTTTCTTTGGAAGAAAGTGAGACTGAGGGGATCTATAATTGCAATGCACAACATCATGAGAGTCTAGACAGAGTGAGCAGGAAGCACCTATTTCCCTTGGCAGAGGGGCCGGCAACTAGCAGCTACAGCTTAGTTACCAACTTAGGGGTTGGTTCAGATGGTACGTTTAGAAAGGAAATTCCACACAGAGAGAAGAAGCAGGGATCTGGGTCTCGTTGACAGAAAGGGAGGTCCTCACATTAACACGTGGCTGGGTGAGTTGTAACATTCAAGTCCAGTAACCAAGATGGACACAAAAGGCTGGAGTAACTCAGCGGGACAGGCAGCCTCTCTGGAGGGAAGGAATGGGTGACGTTTCGGGTCGAGACCCTGAGGGTCTCGACCCGAAACGTCATCCATTCCTAAGGGTCGAGGCCCTAAGGGTCTCGACCAGAAACGTCACCCATTCCTTCCCTCCAGAGAGGCTGCCTGTCCCGCTGAGTTACTCCAGCCTACTCCAGTCTATCTTCGGTTTTAACCAGCATCTGCAGTTCCTTCCTACACGTACCAAGACAGATGTGTACAGCAATTCATTCTTCCCCCCCCCCACACAACTAAAGCATGGAATAGTCTTCACCCTACCATAGTTAAGGGCCCGTCCCACTTTCACGACCTCTGCCGAGTTTGCCCTTGACTCATACTCGCAGCATGGTCGTCACGAGGTCGTAGGAGGTCGTAGGTAGGCCGTGATGCTAGTCGTAGGCACTCGTGGCATCAAGTAGGTCGGGGCGTTTTTTCTAGCCTGATGAAAAATGTCCACGAGTAAAAAAGGTCGTGAATTAGGTCGTGAAAGTGGGCAGGCCCTTAACTCAACCTGATGCAACTAAATTTAAGGTAGCTCTCCCCCCTCTCCCCATCATCTCCAAGAACCCTTTTTTGCTTAAGTCCACCTTCCACCACCTCCAGTTTAAATTCCATTTGGAATATTTTTGGAGGATCAGGAAACCAAGAGCCTGGATTGACCTAAAGAGTTCCACGAGTGCATGATATGCACAGGACAGGGATGTGTCGATTATAAAATCGTGCGATTCTGTACAAGTGAATTTCAGAACCCCCTTTTGCTACAAAACGTCGCTGTTCCTAAAGGTCGCCGAACGACTGCAGCTGAAATATGTGCCTGTCGGTGTAGATGTGAATGAAAGACAGGTGTGGGCTGGGCGCTGATTCTCCCCCCACCAGTGAAAACCCGCCAACAAACGTTGATCAGCTCAGGTAAAGTATCAGAGGCTCCCAGCGGTTTTTTGTTCTTCCGCCGTTCCACCACATTCCGACACGGCCCCATACTGTGTGTAATTTGCTCTCTGAAACCATGCTGCTTAATCGCAGGCTGACCCTGTGCTGTGTTTAGTGACACACGTAGTGACCCCGGTGTTGTGTTTATTTGTACATGCCCTAACCCTGGGCTGTACTCCTGGTCTCACACGCACACGCACACACACACACTCAACACACACTGTTTATTTGCACGCTGAGGCCATGCTGCCTTCTTCACATGTACCGACAATGTGTTGTGTTTACTCCTCACGTGATAACCTTGTACCACCTGTGATCAATTGGTCACCCATTCTGCGCCTACTTGCACTCACTTGGCATTCTGCTGTTTGATTACACTCCCTGGTGTTGTCACTGGGCTTAATCACACGCTCAGACCTTTTGCTCGTTCAATCACCACCCTCACCCTTTGCTCTGTGTGTAATTGCATCCCCGGACCAGCAGCGCAGTGTGTGATTACATACCCTGACCCCATGGTGTGTGTGTGTGTTACACACCCTGTCTGTGCAGTGTGGAATTGTGTACCTTGACCCGCACTGTCTTATTACGTACCCTGGCTCGTGCTGTGTGTGTGTGTGTGTGATTACATACCCTAACCAATGTATGCAATATCATCAAGGACCCACACCATCCTGGCCACACACTCATCTCCCCGCTACCTTCATGTAGAAGGTACAGGAGCCTGAAGACTGCAACGACCAGGTTCAGGAATAGCTACTTCCCCACAGCCATCAGGCTATTAAACCTGGCTCGGACAAAACTCTGAACATTAATAGCCCATTATCTGTTATTTGCACTTTATCAGTTTATTTATTCAATGTGTGTATATATTTATACAATGGTATATGGACACGCTGATCTGTTTTGTAGTCAATGCCTACTATGTTCTGTTGTGCTGAAGCAAAGCAAGAATTTCATTGTCTTGTCAGGGACACATGACAATAAACTCACTTGACTCTTGACTTGACGAACCCTGTGGTGTGCGTGATTACAGCAACATTTTGTAGCAAAGGGGTTCTGAAATGCAGTGGTGCAGAATCGCATAATTTTATAATCGACACAGCCTGTCCTGTCCATATCATGCGCTCATGGTAAACAAAAAATGCCGGAGAAACTCAGCGGGTGAGGCAGCATCTATGGAGCGAAGGAATAGGTGACGTTTCGGGTCGAGACCCGGAAGGGTCTCGACCCGAAACGTCACCTATTCCTTCGCTCCATAGATGCTGCCTCACCCTTAAGGGTCCCGTCCCGAAACGTCACCTATTCCTTCGCTCCATAGATGCTGCCTCACCCTTAAGGGTCCCGTCCCGAAACGTCACCTATTCCTTTGCTCCATGCTCCATAGATGCTGCCTCACCCTTAAGGGTCCCGTCCCGAAACGTCACCTATTCCTTCGCTCCATAGATGCTGCCTCACCCTTAAGGGTCCCGTCCCGAAACGTCACCTATTCCTTCGCTCCATAGATGCTGCCTCACCCTTAAGGGTCCCGTCCCGAAACGTCACCTATTCCTTCGCTCCCTAGATGCTGCCTCGCCCGCTGAGTTTCTCCAGCAATTTTCGTCGACCTTCGATTTTCCAGCATCTGCAGTTCCTTCTTAAACATCATGCACTCATGGAACTCTTTAGGTCATTCCAGGCTCTTGGTTACTGGTATGTGCGGGAAGGAACTGCAGATGCAGGTTTAAACCAAAGATAGACTGGAGTAACTCAGCGGGACAGGCAGCTACGGTGTATTTAATCACACTTACCATTTACATACATGCCCTGTCTGTGCAGTGTGTAATGACATACCCTGACCCCATGCTGTGTTTCATTACACTACCTGATCCTGTGCTGTGTGCAATCACGCATTTTGAATCTTTGCTCGGTTTCATTATGAACCCTGTTCCTTGTGCTGCATTTCAAACAGCTTAAACTTTTTCCTGTGTTTTGTTTCATGCGAGAATGGAACGGCTGGGCATGTACACTCTGGAGTTTAGAAGGATGAGAGGGAATCTTATTGAAACATATAAGATTATTAAGGGTTTGGACATGATAGAGGCAGAGATAGGACGGGGTACTGATTGTGGATGATCAGCCATGATCACATTGGCTCGAAGGGCCGAATGGCCTACTCCTGCACCTATTGTCTATTGAAACATGTTCCCGATGTTGGGGGAGTCCAGAACCAGGAGCCACAGTATAATAATAAGGGGCAAACCATTTAGAACGGAGATGAGGAAATACTTTTTTCACACAGGGAGTTGTGAGTCTGTGGAATTCTCTGCCTCAGAGGGCGGTGGAGGCAGGTTCTCTGGATACTTTCAAGAGAGAGCTAGATAGGGCTCTTAAAGATAGCAGAGTCAGGGGATATGGGGAGAAGGCAGGAACGGGGTACTGATTGTGGATGATCAGCCATGATCACATTGAATGACGGTGTTGGCTCGAAGGGCCGAGTGGCCTACTCCTGCACCTATTGTCCTGCCTCTGTACTATAGTGACGAACACCTCTCCATTCAATACGATGATGACTGATCTGTTCAGGCCATGTTACTCCACCAACCTCATCTTCCTTGATTCTCTAAACATCCACAAATCTGTAAACCTCAGTGACAAAACCTCCATATCCGCCTTGAGTACATAATTCCAAGAATCTCTCTCCTCTGGCTGAAGGAATTCCTTCTCGACTCTATCCCGAGTGGCCAACCACATATTTTCCCTGGGTTGTGGACATTTCAGCCATTGGGGAAACATTATCCCTGCAACCGCTCAATCACACTCAGTGTTTCAATTAGGTCATCTCTCATTCCTCTAAACCCAGGAGAGTTTAGACCCGGTCTGCCTAAGCTCTCGTTATGTGACCATTTCAGGATGAGTCGATCTGATGAACCTTTGCTGTGCTCCCACGACTGTCGGGATATCCCCACTGTAGGTGGGGAGACCAGAGCTACACGCAATACTCCAGGAGCACCTCAACAATCCTAATCACACACTATCTCCATGCAGAATTTAATGACAGATGCTGCCTAAAAACACATACTGACCCAATGCTGTATGTAATCTTTTCTGTTGACTCTTAGAAACATAGAAAAATAGGTACAGGAGTAGGCCATTCGGCCCTTCGAGCCTGCACCGCCATTCAATATGATCATGGCTGATCATCCAACTCAGTATCATGTACCTGCTTTCTCTCCATACCCCCTGATCCCTTTAGCCACAAGGGCCCTCTTAACTATAGCCAATGAACTGGCCTCAACTACATTCTGTGGCAGAGAGTTCCAGAGATTCACCACTCTCTGTGTAAAAAATGTTTTTCTCATCTCAGTCCTAAAAGATTTCCCCTTTATCCTTAAACTGTGACCCCTTGTTCTGGACTTCCCCAACATCGGGAATAATCTTCCTGCATCTAGCCTGTCCAACCCCTTAAGAATCTTGTAAGTTTCTATAAATCACACGCTATGTACAGTGGTATGAATATTGATGTCTCTAACTTCAAGTAACCCCTGCATTCCCTCTCTCTCTCTCCGTACCTCCCCCACCCAAGTCGCACCAGCTTCTTGTTCTCACCTAGCAAACAGCTAACATTTTTCATTCATTTGTTCATTCAAACGGGCGACCGCGACTTTGCGGTTGCAGCTCCTAGACTGTGGAACAGCATCCCTCTTCCCATCAGAACTGCCCCCTCCATCGACTCTTTTAAGTCGAGACTTAAAACTCATCTTTACTCTCAAGCCTTTCTTGACGTCCTCTGAGGGAGGGCTATATATGTGTATTTATGTATGTACGTAATCTAAGAACCACTGTTGTATAACGTTAGTATCTCCACCAATGTAAAGCACTTTGGTCAACGAGAGTTGTTTTGTAAATGTGCTATAGAAATAAAAGTGAATGACTGGACTATATCTCTCATCTCCCTCTCCCCTGACTCTCAGTCTGAAGAAGGGTCTCGAACCGAAACGTCACCCATTCCTTCTCTCCAGAGATGCTGCCTGTCCCGCTGAGTTACTCCAGCACTTTGTGTCTATTGTAGGTCTAAACCAGCATCTGCAGTTCCATCCTACGTACTTTATTTGGTCACCAGGACCGGTGTGTGATTGACAAGGCACTGCGTTAGTGCACATGATTAAACACAGGGTGGAGAGGGCAAGATAGACCTGCCAGTATGAATGATGTAGTAGATTAGATGGGCCGAATGGCCTACTTCTGCTCCAATGACATATGGACTCATGAACTTACTAGGTTATAATATGCGATTAAACACAATACTAGATTGGGTCTGTGCGATTTATTGCAACAGCAGCACAGTGGGGGCGGCACAGCGGGACCCAGGTTCGATCCTGGCTACGGGTGCTGTCTGTGCGGAGTTTGCATGTTCTCCCTGTGACCGTGTGGGTTTTCTCCTTGGAGATGGTAACCAGTGTATGTGAACCCAGTGAGGGATTGCTGCCCCCTCCTGGTCAAACCACACAGAGCAGGGTTGTAATGTGGGTGAAATACAGTTCCGGGTTGCATCCACCGATTGGTGTAGTTTAGAGACAAAGCATGGAAACAGGCCCTTTGGCCCATCGGGTCCCTGTCGACCAATGATCACCCATACACTAGTTCTATCCCACACTCTAGGCACAAGTTACAGAAGCTATTAACCTAGAAACCTGAGACAGACACACAACGCTGGAGTAACTCAGCGGGACAGGCAGCATCTCTGGAGAGAAGGAACGGGTGACGCTTCGGTCTGAAGAAGGGTCTCGACCTGAAACGTCACCCATTCCTTCTCTCCAGAGATGCTGCCTGTCCCGCTGAGTTACTCCAGCTTTTTGGGTCTATCTTCGGTTTAAACCAGCATCTGCAGTTCCTTCGAACACAACCTACAAACCTGCACATCTATGGAGTGTGGGAAGAAACTGGAGCACCTGGAGAAAACCCACGTGGTCACGGGGAGAACGTACAAACTCCATACAGACAGCACCCGTGGTCAGGATTGAACCTGGGTTTCTGGCGCTGTTGGCAGCAACTTTACCGCTGCGCCACCGTGCCGTTAATTGCTCACACGTTACAAATTATAGGAGTAGAATTAGGCCATTCGGCCCTTCGAGTCTACTCCACCATTCAATCATGGCTGATCTCTGCCTTCTAATCCCATTCTCCTGCCTTCTCCCCATAACCCTTGACACCCGTTCTAATCAAGAATTTGTCTATCTCTGCCTTAAAAATATCAACTGACTTGGCCTCCACATCCCTCTGTGGCAATGAGTTCCACAGATTAACTACCCTCTGACTAAAGAAGTTCCTCCTCACCTCCTTTCTAAAAGAGCGCCCTTTAATTCTGAGACTGTGACCTCTGGTCCTAGACTGTCCCAACAGTGGAAACATCCTCTCCACATCCACTCTATCCAGGCCTTTCACTATTCTGTAAGTTTCAATGAGGTCCCCCCTCAACCTTCTAAACTCCAGCGAGTACAGGCCCAGTGCTGTCAAACGCTCATCATATGCTAACCCACTCATTCCTGGGATCATTCTTGTAACCTCCTCTGGACCCTCTCCAGAGTCAGCACTTCCTTCCTCAGATATGGGGTCCATATTTGCTCACCGTTCTCCAAATGCTGCCTGACCAGCGCCTTATAGAGCCTCAGCATTACATCTCTGTTTTTGTACTCTTGATATAAATGCCAGCATTGAATTTTCCTTCCTACTGATTCGACTTGCAAATTAACCTTTTGGGCGTCCTGAACCAGCTCTCGCAAGTCCCTTTGCACCTTCCGATATCTGGATTCCCTTTCCATTTAGAAAATAATCTACGCCTGGTGGGCCGAAGGGCCTGTTTCTGCGCTGTATCTTAGTTCAATTTAGAGATACAGCGCGGAAACAGGCCCTTCCGCCCACAGGGTCCGCGCCGACCATTAACACTATCCTACACACACACTAGGGACAATTTTTACATTTATACCAAGCCCGTTAACTATACGTCTTTGGAGTGTGGGAGGAAACCGAAGATCTCGGAGAAAACCCACACGCTCACGGGGAAAATGTACAAACTCCGTACAGTCGGGATCGAACCCGCACTGCATTCGCTGTAAGGCAGCAACTCTACCGCTGCGTCACGTGCCGCCCGATCGATACAATGCTGTATCTCTAAACTAAACTAATCTATAAGGACACCGATCGGGAGACTATGGGCAAGAGGGAGAGAGATTGAGGGTGAGACTAGGGTCACCATGACAGACACTCCCTGAGAGAGACATAGAAACATAGAAAATAGGTGCACGAGTAGGCCATTCGGCCCTTCGAGCCTGCACCGCCATTCAATATGATCATGGCTGATCATCCAACTCAGTATCCTGTACCTGCCTTCTCTCCATACCCCCTGGTCCATTTAGCCACAAGGGCCACATCTAACTCCCTCTTAAATATAGCCAATGAACTGGCCTCAACTACCCTCTGTGGCAGAGAGTTCCAGAGATTCACCACTCTCTGTGTGAAAATGTTTTTTCTCATCTCGGTCTTAAAGGATTTCCCCCTTATCCTTAAGCTGTGACACCTTGTCCTGGACTTCCCCAACATCGGGAACAATCTTCCTGCATCTAGCCTGTCCAACCCCATAAGAATTTTGTACATTTCTATAAGATCCCCTCTCAAACTCCTAAATTCTAGCGAGTATAAGCCAAGTCTATCCAGTCTTTCTTCATATGAAAGTCCTGACATCCCAGGAATCAGTCTGGTGAACCTTCTCTGCACTCCCTCTATGGCTATAAAGTCCTTCCTCAGATTTGGAGACCAAAACTGTACGCAATACTCCAGGTGTGGTCTCACCAAGACCCTGTACAACTGCAGTAGAACCTCCCTGCTCCTATACTCAAATCCTTTTGCTATGAAAGCCAACATACCATTCACTTTCTTCACTGCCTGCTGCACCTGCATGCCTACTTTCAATGACTGGTGTACCATGACACCCAGGTCTCGCTGCATCTCCCCTTTTGAGGGGGGGGGGGGTAAAAGAAAGGTTGAAACACAGAATCATCAAATGATTAACAGCGGGAGGGAGAAGGTCGGGGAGATAAAGTCTGTGGCTGGGGAAGAGACAAAGAGAGAGAGAGATGAATGGGCAAGGTGAAGGGCAAACAGCAAAAGAGATTTTAAAAAAAGGGAATGAATATCAGGAAGCAGTAGATAGTGGAATTCTTTAATATAATCAGAAACTGCTGGAAGCAGAGTCAGGTGGCATGTGTGGAAAGAGGCACAAGTTAATGTGTTTAAGAAGGAACTGCAGATGCTGGAAAATCAAAGGTAGACAAAAATGCTGGAGAAACTCAGCGGGTGCAGCAGCATCTATGGAGCGAAGGAAATAGGCAATAGGCAACGTCTAAGGAAATAGGCAATAGGCAATAGGAAATAGGAAATAGGCAACGTTTCGGGCCGAAACCCAAGGGTTTCGGCCCGAAACGTCGCCTATTTCCTTCGCTCCATAGATTGCTGCTGCACCCGCTGAGTTTCTCCAGCATTTTTGTCTACCCGCAAGTTAACGTTTCAGGTCAAAGACCCTTCACCAGAAATGGGAACAAAAGGAAATAGATTATTTTATAAAGTTAAATAGATTCTTTTTAAGTTGGAGTGAGAGTGAAGGAGTGATGGATTGGACGAAGGAAATATCTCATGGCAGGTTGGTTGACCAACTATCAACTGTTGATAGAACTGGGTGAGGCCAAAGCGTAAATTGGAGGAACAGCATCTCATATTTCGCTTGATCAGCTTGACTTTTCCTGTTTAACTTCAAGTAATCCCTGCATTCCCCCTCTCTCTCTCTCTCTCCATCCCTCCCCCACCCAATTCGTACCAGCTTCAAAGTCATCTTGTTGAGTCTCATGGTCTGTTCTCAGCTAACAGTGGCCAGTTTCCTTTATCATCGTTAACTTTTTGCATATCTTTCATTCATTTGTTCTATATCTCTCCACATCACCGTCTATATCTCTCATTCCCTTATCCCCCCCCCCCGACTCTCAGTCTGAAGAAGGGTCTCGACCCGAAACATCGGCAGTTCCTTTTCTCCAGAGATGCTGCCTGACCCGCTGAGTTACTCCTGTTGATAGAATCACCTGGTCGATAGGTTAATAAGGACAGCTTCAGGGAAAGAATACAAACTGAGAAATGCAGATTCAAGGGCCTGTCCCACTGTACGAGGTAATTCAAGAGTTCTCCCGAGTTCTCCCCCGATTCGAGCTCGTGTAATGTACGTAGCGGGTACGTAGGGGCTCGTGTAACGTACGTAGCGGGTACGTAGGGGCTCGTGTAATGTACGTAGCGGGTACGTAGGGGCTCGTACGAGTAAAAAGTAACCATTTTTTTCATCACGAGTATTTTTTTTACTCGTGGACATTTTTTCACAGTGTTGAAAAAACGTCACGAGTTCACCGGATTTCCCGAGTACCTACCGTTACTCGTACGAGACATCCACGAGCTCCTCCGTACATTACACGAGCTCGAATCAGGGGAGAACTCAGGAATTACCTCGTACAGTGGACAGGCCCTTTAGAATCAATCCCCTGCAATATTAGTATTGCAATATTAGTAGACGGAGGAATTGGGAGCAGGGGGCTAGAGCCTTTGCAGGAAGCAGGGTGGGAGGAACTGTAGCCAAGATAGTTGTGGGAGTCAGAAACATTCCTTCTCTCAGAGATGCTGCCTGTCCCACTGAGTTATTCCAGCATTTTGTGTCTATCTTCGGTTTAAACCAGCATCTGCAAGTCCGATTAAAGATCTGCAATTCCTGCCTACACATTTTGTCCTGCCTCGACCTCTCTTCCAGTTTTCACTTCCCTACTTCAATCAGTCTGCAGATTGTCCTGCCCCGACCGAAAAAAGTCACCTACCAATGTCCTGCCTGACCCACTGAATTATTCCAGCATTTTGTGTCTTCGCAGGTGTGGAAGCTGCCATCTGGTGGCTTGTATAAGAACTGCCAACAGTTTGCATCTGTACAGCATCTGTTTAGTTCTGTTTATTGTCAGGTGTACCGAGGTACAGTGAAAAGCTCTTTTTGTTGCGCGCTATCCAGTCAGCAGAAAGACAACACATGATTACAATCGAGCCGTCCACAGTGTACAGATACATGATGAGGGAATAACCTTCAGTGCAAGGTAAAGCCAGCAAAGTCCGATCAAGGATAGTCCGAGGGTCACCAATGAGGTAGATAGTAGCTCCTATTCACAATGGCTCCAGAAACACGGAGGCTCCGAAATCTCTGTGTACTCAGGGGGTCACAGTTGCTGCCTGACAGCGAATGCAGCACCGGAGACCCGGGTTCGATCCCGATTACGGGAGCTGCCTGTACGGAGTTGGTACATTCTCCCCGTGATCTGCGTGGGGTTTCTCCGAGATCTTCGGTTTCCTTCCACACTCCAAAGACGTACAGGTTTGTAGATGATTACAATCGAGCCGTCCACAGTGCACAGATGCAGGATAAAGGGAATCACGTTTAGTGCAAGGTAAAGTCCGATTAAAGATTGTCGGAAGGATGGAAAATGCCCGTGCACAGTTCACAAGAGTGGGATAAGGCAAAAAAATATATAACACCAAGATTAAGAAGGAAACATTCAGACAAGTAAGCAAAATTGATGGGTTGAAGAGAAAAGCAGACGTCAGAGTCGGAGAAAGACAAATGTTTCAAGCAACCACAGTGCCCCTCAGACTAATG
>JAXLNO010001178.1:0-82127 GCA_038087875.1 Malacoraja senta | reverse complement strand
AGAGTGAGAGAATCTTTTTATCATAGTTCTACAATTTTTACTGGAGGACGTTGTTAAATTTGTATTCATGACCTTGAGTTGGGATCCCATACCTCAAACTCATTGTCTTTGATATTTTATAAAAAATAGTCACAGACCTAATATCCTCTAGAAATCATCCTTTTAACCGCCTCCAGCTTCATAGTCCCCCAACCCGCACAACTCACTTCCACCTCTTCCTAAAGATCTATGAACAATATCACCTAGCAAAATCTACTTATTTCAGCCTGCTCTTGTCTCGCTATGTTTATTTCTTCCCACATCATCCTTTCACCCCTTCTATGATCCTTTCCCACTTAAAAACATCACCTGCATGCCACTTTGACATTCTAATTCCCTTGACCCAACTAGGCAATTTTTACCATAAAGATATAGTCTGTCCACACTTCTATCTTCAGCCAGTGTGGTGCGGAGGTCCTCAGTTTGTTCTGCGAACAAATAACTAACTGGTCCCCTTCCACTTGGCTGAACTTCTCCTCACATTAAACAGCCTCTCTTTCAATATCTTACTTTCTGCAGAGCAATGCCGTAGCAATGGGAACTTGCATGGGCCCCAACATTTCATGGCTAGGAGAATGGCTTTTTCATGCATTGTTATAATGTGGCTGAATGCAAGCTTGAGACATTCCATTCATCCTCTGGTTGGGCATATCTCAGTCTTTTGAATTCTATCAAATTCTACAACTTCATTTTCTCTGTTTGTATCAGAAATGTCAGGTTCTGTGTTGGATCCTCCATTCCTAACATTGGCTGTTTCTCGCTCCACATTAGCAGATTGATATGTGGGCCTTTCTTTCAGCTCTGCATTGAATTTACCACCAATTTCAGAGATGTTCCATTTGCCCTTTGCATCTCTCCACACACAAAACAAATTAAAAATAGCTTTAGTTTAGTTTAGAGATACAAAGCTGAAACGGGCCCTTCAGCCCACCGAGTCTGCACCAGCCTGCACACTAACACTATCCTACGTACTAGGGACAATTTACATTTATACCAAGTCAATTAACCTACAAACCTGTACTTTTTTGGAGTGTGGGACGAAACCAAAGATCTTAGAAAACCCACGCGGTCACGGGAAGAATGTAAAAACAGTCAGCACCCTTAGTCGGGATCGAACCTGTGTCTCTGGCGTTGTAAGGCAGCAACTCTACCGCTGCGCCACAGATCCGAGAGAAAAAACTTGTTTTCTCTCTTCCCCTGATGAAGGATCTTTCAGTTCAAATGTCCCATAAGATCAATCGGAAGCAGAACCGGACATTTCAGGCAAAATATTGTAACCCTTCATTCCCACATTAACTTTAACATCACTTTCACAAGATCATTGACTCTTTTCACACAATATGACGGTCTTTATCCTAACTTGTTGAAGTGGGGCATTTAGTTATCTGATGCAACCTTACAATGGAGTGGTGTTTATCATTTGCTATATGATAGCTGCAAGAAGATTAGAATGAAAGTAATTAGGAAGGGAAATATGTTGCAATTATTATAAAGGTTTGGGGTGTTGAAATTATTATAAAGGTTTATTATAAAGGTTTGGGGTGTTGAAATTATTATAAAGGTTTGGGGTTCCTGGTGTTAAAACTGCAGACATTTTGTAGGTTCAAATAGTTGTGACTGAATTATATTAATTCCTGGAATGAGGGATTATCACATGAATAATTATTAGCGCATTTGATCTGTATTCCTGGAATTTAGAAGAATGAAAAGTGTTCCCACTGAGACTAGTATTCCAAGTGGGATTGAAAGAATAGAGGGATCAAGCTTTCTTCCTCTCAAGAGAAATTCATGATTTGGGCGAATAATATTTGCGTAAAGATTTGGCTATGTAGGATATGGATGAGGATACTTTATCCCATTTGATCGAATAGTATAATAAGTATCATTTAATTTTCTATCCATTAATATGCACTGGACATCTGGAATACTGTTTTAGATAATGTATTTTGCAGCTATTTTCACAGCCGATGCACAAGTGGTCAGCATCGCAGATGCCTTAAGAGAGGTTTAAAGTATGTACAAATCTATTACAGACAAATATTAAGCATGGAATCAGTCATTGTGGCCATATGTCTTGTAACTTGCTTACATGTACATGAAAAAAACACGTTTGCTTGTGGGTGACTGCAATGTTTGATCAACGGCAATTTCAGAATATCAATGAGAGTTGGAAGTAACTGGCATGAAGGAAACCAGCTGTGTATGTATCGTTACCTGACCAGGAAGCTTAATTTGTCAACTCTACAATGCGGGACATCACAGGGACGCTTAAGTCAACACCTTTGCAGTGGCTCCCTGTCCTCTCATATCGCCCCCCCTCCCAGCATATGCAGAAGGGAGAGGATGTTGAAAGATTGGTGCACCATCGAGGCTAACCCTGACCTTCCCATCCATGCTGACTTGATCAATCTGCCCAATATGCACCTGAAGTCCTGCAAACCCTTCTAGTCTTCAGTTAAATCCCTGGAAGACTTTGACTCTAAGACTGAGTGGCGCAGAGCCTGGAAAGATGCCAACACCAACAACGGAGAGGTCATCACAGACCCCACAGTGAAACCACCGCGTTTTGATCTCCATTGCAAGCAATGGCTAACCCTGAACAGAAACCGCACCCTCCATGCAAGAACAACCCATCGCCTGCATAAGTGGGGGATGACAGACAGCCCTGCTTGCGACTGCGGACATCCAGACCAGACCATCCCACACATCGTGAATGACTGACCACTGAGGCTATTCCCTGGTGGCATCAAAGCCATCCACCCAGTAACATGCTGTTCTGGCCTGGATGTCTACTCTTGATCTACAACTTAGCCTGTGCACGCCATATGCAAGATGGAGGCCTAATGGCTTTCTCTATCAGGACCTTTTGTGTGCTGGTGGTGGGATAGAGTATTTAAGCCCCTGTCCCACTTTCACAACCTAATTTGCGATCTCTGCCGAGTTTGCCCTTGACTCGTACTCGCAGCTTGATCGCCACAAGGTCGTAGGAGGTCTTCGTAACTCTTCCTCATGCTCGTGAGTGGTCTCCGCGTACTCGTGGCCTCAAGTAGGTCGTGGCGTTTTTTCCAGCCTGATAAAAAATGTCCAGGAGTAATAAAAAAATGTCGGCATGGAAAAAAATGATACTTTTTACTCGTAGGTAGGTCGTAGTAGGTCATGATAGTAGTCGTAGATAGTTGTGGGTCGGTAACAGGCCCGAGAAAAAAAATGCAAACATGACATCATTTTATCATGTGATCATTTTCCACTCGTAGCTAGTCGTAGTTGGTCTTAGGTGTGGAAGACTGAGGTCGAGGGGGGGTCGTAGGAGGTCCTAGACATAGTCGTAGGAGGTCCTAGACATAGTCGTAGGAGGTCGTAGACATAGTCGTAGGAGGTCGTAGACATAGTCGTAGGAGGTCTTTTATATGGCCAGTATTTCTTTTTAAACTACTGAAGTACAGCACTCAGTCATTTGGTTCAAGTGTTCAACCAGTTCTCCAGAAGTAATCAAAAAAATATGTTTGTGAGAAGGTTATTTCAAGTCATTGCACAACAAATGATATGTTCAAAAGATTAAATAAAGATATTAAATGATAGGATCACATGCCTTTTGTGATCCTGGGTGTTTGTCCAATTAGTAAAATGTGTATTTATTTTAGTTGTGACCTTGTAAAATAGCCTAGTGAATCCTTGTGTTTTTAATTGCAGGTCTCCAGACTAGAATCATGCATGCCCAATAGAGAGATCCTGAAAGATGAAGAAACAGAGAGGTATGCTGAAGCACTGGTTAATGTGTGTGGGTGCGTGTGCGCGTTCATTGACAAAAACAGTAATGTACGCAATGAAGAATTTCCTTATGTAGAACCAAATTTTGTCCCTTTTAATAGTTCGCACGAAGATTGTCAACCCGACACTATGGCTGTTAACATGATTACAAACTCTATCCCCAACCATGGAAAGATAATTTCCCATCCACACTGACTAGCATTGGTAGAACCAGCAAGCAAGTCAGGCATACATTTACATCTCTTTTGCTGGAAGTATGTGGGAATGTGCAAGAGACACGTATTAGAGGGGAACATATAATAGTATCCAGCAGAGTCCATAACACCTCCCACTGTTGAGGACAAATTGTAACCATTAAGATTCAGGTTTATTTAGATGACTGCTCCTAGTCCGACGATTGTAAGAAATGCTAATTGTTGATTTAAAAAAAATATAATGGTGAAGATTGGGTTTTATGGAAGGTGATAATATGCTCTCATCGGTGTGATATTCAGTCTTACTGATTAATTTTATCAGTTTCAGTAGTAGTGTTGTTGGGACATCAAGTAGTGCTTCAAATAACACATCCATTTAATTTGCTTTCACATTCTCTGTGAGATTATATCTAATTTGTGTTTTGTATTCTATTTTAGATGTGAGTAATCTTGTTAAAAGTAAAGTTGCAGTATTGATGCATGCCATGTGTGGTTCAGCAGCACAGAAATGTAGGCTTCCCCTTAGTATTTTCATCAGTAAATTCACTCCTTGAGGGGAAGAGCTCTAACATTGGATTAGACTATTTCAGATGCCCAACTTCAGTGGTGCGCATTTGAGAGTCGGATATAGCATGCAGCTAAAGATACGATCCATCTTGACGAATGTCTCCTCTGCTGTTTGGCATTTTTACATCTCCCACTCCGGTCTTTTCTAGCAGTTAGTATTTGGTGTGGAGTTTTTTTTCATCACTTCTTGGCTAATATGTCATTGGTATTTTATCACAGCTTTTTACCTCGTATTTATATTGACTACAACCCGATTTAACACCTCGACAATTATTTTAACTTTCCTCCCTCAAGTCTAATAGTCATGCCTTTCAATCATTTTGCTTCTAAGGGCTTGGTTAACTGAGAGCTGTTGATGTTACAGTTGCTCTAAATTTATTAATAAAATGTTATTCATTGATAGGTAAGAACATCTGATTTGGCATGTTGTCTATCACTTTGTGATGCATAATCTGTTATAGTATACGCTTTGGATTGAGGACAGAAAGATTTACCCAAATGATCTGCGAATGAGATGCATCAATTATGTGCGGACGAAATTGAGGTGGTTGATTGATTGACACTTTATTACCACATGTGACATGTCACAGTGAAATTCTTTATTTTGCCGACCATACACAAAGTAACCAAAGAGCTACCAAGTATAGGACGCCAACAAAGTTACAAAAGTATTCAGGATAGTCCCCAATGGTCCCTCTTTGTTCTTGGTGGCTCCCCCATGCCGGGTCCCACTTTGTTCTCTCAGCGGTGCGTCCTCGACCGACCTCTGGCACACACCATGCGCCCATCCGACCTCCGGCACTCATGGCCCATCCTCAAATGCCCGCGTCAGGTCCTCTCTTGGACGGATCTGCAGCGGTCGCCGGAAGCTTCCGACGGCCCGCCTCGCTCCTCGACGTTTGTTCGCCGGTCACTCCTTCCTCTTGCGGCGCAGGTCCCATCTACATCCATGGCGTGCGGGCGGGTCTGACATCTGCGGCGGGTGCGCCGGGCCTATTAGAGGGCTTGACCCTGTTCGCCGGGAACACTCCTGGCCATGCTGCTCACCAGGAACATGAACAAAGATGCTTTAAGGGAAGATTTAATATAGTACTCAAAATAATTAGGAATTTGTATAAGATAATCTGTTATTGGAGGTGGAAGGGTGGACAGTAAGAACATATGAATTTCAGCTAGTTGACCAAAGAACCAGAGAGGAAATAGAAATTACTAGACTAAGCGGGACCCGTTGGGTCCCATGTTCACACGGGAGGGCTGGTCCCCCGACACAATATTCCACCTCTGCACCAATTCCAATATTGGTGGCCAGTGGGGTGGGGGGGGCTTTCTGGAGAGCTAGTATGGGTGTTGTTGGCTGCAGGGACTACTGGTCTCCAGAGGGCTAGTATGGTTATTGTGGGCCAAATGGATTCTTGGGGTGGCAGCTCAGTCCCTCAAGCCTGATGTGCTGGCAGCTCACTCACAGCTGGTGGGCTGGCAGTTGACTCGCAGCTATTCCTTGAAATTCCATTTCAAGCAGAGTGCAAGGCCACCAAATTCAAGTGCAGTTTCATACCATTTCATGCAGGGTGCAAGGCCACCGAATTCAAGTGCAGTTTCATACCATTTCATGCAGGGTGCAAGGCCACCACATTCAAATACAGTTTCATACCATTTCAAGCAGGGTGAAATCACCATAAAACCACACAAAACACCACACTCACAGTTCAGTAGACATTCAGTGTGTGTTCAGTTGATTCACAGCTCGGACAGAGTCGTGACCTCTCCCTCCCCCATCATGCCGAGACTGAGCCACGCCCACACTTCCGGGTTTTATAATCCCTCCCCCTCCCACCGGAAAAGGTGTGGCCTTCATGGTGTGATTGACAGGAGAGAGATTCTCAACATTTTTTAAACACTAATAACACTTTTATTTTTCATTGACGGGAAGAATCCTCTGCACCTGATGAGCGGAGGGGGACTGAGTAAGATGGCCAAAAATCACAGCCGTAAGTCGTAGCATTTTATCTAAAATCAATATAGTGCAAACAGGAAGTTGTTAAGTTTAAACAAACAACCCTTTGCAGTGCCTTTTCACTTCAACCCAAAACCCCCAAACAACCCTTTGCAGTGCCTTTTCACTTCAACAAAAAAAAACCAAACAACCCTTTGCAGTGCCTTTTCACTTCAACCCAAAACCCCCAAACAACCCTTTGCAGTGCCTTTTCACTTCAACCCAAAACCCCCAAACAATCATTTGCAGTGCCTTTTTACTTCAACCCAAACCCCCCAAACAACCAATTTTAGTGCCTTTCTACTTCAACCCAAACAACCATTTGCAGTACCTTTTTACTTCAACCCAACCATATTTTCATTTTCAAACCACATTAAGGGCACTCACAGTTGAGTAGAAATGTGTTCAGTTTTATTCAGAGCTCAGAGAGACGTGACCCTCTCGCTTCCTCCATCTTGCAAAGACTGAGTGAGGCACACCACTTCCGGGTTTTATAGTCCCTCCCCCCTCCCACCAGCAGGGGCAGCAGAGAGAATGGTGACATTTTTTAAAACATTAATATCTCTCTGATTTTTCATCGATGGGAAAAATCCTCTGGTGCAGTCCGACGGAGGGGCGCTCTGAGCGAGGTGGCCAGAAATGGCGGCCGTAAGTGGCGGCGTTCTCTCGGAAATCACATAGCAGTGTCAAAAGCGGTCAAGATCTTACTTTTAGCAATATACTAGACCAAATGCAGACCCGTTGAGGGGGGGCGGCATGCGGCGTCACACACATTAACCACCCCCCACACACACTAACTACCCCCCCCCCCGCACACACGCTAACTACCCCCGTTGTTAATATATTAATATTATTAATTTGCTCCTTTTACCCCATAATCGGCCTATCTACTGATGCATAGCCCCCAACTCGCAGGTGAATCTAGAGGGGGGGGGGTAGAGAGTGAGGGCAGAGAGAGAGGGGGGGGAAAGGGAGGGGGAGAGAGAGGGAGGGAGAGAGAGAGGGGGGGAGGAGAGGGGTTAGGGAGAAGGAGGGGAGGGGAGAGAGGAGGGGAGAGGGAGGGCCAACAGGGAGTGGGAGGACAAGGCGGGGGGGAACGGCCTCACGGGGCCGGTCCCACTTCGATCGGCGGAGGCGTATGGAGTTATGCGGGGCTGGTCCCGACATCGCGCGGGGCTGCAAAATCTTGTGCTGTCCGAAAATCCCGTTCGCCAACGGCCTGTCGGCCGCAGGCGCATTGAGGGCGTACGCAGCGTCTCGACGTCGTACGCCTAGCGCGTGGCGTTGCGCGATGATGTCACCGCCCGGCGTTGCGCGATGACGTCACCGCCCGGCGTGCCGTTGCGTGATGATGTCACCGTGCGACGTCCAAATTCAGTCGGCCCGCCTCCTGCCCAGCTGATCGGTGAGTATGATATCGGGACCATACGCCTCCGCGGTTCGAATTGGGACCAGCCCCGCGCGGTCGTACGCCTCAATTGACCACGTTTGGTCGCGAGGCTCTGAGCGGGCGGGTGGCGTAGGAGTCCAGATGCGGGAGGCGTGGCGCTAGCGTACTTGGAGCGGGGGGGGGGGGAGTGGAGGAGAGCCGGGCTGCCAAATGAAGAGAGAGAGAAGCGGCTTGGATTGGTCGGCATGTGGGCATTGTGACGTCAGCAGCTGATAAGAGCCGTTTAGATTTTTTAAATTGAGTTTTGTGATCAATTTTACTCAAAATCTGGGGAAATAATTGACCAGGGAGTGGATGTGCGAATGTAAAAGTAAAATCGCTAGCGAAATGGTAAAATTCTCGGCGTTTTTGCGTCTGGTTTTCGCGGAGTAACGAATCAAAGGCAAAATCAAAGGCAAAATCAATATGACATACACTCACACACACACACAGTTTTAAAAGTATATAGATATAGATTTTCTATGCACTGTGCCTAGTCCTAATTACTATTAAAAGACATGGAAGTAAATCAGCAATGGCTGGGTATTTAAATTGATTAATACGCACTGTGCCTAGTCCTAATTACTATTAAAAGACATGCAAGTAAATCAGCAATGGCTGGGTATTTAAATTGATTAATACGCAGTATACCACAAATATATATAAGAAAAGTGGTTCAGCCATGGCTAACCAGATAAATTAAAGATAATATGATATCAAAGGAAAACTTAATAGGCCTTGTTTCCCTCTCTCTCTCCATCCTCTCCCCTTCCCAGTTCTCCCACCAGTCTTACTGTCTCCAACTACAATCTATCTCTGTCCCGCCCACTCCCCTGACATCAGTCTAATGATGGGTCTCGATCCGAAATGTCACCCATTCCTTCTCTCCAGAGATGCTGCATGTCCCACTGAGTTACTCCAGCATTTTGTGTCTTTCTTCAAAATGTGTTAAAATATTGCTAAAGAGAGCAGGAAGCTTGAGGATTTGGAATGATTCTTAATGCAGCAAAGGAACACCAACAAATTGATGAAAATCAAAATAGACTATGGGAGAAATCTGGTAAATTACATAAAGCTGATCTAGAAGTATGACTGTATGGCAAATCAAATTCCTCGTATGTTGCAAAACATACTTGGCTAATAAAGTACGATTATGATTTATTATTATATTATTATTAGAAATTTAAAGAAAATCTTAATTAAAATTAATATGGGTTCCTGATAGAATGACGTAGTGCAAGCTATATTAGGAAGTAAGGATCAGACAAATATTTTGTGCCCATCTTAACTGAAAATCTCCCAGAAAGAGTAGCCAACAATGGGTGTAAAATAAAGAGCTGAAAGAAAACATTAATAACAAATATACAGTGCCCTCCATAATGTTTGGGACAAAGACCCATCATTTATTTATTTGCCTCTTTACAATTAGAGATTTGTAATAGAAAAAAAATCACATGTGGTTAAAGTGCACATTGTTAGATTTTATTAAATGTATTAGATTTATACATTTTGGTTTCACCATGTAGAAATTACAGCTGTGTTTATACATAGTCCCCTCATTTCAGGGTACCATAATGTCTGGGACACATGGCTTCACAGGTGTTTGTAATTGCTCGGGTGCGTTTAATTGCCACGTTAATGCAGGTATAAGCGAGCTCTCAGCACCTCGTCTTTCCTCCAGTCTTTCCATCACCTTTGGAAACTTTTATTGCTGTTTATCAACATGAGGACCAAACTTGTGCCAATGAAAGTCAAAGAAACCATTATGAGACCTTCTTCGTCTTCTTCTTCTTCGTCTTCTTCTTCTTCTTCTTCTTGCGTATGGCGTGCACAGCCTAAAGTTGTAGGACAACTTGTTCTATTTGATCTTACTTGATTGTGCACGCCAGGTTGATTGCATTCGTCGAAACAGGGCGGACCACGTGAAGGTTGCAATCTCCCACCCCATTATGAGACTGAGAAACAATAATAAAACTGTTGGAGAAATCAGACAAATCTCAGGCTTACCAAAATCAACTGTTTGGAACATCATTAAAAAGAAAGAGCACTGGTGAGCTTACTAATAGCAGAGAGACTGGCAGGCCAAGAAAGACATCCACAGCTGATGACGGAAGAATTCTCTCTATAATAAAGAAAAATCCCCAAACACCTGTCCGACAGATCAGAAACACTCTTCAGGAGTCAGGTGTGGATTTGTCAATGACCATTGTCCGCAGAAGACTTCATGAACAGAAATACAGATGCTACACTGCAAGGTGCAAACCACTGGTTAGCTGCAAAAATAGGATGGCCAGTTTACAGTTTGCCAAGAAGTACTTAAAATACCACGTCATTTGTGAAACACGGTGGTGGGGGTGTTGTGGCCTGGGCATGTATGGCTGCTGAAGGTACTGGCTCACTTATCTTCATTGATGACACAACTGCTGATGGTAGTAGCATAATGAATTCTGAAGTGTATATACACATCCTATCTCCTCAAGTTCAAACAAATGCTAAAAAACTCATTGGCGGGCAGTTCATTCTACAGCAAGACAATGATCCCAAACACACTGCAAAAGCAACAAAGGAGTTTTTCAAAGCTTAAAAAATGGTAAATTCTTGAGTGGCCAAGTCAATCGCCCGATCTGAACCCAATTGAGCATGCCTTTTATACGCTGAAGAGAAAACTGAATGGGACTAGCCCCCAAAACAAGCATAAGCTAAAGATGGCTGCAATACAGGCCTGGCAGAGCATCACCAGAGAAGACACGCAGCAACTGATGATGTCCATGAATCACAGACTTCAAGCTGTCATTGCATGCAAAGGATATACACAAAATACTGAACATTACTACTTTCATTTACATGACATTGCTGTTTCCCAAACATTATGGTGCCCTGAAATGGGGGGAACTGCTGTAATTTCTACATGGTGAAAACAAAATGTATAAAAATGGCCTTTATTAAAATCTGACAATGTACACTTTAACCACATGTGATTTTTTTTCTATTACAAATCTCAAATTGTGGAGTACAGAGGCAAATAAATAGCTTCTCGTTTTCCCAACAAATAGCTAATAATGGCCTGTTTCCTTTATCATCATTCCTTTTTTGCATCTCTTTCATTCATTGATCTTTATTTCTCTACATCATCGTCTGTATCTCTCGTTTCCCTTATCCCTAACCAGTCTGAAGGGTCTCGACCTGAAACGTCACCCAATCCTTCTGTCCAGAGATGCTGCCTGCCCCGCTGAGTTACTCCAGCTTTCTGTGTCTATCTTCAGCTGCTTGTGGAGCCATGAGCAACTGCAGATGCTGACCCTTCTGTTTGAATTAAGATACATTTTTAACACAAACATTAAATAAAGATATGATAATTTGTGGATATAACTCAGATCAAATGCAGTGGTTAATTAAATTTACAACATGCACTTAAACTTGCTGGTCCTATTTCAGACATCTTGAGGGTAAATAACATTAATAACTCTTCACGTAAAAGAAAATTGGTAGACAGCAAAATGTACTTAACGATGTAGCGGCCTGAACGAGGTCAGTAAAAGGCCAGACGCCAGACGGGTTCAATTAGCAGACTTTAATGCTTACAACAAGAGCACCCCACACACACACCTCGAGAGCACTAAATCCAGGGTCGACTGGAAACCCCGTGACAGACCAGTCCCCTGTCCTTCACTCGGCGAGGGGGATGATCCAAGGAGTGGCTTACCCCCCAGGGACCGCCACATGACCCCCCCCCCCCAAGTACCCGAGACACGAAACGGACAGGAGGCCGTACACGGCGGCCAGCGCGGGTACACACCATGCCCTGCCCCGGAACAGGCAACTGACCAACAGGTGCATGGGACCGAGTAACCAGAGGAGGTACCCTAGACAGAGGCCGCCCTCGCTTACGAGGCCGCGCTACCAACACCGGCTGATCGATATCAATATGTGCTGGCTTCAACCGCGCAACTGAAACAGTCTCATGCCGACCCCCCATGTCCAGGACGAAAGAGGATGAGCCATGTTCCAGTACCCGAAAGGGACCCTCGTACGGCCGCTGGAGAGGTGTCCGATGCGCATCCCTGCGCAGAAAAACGAACTGGCAGTCCACCAGGGCAGGCGGAAAATGGGGACGGAAAGACCCATGACGAGACGTTGGCACCGGCGCCAACTTGCCCACCGTGTGCCGAAGACGTTGCAGAGCGTCCGAAGGCTGCTCCGCCTGACCACGTGCCGACGGGATGAATTCCCCGGGCACCATCAACGTAGACCCATATACCAACTCGGCGGAGGAGGAGGCTAAGTCCTCTTTGGGTGCGGTGCGGATCCCCAGCAAAACCCACGGCAGACCGTCCACCCAGTCCGGATCCTTGAGCCGTGCCTTCAGGGCGTCCTTAAGTTGACGGTGAAACCGCTCCACCAAGCCGTTCACCTGCGGGTGGTACGCCGTCGTGTGGTGCAGACGAACACCCAGGAGACGTGCCATGGCCGCCCACAGCTCCGACGTGAACTGAGGCCCCCGGTCGGAAGTTATGTCCAGTGGCACTCCGAACCTGGCGATCCAATGCGCCACCAAGGCTCGAGCGCAAGTAGTCGTTGCAGAATTCGGTAGCGGGATGGCTTCAGGCCACCGCGTGAAGCGGTCCACAACGGTGAATAGGTAGGTCATGCCCTGGGACGACGGCAGCCGCCCCACAATGTCCACGTGAATGTGGTCGAAACGCTGCCTTGGAATGGGGAACTCCTGCAACGGTGCGCGCACGTGTCGTTGCACCTTGGCGGTCTGGCACGAGATGCAGGTGCGCGCCCAGTGTCCAACCTCCTTCTGCAGTCCGTGCCACATGAAACGGGAGGCCACCAGGGTCGTTGTCGCCCGGATGGAGGGATGCGCAAGCCCATGGAGCACCTCAAACACCCTGCGCCGCCAGGCGATGGGGACAATGGGTCGCGGAACCACAGAGGAGACATCGCACAGCAGCGTTGCACCCCCAGGACCACAGACAATGTCCTCCAACTGCAGGCCCGAAACTGCCGTACGATAAGCGGACATCTCCTCGTCGACCAACTGAGCGGCTGCTAGGGCGGAATAATTGATCCCCTCGGCGACTTGGAGAACCGCGTTGACTGCAGGTCTAGATAAGGCATCGGCCACTTTGTTGAATTTGCCCTCAACGAACCGGATGGAGGTTGTGTATTCGGACACATACGCCAACTGCCTCTGCTGCCGGGCAGACCACGGGTCTGAAACCTTGGCGAACGCGAAGGTTAATGGCTTGTGGTCCGTAAACACAGTAAACAGCCTCCCCTCCAGGAAATAGCGGAAATGGCGTACAGCGAGATATAGGGCAAGGAGCGCGCGGTCAAAAGCACTGTAACGGCGTTGAGCACCACTGAGATGCCTGCTGAAGAAGGCGAGTGGCCGCCAGTATCCATCGACGAGCTGCTCCAACACTGCCCCAACCGCAATCTCAGAAGCGTCTACCGTCAAGGCGGTCGGGGCGTTCTCCCGTGGGTGGACGAGCATGGTGGCTTCAGCCAGTGCCTGCTTAGCCCTATCAAAAGCCGCTGATGCTTCCGCGGACCACTCAACCTCCCTGCGATGACCAGCAATCAGCTGGAACAGCGGACGCATGACTGCGGCCGCTGCCGGCAGGAAGCGGTGATAGAAAGTGACCATCCCCACGAATTCTTGTAGGCCCCTAACTGGTCGGACGGGGGAACCAGCGGAAAGCGTCCACCTTGACCGGCAGAGGCACCACCCCTTGTGGAGTCACGCGGTGGCCGAGGAAGTCGATAGACGTCACCCCGAAACGGCATTTGGACGCGTTGATGGCCAAACCGAAATCGCTGAGGCGCTGACACAGCTGACGGAGGTGGATGCAGTGCTCCTGCCGCGAGTGACTAGCCACGAGTATGTCATCCAAGTACACAAAGACGAAATCCAGGCCGCGGCACACACAGTCCATAAGCCGCTGAAAGACCTGTGCAGCGTTTTTTAACCCAAACGGCATCCTTACGAATTCGAATAGACCAAATGGTGTAATAATGGCTGTCTTCGGAATATCATCGGGGCGAACCGGAATTTGATTATATCCTCGTACGAGGTCCACCTTGGAGAATATGGATGCTCCGGCTAGATGGGCATTGAAGTCCTGAATGTGCGGAACTGGGTACCTATCCGCGACGGTCGCATCATTCAGGCGACGGTAATCCCCACACGGGCGCCAGCCCCTGTCTGCCTTGGGGACCATGTGGAGCGGTGACGCCCATGGGCTATCGGAGGGACGCACGATTCCCATCTCCTCCATCAGGCGGAACTCCTGCCGAGCAAGCCGAAGCTTGTCTGGCGCCAGACGACGCGCCCGGGTGTGCACGGGCGGGCCGGTAGTAGGGATGTGGTGCTCCACCCCGTGCTTGGGGGTGGAGGAGCAGAAGTGGGGTTCCAGGATGTCAGGAAAATCTGCCATGATGCGCGCGAAAGTCGCATCCACGGACGATAGGGGGCCATCAGTGCGTGATACAGGATCACCAATACGGAGGAAGACCGGCTCCAGCGTGACAGAATGCATCAGGCGCCGCCGCTTGACATCCACGAGTAGTGAATGAGCTCGGAGGAAGTCGGCGCCCAGCAGCGGCTGGGAAACGTCAGCAATTACGAACTTCCATGAAAAGGAACTGCGGCCAAAGTTGAGGGGAATGGTGCGAAACCCGTAGGTGCGGATAGCACTCCCGTTCGCCGCGGTGAGGAGGGGCCCTCGTTTACCCGCCCGGATGTCAGTTATGGAGGGGGGCAGAACGCTCACTTCCGCACCAGTGTCCACGAGGAATCGACCTCCCGTGCGACGATCCCAGGCGAAGACGCGATGAATTTTGCCGGCCGCCGAAGGAATTACTGACGACCGGCCCTTTCGTTTCCCGGGAATGAACAGGGTGGCACACATCTCCTGGCTGCAGCTCCCCAGCGACGGTGGTAAGAGCACCAACCTCCTCTGTTGGTGTCTTGTGGAACTGCATACCAATTTGGCTGGTTTGGACGCCAGCGACCTCTGCTGGCGTTAAGTTGAACTGCAGGCTGGCCGTACTGGAAAGACGTGCGCAATGGCGGCCGGATTTTGCCGCGGGGCCCGACTGGGAGTGGTGGAGACGCGGTCGATAGCGTTCCCGACCTGCTCTGAGCCTCCAAAAGCCGCGGGAAAGACGTTCAGCACCTCCTTATGGCGGTTCATCCAAAGTTCGTCAGCTTGCTCACCCAGCTCCCGCATGTCGGTAAATGGATTCCTGGCGAGCTGCATACGGATGTCGGACGGTAGCTGCTGCAGGTAGGCATATTTAAACAGAAAGCAAGGTTCATGGTCCCCCATTAGGGTTAGCATGTCCTCCAGGAGGTCGGACGGCCGGCGGTCGCCCAGACCCTCCATTCTGAAAATCCGAGCTGCCCGCTCGGAGTCACCTAGGCCGAACCTCCTGATAAGGTATGCCTTCCGGCCGTTATATTTGTTTGTTACTGGGGGGGTCTTGAGGAACGGCTTAATTCTCCTTGCGGTTGCTTGGTCCAGCGCCCCAATCACATAATAATATTTAGTCTCATCTACTGTAATTCCTCTCAAAGCAAACTGTGCCTCTGCCTGCTGGAACCAAGTGTCAGCTTCTTCGGTCCACATAGTAGGGAGCTTCAACGCAACGGCGTTATTCTCCATCACGACGCGTGATGGACGGCGTGGGTCACCAGTGTAGCAGCCTGAACGAGGTCAGTAAAAGGCAAGACGCCAGACGGGTTCAATTAGCAGACTTTAATGCTTACAACGAGAGCACCCCACACACACACACCTCGAGAGCACTAAATCCAGGGTCGACTGGAAACCCCGTGGCAGACCAGTCCCCTGTCCTTCACTCGGCGAGGGGGATGATCCAAGGAGTGGCTTACCCCCCAGGGACCGCCACAACGCGCTAATAATACCACATTATCATTTTGTGCGTCAAGAACTGAGAGTTGAAAATGTAAAAATGGATGAAATTCATTCTTTTGCTTTTTGTGTTTATTTAGTAAACATTTGCCCTACAGAAATTCTGTAAGAGCTAATTTTATTCCATATGTCTTGGATTTTGAGTAGTTATTTGTGAAATTCTGTAACATGGGATTAACTGTACTTATTATTCCCTGTACAGATTAAATATAATGGAGAATTATGATGCTGAAACCAAGTTTTTGTTGCCTGGAGTTTTCTAAAGGTGCACTGTAGTACAGGTCCACCACCAATTTTTTGGGACCCTTGGTTCCAGAGTTTTTCTGGATTATCCGTTTGGCTGGACCAACATAGGTCATGGCCTCCGAGAGGAGACCCGACGGTACCGGTACAGTCCACCAAGGCCCCTCGGGCCGAGATACCGGCCCATAAAGTCAGCCTCTGAAGTCGGCTATGGGAATGGATCCGCCTGCTCTAACCAGGCCTGCGTTCCAGAGCCTCGGTCGGAGGAGCCAAATTCAACTCGCCGGTCGGCTGCAGAAGTCAGCAATGGTAAAGTATCTGCCGGTTTTGGCTGGGCAGAGATTCAGAGCCCCAGCCATGGGGCAAATTCGACCCACCAATTTACTGCAGGTCAGCTATGCGAATGGATCTGCAGACCGAGGTTCTAGGGCCGAGGTTCAAGGGCCTTGGCCACAGGGGACAAATTTGACCCGCTGATAGGTGTGGAAGTCCCAATGAGGTTGAGATCTTCTGCCTTACCCGGCCTAGGCAGCACATTTCCGGGGGGAATTTCAAGTGTGCTCTTGTGATTTTGTCTGGATTAAAGGAGGTGCCGGACCATAAGTTGCCGGAAAATCAGTGGTGGACCTGTACATGCTGAGTGGGTGTTGGGATTCATGGTGGTCTACTGGATGTTGTGGCACCATTACTTTGAAGGCATAGTCTTTTGCACTAGCTTAGTAGGAACAGCAAGCTGAGCACAAGGTGACAACTTATGCAATTCCTATCTAGCTGGGTACTCTGTGACTAATTTATTCCAACCACTGCCCTTAAATTCTCCATTAATCAACAGTCCCAACTGACAGTCAAAAAAAATATCAGGTGGCTGAAAATCTGAAATAGTAAATAAGTACTGGGAATATTCAATGGTTTGGATCTCTCCACTCTGGCGAGTGAAAGGGAGTTTATGCTTAAGGTCAATAAACCTTTGTCAGAATCCACATTTATTTTTACCTATTACATAATTTGTAAATATTCATTATTTGTTTATTTTAGTTCTGTATTAAGCATTCCAGAAGCAAATAGCTACAGTGTGGCTGCTGATGTTCTGTGGAGGAGACTGCAGATGATTATGATGAATGCCCATGGGAGCTCTGTGCTGGATGGCTAAGCTTTGGCTTGATCTGATTAATGGTCCTCTGGACTGTCTGGATAAAATGCAATGGCCGAGAGATAGATTGAGAAAATGCATGTTATCATTCTTCAAGGAGATAGTTGATTAATGTTCCATGATCACGGAAACTAATGTCACTCCCCGGAGGAGGATTCAAGGAAACCTAATCAATTGCTGTCAGTTAGGGTGATTTCCGCCACACTCCAAGCCCGTTAGCAGAACAGCAGACTCATGATAAACGTAGTCTGAATTTGTGCAAGTGCACTCTTGGCATGGACATTGAGCATGCCCAATAGAAACGTGACTTTTACCTGTAGCACTCAGACATTTGATGGCATGTCCATATGCTGAAATGGGAGCTGAGATATCACCCACCAGCTACTACCTACTTGGGTAGCCAAATGTGCTTATAAAGTTGGCCATTAATCTTAATTTGGAATGAATATGCTCAGATTTAAAAGGCATTTTGAAGGTGTAAATGATTCCTTGATCCTATATTTTGCAAGAGGATTTCCCTCCACAAATGCTGCCTGACCCACTGAGTTCCTCCAATATATTTTTTTAAATTACTGAAGATAATCTGGCAAGCCTGCCAATGTGCCAAAAAGTCAAGAGTGTTTTATTGTCATGTATGTCCCACAATGGAACAATGAAATTCTCACTCACAGCCTTGTTTGGAAATTGTAACATTCAGTAGTGTGATTGTTGCCCTGAACCTGGACATTACAATGTTCAGGCTCCTCTACCTTCTTCCCAATGGCAGGAGTGAAATAAGTGTGGCCAAGGTGGTGTGGGTCTCTGATGATGCTGGCTGCCTTTTTGACACAGTGACTCCTGTAGATCATGGGCCAAGTATTCATCGCATGTATAGATCTGCTTTCTATCATCTGCATCATCTTGGTCATCTCGGTCACTGGAGCAGAACTCATGAGCAACCTTATTCTCTGGGAAACAGGCAGTAAGTAGTGCTGCTCCTGTCCTGGCTGCAACTTATTTGTGGCTCACCACTACAGATCTCACCATTAAGTTGACCTTTAAATTACATATGTTACCTGTATCTGACCTGGTGGGCGTGTTAAATTAAATGACTGACCGTGTTGCTTCATCACTACTTTTCTTGCTCTTCTGTTATCATTTGACTGGGTTGGAGATCCTTGCCCTCTAAAAGAGTAAACCACAAAAATGGTGTAAGAAGGAAGTGGTGGAGGGGGAATATTACGCTGGTATTAAGAGGTGTTTGCTTGCACCATCTGCATCTTGTAGGTTGGGAGTTTGGTTGAGGGGGAGGAGGGATGTGAGAAGAAGGATTAGGCATAAAGACTTTTCAGTTTCTATTGTTTTGTCCCTGTTTTCTAGCCAATAGATCAGTGGTGGCTGCTCTATTAATGGGAGCAATGTCTCCTCCATATAAACAAAATTTGTAGCCATGTCTATCCCTCATTGATTCTACCTCTGATTATGTTCCACCTCGACCTCTGAGAAAGAGGTGTGTGTCGGTGATATTGTGCAACATGTGTGGGAGAATGTGTCTGTCATGAGAGTGTGTGCAATGTGGGTGTGAGGCTTGCAAAACTGTTAAGTGTGGGTGCGGGCGAATCCAAAAGTGCTGGTTGATAAAGATTATTGGTAGGTGATTGATGGGCATGTGGTGAATTAATCAATTATTGGGATATGGCATTTAAGGATGGATTCGCATATTTTTATAATGTGCTGAAGTCATTAAATTTCTTGTCGAACTGTAGCCAGGTGCCAAGGATTAAAATCACAGTTGTGTCTGTAACATAGCAAAGATGAGCAGGAAGCCAGAGGATTGTGTTGTGTTCTATAACATAGCAAAGATGAGCGTGAAGCCAGAGGATTGGGGAACTTTTAAAGAGCAACAAAGGCAATACGGGGAGAAAAGATGAGGTACGGAGGTAAGCTAGCCAAGAATATCAAGGAGGATAGTAAAAGCTTATTTTGGTATGTGAAGAGGGAAAAATTAGTTAAGACAAATGTGGGTCCCTCGAAGACAGAAGTAGGTGAATTTATTATGGGGAACAAGGAAATGGGAGACGAGTTGAACAGGTACTTTGGATCTGTTTTCACTAAAGAAGACACAAACAATCTCCCAGATGTACTGGTGGCCAGAGGACCTAGGGTGACGGAGGAACTGAAGGAAATTCACATTCGGCAGGAAATGGTATTGGGTAGCCTGATGCGACTGAAGGCTGATAAATCCCCAGGGCCTGATGGTCTGCATCCCAGGGTACTTAACGAAGTGGCTCTAGAAATCATGGACGCATTGGTGATCATTTTCCAATGTTCTATAGATTCAGGATCAGTTCCTGTGGATTGGGTAGCTAATGTTATCCCACTTTTTAAGAAAGAAGGGAGAGAGAAAACAGGGAATTATAGACCAGTTAGCCCGACATCGGTGGTGGGGAAGATGCTGGAGTCAATTATAAAAGATGAAATAGCGGCACATTTGGATAGCAGTAACAGGATCTGTCTGAGTCAGCATTCATTTACGAAGGGGAAATCATGCTCGACTAATCTTCAGGAATTCTTTGAGGAATTAACAAGGAAAATGGGCATGGGAGAGCCAGTGGAAATAGTGTACCTGGACTTTCAGAAAGCCTTTGATAAGGTCCCACATAGGAGATTAGTGGGCAAAATTAGAGCACATGGTATAAGGAGTTCGATATTCTGACTGCGCATACCCAGGTCATAGATCACTCGCTATAAACATTCTCGGCAGTTGTGCTGCTGCGTTTGTGTAGGCCTGTGTTTCGTCCGTGGTTGGGGTTGGACCCGGGTCTCCGGTGCTGTTGGGTCGTCCCCGTTCCCTCCCGGGTGTCCCATCCTTATCCGGGGTGGCCCTGGGCTGGTGGGGCGGTGGCGGCCCCTGACTTGCAGCCGGAGGGGAGGGGGGGGGCTGGCTCCGGCTCCCGGGGGGCCCGTCGGCTGCGCCTCTCGCCTTGTCCAGTGGCTGTCGGTTGGCCCCCTCGGTGCCGGCAGGGGCTGAGCGCCAGTCATTGGCGGGGATGCACGCAGGGTGCTGCGGTGTCTCGGCAGGTCAGGCAACATCTCTGGAGAAGGGTCTCGACCCGCAACGTTACCCATTCCTTTTCTCCGGGGATGCGGCCTGTCATCTCCGGCCACCCCTGGTGGGGGGGGGGGGGTAGAGAAATGGGGATGGTCCTGTGGCGGTTCGCCGCCGTTAGCGGCGCCAGGGATCCGGGTTCCATCCTGACTGCAGATGAATCGCGGGTCTGTATGCATGCAGCTGCTGAGAATGTCTCTCAGCCGGTCCAGTCTCCGTCCCCCCCCCCGTCTCCCACTCGCATCTTCCCCCTCTATCTCGCTGTTACACCCTGCTCTCCCGCTACCTGGCACCCCCATTCCTCAGATTAAATATATTTTTACACATAAATCGCTTTTTCTTTATAGCGAGTGACCTTTGACAAATCCTATGATAAAATTAACATTAGCAAATTTGCAGATGACACAAAGCTGGGTGGCAGTGTGAACTGTGAGGAGGATGCTATGAGGATGCAGGGTAACTTTGACAAGTTGGGTGAGTGGGCAGATGCGATTTAATGTTGATAAATGTGAGGTTATCCACTTTGGTGGCAAGAACAGGAAGGCAGATTATCTGAATGGTGTCAAGTTTGGAAGAGGGGAAGTACAATGATATCTGGGTGTTGTTCATCAGTCACTGAAAGTAAGCATGCAGGAACAGCAGGCAGTGAAGAAAGCGAATGGCATGTTGGCCCTCATAACAAGAGGAGTTGAGTATAGGAGCAAAGAGGTCCTTCTGTAGTTGAACAGGGCTTTAGTGAGACCACACCTGGAGTATTGTGTGCAGTTTTGGTCTCCAAATTTGAGTAAGGACATTCTTGCTATTGAGGGAGTTCAGCGTCAGTTCACGAGGTTAATTCCCGGGATGGTGGGTCTGTCATATGTTGAAAGAATGGAGCGACTGGGTTTGTATACACTGGCATTTAGAAGGATGAGAGGGGATCTTTTTGAAACCTATAAGATTATTAAGGGATTCGATACGCTAGAGGCAGGAAACAGGTTCCTGATGTTGGAGTCCAGAACCAGCGGCCGCAGTTTAAGAATAATGGGCCTGTCCCACTTATGCGACTTTTCCAGCGACTGCCGGCACCCATCATAGGTCGTGGCAGGTCGGTGAAAATTTTCAACATGATGAAATCTTCAACATGTTGAAAATTCTGCGGCGACCAGAAAGAGGCTACGACACTTTGGGCGACTGAGGAGACTACTCACGACATGTCGCAGGGTGAAGCCTGTATGGTCATGAGTAGTCGCCCAAAAAGTCGTACCTTGTTCTGGTCGCCGGTGGATTTTCAACATGTTGAAGATTTTCGGCGACCAGCAACGACCTATGACGGATGCCGGCAAGTCGCCGGAAAAGTCGCGTAAGTGGGACAGGCCCATAAGAGGTTGGCCATTTAGAATGGAGATGAGAAAAACCTTTTTCACCCAGAGTTGTGAATTTGTGGAATTCTCTGCCTCAGA
Organism: Malacoraja senta; assembly: GCA_038087875.1. Lineage (NCBI taxonomy): Eukaryota > Metazoa > Chordata > Chondrichthyes > Rajiformes > Rajidae > Malacoraja > Malacoraja senta. The sequence continues at coordinate 60,271 of JAXLNO010001178.1, read as the reverse complement.
AGACAGTGGAGGCCAATTCTCGGGATGCTTTCAAGAGGGAGTTAGATAGAGCTCTTGAAGATATAGGGAGAAGGCAGGAACGGGATACTGATTGTGGATGATCAGCCATGATAGTGAATGGCAGTGCTGGCTCGAAGGGCTGAATGGCCTACTCCTGCACCTATTGTCTATTGTTTCGCTGTTTTTGCAGAATTCATTCGGAGATCTTCTTAGGTCCGTGTAGGTAGACCACATCTCTGGTCCTCTTCACCTCTTATGCCATAGTTTTCAATGCATTATTGCATAACATTGGTGACTGTTTGCTTCCATTGGAGACTGTTTGCTTCCGTGTTGTACTACCGCAGAAAGAATCAGTTTCGATTACTTTTTGATTAAATTCTCACCACATTTTTTTTTAGCAACAATGCACTCCCCTTTGAAGTTTAGGGTGACAAAGTAGTGCAGGCAAGATTTTCTAGTTCTAGTTACTCATTGCATTGACTCTCTGAAGAGCACATTGCCAATTAATACTTCTCTACATTGGGACAAATTGTAGCAATTTTGCAAACCAGCATAAGTTTTGCATTGTGCTTCCATCAAAAGCAATGAGCACGGGTTAATGGTGTATCTTGCTTATTGATTGTGTACAGGCACTGCAACAATTATTTATAATGATTATTGGCAATTTGAAAGAAAGATCAAAAAGTAAAATGACTAAATTCAGACATGGGCTGTTAAGTTGAAGTGTCACCCATGACACAAATGTACCAGGTGATGACCATCTCCAACAAGAGGGAATTTAACTATCTACCCTTAACATTTGAGGTTCTCTTGACCATCCATATTCTGGCCAGAAACTCAATTGGACCAGTCACATAAATAGCATTACTACAACAGTAGGTCAGATGTTGGGTAGAGTCAATGAGTGATACAGTGTGGAAACAGGCCCTTTGGCCCAACTTGCCCACACCGGCTAACCTTGTCCCAGCTACACTAGTCCCACCTGCCTGCACTTGGTCCATATCCCTCCAAACCTGTCCTATCCATGTACCTGTCTAACTGTTTCTTAAACGTTGGGATAGTCCCAGCCTCAACTACCTCCTCTGGCAGCTTGTTCCATACACCCACCACCCTTTGTGTGAAAAGGTTACCCCTTAGATTCCTATTAAATTCTCCAACTCCAAATTATCGGTGGCGAGAGGCTCATCTCGTGATATTCTATAGCCTTCAAGATTCAAGAGAGTTTTTTGTCATGTGTCCCAGATAGGACACCTTTCCACACCATAAAAGGCACAAGTCAAAAACTCTCCACGTGCCCAGATGAACGCAGATCCAATCTGTAGCTTGACATCATCTCAGACTAAATGCCCTGCTTGATTGTTATTTCATCAACCAACTTAACTATTCATTCCCACCACAACCTGCACACAGTGGCTGCATGGTGTACCATCTACAAAATGTGCTGTAGTTACTTTCCTGTTTATTCCAGAAGCACCTCACACATGCTTGATGTCTACCACTAGGTAGGATAAGGGCAGCAGGTGAAGAGGAACACTCTAAGATCTGTAAGTTGCACATCCTCTTGACTTGGAAATACCTTGCTGGTCTTTTATTGTCACTGTCCAAATTCTGAAATTCCACCCCCCACCAACAATACTGAATGTACCTTCACCAGATTAATACAATAGTTCAAGAACCTTGCTTGGATTGAAGGAGGATTGGATGGTTGGTAAGCCCTTGTCAGTCACACACATCTTGCAAACAAAATGGAATTAATCATTGTTTTTGCATTTTGAAGATGTACTTCTGACATTCTGGAAAGTCTTATCATTGATACTCTGTCAGTGATGTTCAGACCTCATTTTTATGTATGTACTAGACCAAGTGGGACCCGTTGGGTTCCTGTCAGATGGGAGGCCTGGTCCCCCAATGCAACCCGTTCCCCCATGCAATATTCCACCACTCACCCATAGCCCCCACAGGAGGCCTAGTCCCCCAACGCAACCTGTTCCCCAACGTATGATTCCACCACTCCCCTGCCTCCCCCAGCACTTCCAATGTTATAAATACCTATGAGAGAGAGAAGCGAGTGTTACCAAACTTCTGAATTCACTGGGGTGGAACCCTCTTCAAGACAGACATAAAGCTCACCATTTGACCTGTCTTTACAAAATGTTAAATGGTCAGCTTGACATGGATTACCAAATCTACACCAAACCCAAACCTATTAGGAGCAGAAGAGGGCATTCGATCTAATTTGAGATACCAGCTACCAAGATTCTTCCCCTGCACAATTAAAGCATGGAATAGTCTTCACCCTACCTTGGTTACCCAACCAGACGTAACTCAATTTAAGGTAGCTCTTCTCCAAGAACCCTTTTTTCCTTAAGTCCACCCTCCGCCATCTCCAGTTTAAATTCCATTTGGAATATTTTGGAGGACCAACAACCAAGAAGAATTCCAATTACTCTTTCCCTGGCCCCTCCCCCTCCTGTGCTGCCAGGAACACGAATAAGTGTTCTATGATGGCAACATTGTTGCAAATGTCGGGTAGAGGACTGTGAGATTCCATTCAGGTGGAAACTTGGTGGAAGCACATAGTGTTCCTGGATTGCAACTTTGTATGGAAGTTTGTTGGAAGCTGGGGCAGCAAGGATTTAACAGTGAAAATCTTTTTAAAGTTGGCTTTTTAAACCTTTAAATATCAATAACGTGAAATCTAACATCAAATCTGAAGGAAACTTGACAAGGGCGACGACGGGAAAAAGCTGAGTAACGTTGTGCAAAAATATTAGCGCTACCGTGTACCGTTTTGGCGTAGATACGATCTTGCACACGCACACCCGCACACACACAAACAAGACTTTTAATGGTATACTAGACCAACTGGGACTCGTTGGGTCCCTGTCAACCCGGTACCCCACCGCAATATTCCACCACTAATCCGTAGCCCGCATGTGAGGCGTGGTCCTCCAACTCGACCTATTCCCAATGTAAGATTCCACCACTCTGCTGCCTCGCCCAGCACTGGACTTTCAAAGAAATTCCAATTGCACTTCCCCTGCCTGTTGCAGCACTTCCAATTCCAACACCAATTGACCCCCTAGATAGATGTAGATACATTTAATATTATTAAATATGGTAGCTGTGTAGTGTTTAAAATATTGGTCTGGTATCTCTGAAACCCGAGTTCAAGTCCTGATTTTAAGTTGACATCATTGGAATTGAATTGCACTCAATAACCTGTAATTTTTTTTTGAATAAGCAAATCTTAGTAAAACAATAAATTGTTCATTAATATCCAATTTTCAAAAAATAGGATAGATTTGTGATTGGATTCTGGTAAACTTATTTGTAGCAGTAATTGTTGATTAATAGCATTAACTGTCAAAAACATTTTGACTTTGCCAATTCTGAATTTGTGTGATAAAATATAATTAGTGATATATCTGCTCCCTCTTGTGAAGAGGACTTTAAAATGAAACCCTTGTGCGCTCTCATTAGGCTGTGAAAGATCCCATTGCACTATTTTGATGTTCTATTGAATGCCATTTAATATTAAAACAGATTACCCATTCATTATCATATTGCTATTCTTGGGAATGAGCAGTGTTCAAATTGGGTGCTATATTTTTTTTACAGTAATGAATATACTTCTGAAGTATTCTATTTTCTATTGTGTTTTGCACTGTGGGATTTTTGAAATGCAATTATGTGAATGCACTTTTTTTTAAATCATAGGTAAATATAGGTTATACCTCTAGAAGGAGCTCAAACATTGAAAATATCTAATTTTATTACTTTTCCATTTAGTGAAATATTATTTGTAAGATTTAAAGAGTAAAGATAGATCAAATTATGTCAGCATATTGCATTCAGGTACACCTTTGGTAAAGCTATTTGCCTCTTGCGTCTTTTAGACTGTTTTATAGAGCAGTGTCTAATATTTGAAGTGCGGATATCTCCTTTCAATCAAACTAAAATTTACTTAAACTTCTAGCTGTGCCATTTGAATTACAAGAGTGTTAAATGTTTGATTATTTTGAGTTAATCTGCCTTGTTTTATTTTTTAGCAGCATTGCTCAGCGTATGTAAACAATATAATTTGCATCATCAGCATTGTCTTGTATCCTACATTGTCATAAAAAACTTTTGCATGCTTCTCTTCAGTCACTGTTTCTACCATTATATTTCTCATTTAAATATCTTGGAGAAGTTGAAACATTTTAATTGACCCCCTTTTTAGATTTGTAATTTCTCTTCCATTAATTTTTTTAGTTTAAAACATTTAATAATATGTACATTTCAACAAATTATTTCCTATTTTTATAAATATTTAACTATAATCCTTTAACTGGGTTATGAATAGAATTGTACTTGTAATGTAATCCCAAGTCTGCGTATTGCTGAACTGAGCTGTGGTCGACTGGAGACATGCATGCAAAGGTTTTGTGTCGCTGTTGAAAATTGGAAAACTACAGCATTAGCAGTGCAATTCGCCAAATGGCTTCTGTGCTATAATTTCCATGATATTTGTATATCACATTGATTAACAGAGGCTGAAAATTGCTATTTCTTTAGTTGATGATAGTTTTGAATAAGTTACAAAAGGGAAAGTGTTTTCAGCTTTGACCTTCCAACTTTATGATCACAATTAATATACCACGTTAAGATGCATTTTTGCTGTCACATGATTGAAAATGCCTTCTGTTATCAGTTCAGCGTATTTGTTTGCAAAAGTTGACCATCTCCAACAAGAGGCATGCAGTCTTACTGCATGCCTTTGCCCTTCAATGGCATATTACTCTCACCAAGTTCCCTCTGATCAATAACCTGTAAGGTCATCATTGACTAGATTCCCACCATAAATACCATGATTGTCAGAACAAGCCAGTGGCTTAGTGTGTGTGTGTGTATATATATATATATATATATAGTGAGTGAGTTGCTTCTTGACACTTCAAACGTTTCCATCATCTGTAAGACTCTAGTCAGGAACATGATGGAATATTCCACACTTACTTGCCTGAATGTAATTCCAATTATTCTCAAGAAGTGTATATATTTTCCATATAGTGGTGGTAGTCTTGATGTCCTATTTAGTTTAGTTTGGAGCGAGAGCGCGCGCAGAAACAGGCCCTTAGGCCCACCAGCGTTCCCCGCACATTAAGATTATCCTACACACGCTTGGGACAATTTTACAATTACAATTATACCAAACCAATTAGCCTACATACCTGTACATCTTTGGAGTAGTAGGAGGAAACCAAAGATTCCGGAGAAAACCCGTGCAGGTCACAGGGAAAATGTACAAACTCCGTCCAGACAAACACCCGTAATCAGGATTGAACCCGGGTCTCTGGTGCTGTAAGGCAGCAACTCTACCGCTCTCCCACCATGCCACCATGCTGTTGTTTTTTGAAATTTTCCAGATCCTCCTACATGACTTGCTGTCAAAGGGAAGTTTGGAGTTTCTTGCACTCTTAACAATTCTAAAGGTTAGAACAGTGCATCTTGCATAATGCACCCACATCTACTGCTTTGGCAGCTTTGAAATAACATTGGTAAACCATATCAGCAGTAGGAGGCAGTCAATTTTCTTACTTTTATAATCTCATTTGTGAAAACCTTATTTGTAAACCTGGCAAAAGGAAAACTGCTCTTAAAACAAGACACAAAAAGACAGCCACTTGCCATTTATTTACCTGTATGCACTTTGTGGAAGTGGGAACACTTAGCAATCCAGACACCAACTGTGGAAAAAGAAATAGAGTTAACATTTCAGATTTTTTTGCCTGATTATTGAGGAATTCACAAAATCATTTGGATCAGATCACAACTCTGGTTTGTTTGCAAGAGTGTGACCGAGGCTTTTCGACAAACTTTAACTTTATTTACCTTTCCATGGATGAAGCCTGCTTCACTCAGAATTGCGAGCATTTTCAAATTTTATTTCCGATTTCCGGTGTATCTTTTAAAAATAATATTTACTAGAGTTTCTGTAGTTGCAGTAGTGAATCTTGAACCTCTGTTAGTTTCTTGCTGTTCTACTGAGGCATGGAATAATGGAGTGCTTTACAACATTATAGCACATTTGAATCTGTTAAGAGGAAAAACAATTGTGATTTAAGAAGCTAATTTGTCTCGAGTGCCATGATCAATTCATGGCATTGATGATCCCCATCTTACTAAACTGTTCCGTTGCAGGGAACTATTCGTAACCTTTTTTTTCATAAATTGGAAATTAATTTTTAAAAACTGCGTGGGAGAGGATCACAACAAATAACTGTGACCGGTTAGTGAACCAGTGCAAGAAGCAAGTCTGCTCGGCTTGACCTAGCCCCCAGATGCTATGGATGTCCATAGATTGGACTTTTGTAATCTAGGGAGGATCTGGATTTAAGGTATTGGAAAAATGCAAAAGGACCCCCAATGTAATTTAGGATTTCTTTGAGTCGACATAGTTATATGATGATAAACAGTGAGAGGTTAGTGACTATTGGTCGTATTATGTCTTTCTGATATTTTTTAGTTTTGAGAAGGGGAGGAAACAAATTCAATATGCTTGCAGAAACCTGGTCCTTTGATAGTGGGCTAAAAATTGATTTTCTAAATATGGATGGAACTTTGTTGAAGTAGCAATGCTAGTTTGTAGAACTTGATCACCTCTTTCCAGTAAGCAGTGGGTGCAGACTGAAGAAGAACCTGAAGTGCAATGTTTAGATTTGTTCTTAAATTTGTAGAAGGATTTTAGTTGACTGAGTGATTTTTATTATGTAATTAGCATTTCTGCTGTGGTCTTTTACTCACTAAGGATCTACAGTTTCTATTCTTCAATTTCTATTTACTTTCCGTTCAAAGTATATGAGTATGTGCTGAGAACATCGACTCATTCTCTGTAGTAAATGTGTAATGTAGGAATTAAACTTTTAAAACAGGCACAATATAAATGTAGAATATCATTAATACCATACCATAGAATACCATATCATTATAAACTGGAATCCAAACTAATCTCAAAATTGTATCTAATTACTGCTATGATTTGATTCAGTAACTGACTACATTTAATTTTCTATCTGTACTTTACATATTCATGTTTTACAATTGATTCCAAGGTACTGAAATTTGCATTGTAACAGAAAATGGATGGTCACTGCAAATCATTGTTAAATATTGGGTTTTCTTGCCTTGGGCAAGAGAAAATGAGTTGTAGGAATTAAATATGTATCCATTGTTTCTCTATTGTTGAGTGTATTATGTGTAAACATTTGAGCCGTGAAGAGCATATCTGAAAAATATTTTATTTTATAAGGATAAAAAAATAGACTATACTTTAGACAACCAATAATCTCTTCAAAAATTCTTCTAGCTCAAAGTTATTTCTCAAAAAAATTATGAAATACTGTTCCTGAGACTTTTTTCCAAATGTTTATCATAACACAATTTCATTTTATAGCTATGATGTATTGTTTTGTAGTTTAGTTTTAACAATGTATGTTTTTTTTTAAACATTTTAGAGAAGTTGGTCTGCAAAAGCCATACCAGGATCTGAAGAGAGAAATGTCTAATTTACATTTGGTGACAAAAACGCAAACTGAGCTTCTGCGAAAACTGTTAGCCACACACAGCTCAACAAAGAATGGTAAGTAGTGTGTGTGGAGGGGAAATGGTCTACCTTTAACCACTGACTTCATCCATGCAAATAAAAGAGCTGCTATCAAATACTATCACATCAACATCTCATGATAAGCTGTTAAGTCTGAATATGTAAGTTACTGTCTGTCCTTCATATAGATTAGGTCTGGCTTTCTTTTGCTGATAAGCTTCACACATAAAGGTGTTGCTCATGCACAACAAAATGTTCTCTACTTTGTTTTGTTCCCCTTTTGCCTTATCCTCCATAGCTACTGCACTACACGACAAACTGCTCATGTCAAACAAAGCTGATGTGCAACCTAAACCATTTTGCAGCATCTTTGATGTTCAATCTTTCAATTTACAGGAAAATAAAATAAATCCACAAATTGAAAGTCAGTGCAAAACTAATTACTTTTATGTTTAAAAATTATCCTAAAGAAAGCCAGAAATTGCTCTACATTGGAGCTGAATCATAATTTTAATTTTATTCCAGCAATTTTACTAACATAGGTTTCTTTCCACAGCAGAATTGGTCATATGAGCATTAATGCATTTAACTTTAGTCATGAAATAGGTGAGAACTATTGTGCTTTTATTTAAATTAGTTAATTTTTGAGAAAATATATTCTGGATTCATTTGTCAATTTTTTACAATTTACTTCAAGATTCTATTGTCTTCACAAAGGAACAATTCATTTAATTTAAATGTTTATTGTTATACTTTTTCTTGCATAATTTAAAATGTAAAATATTTGAACAATATTACTTATGATATCAAAATAGATTAAATCTTTATGATGTATTTCTTCAAGACTGCTTTTTAGTTTTGTGTTATCTTGGAACAAATGTATGGAAATTCAATCTTGCAATATTTCTTTATCATTCTATTATGGCCCTGTCCCACGGTACGAGTTCATTCCAAGAGCTCTCCCGAGTTTGCCCTGATTCGAACTCGGAGATTTACGGTAATGGCCGCTCGTCGGTACTCGGGGCTCTCGTGGACATTTTTCAACATGTTGAAAAATCTTCACGAGTCTTCCCGAGCTTACCTGCCGTTAGCGAGTCTTCCCGAGTACATGCCGTTAGCGTTACGAGCCGCTAAGAGACGTCCCCGAGCTCTGACGTACCCGCTACGTTCATTCTCCGTGCTTACCACGAGTTTGATTTTTTTTAAACTCGGGAGAGCTCTTGGAATGAACTCGTACCATAGGACAGGGCCATTAGGTTATGGCTGTTAATATCTCATTCCAGCTTGCTTGCATGTGCTTCATATTCCTTGATGCTCTTGACCAACGAGGAACTTGATTTCAAAATGTTTAATTTGCTGAACATCCATAGCCTTGTACAAAAGTGAATTCCAGATTTCCTCTGATGTTTTTGTGCAAAATGGGCTGCTTTCATTCCAAAATGAACTGGTTCTAATTTTAAGGAGATATTGCCTTGTTTTTAATTTAATTTATTTTTGTTCAGAGACACAGTGTGGAAACTGGCTTTATAGCCCACCTGATCCGTGCCAAACCTGCAGTCACCCACACACTAGTTCTATCCTACACAATAGGAACAATTTGCAGAAACCTATGAACCTGCACTTCTTTGGAATGTGGGAAGAAACCGGAAAATCCAGAGAAACCACACATGGTCACAGGGAGAATGTACAAATTCTGAACACGCACAGTCAAGGTTGAGCCCAGGTCTCTGATGCTGTAAGGCAGCAACTCTACCATTGTGCCACCCACTGGAGGAAGCAATTTCTGTGTATTATATTCAATTGAATCCTAAAATCATTTAAAGATCACTTCTCAAGTTCCTGCTGCACTCTAACCCTTAATAGAGATTGGGCTTTCTCTTCAGCACCTCCCAAGCAAAACAGCTAGATGTAGAAGAGCAGCAAATAAATGTTAGCAATTAAATTCTCCATATGTTCTCTGTATAGAAATATATTATTATTTCTACACATTGATTGGTCAAAATAATGGAAGTCCTTTTTGCATCATGTAAACTGTAGTGGTTTACCATCATCTTTACATTAGAGATGGCCAATAAATGCTGTCCTTGGAATTACGACCTACAACTGAAAGGAAAAGAAACCATGTTTATATATTTACTTCCTTATCTTTAATCTCATTCTGATGAATCTGTGTAGAATGATCATTCTTGATCAAATGCAAAATGTTCTAGTGGAAAACAACAAAGGTGTAACAATCCCACTGCTTACAACGGACATGTTGCTCTATTGCGATTTGCTCATTATGAGAAAGTGAAACTACTTCTTATTTTAACATCATCATTCTTGTATGTGGAGGAGGCAGAGGCCCTAAATGCAGTGTGAATGTTTTGGAAATGGGAAGGATGCAAACAACAAGGTTAAATAGGGCATTTAATCTCCTCTTGATTGGTCAGTGCATTGATGCTAATACAGAGGTCTACATTTACAGCCTATCCTTAATTGCTCTTCTCATAAAGTTACTCCCACTATAATGTTGGGAAAGAAGTTCAAGTATTTACAAATATTAGAGAAGTCAGGATGGTGTATGATTTTTGAGGTGGTCCTACAGCTCTCTTCCTTTGTAAAAGTGAGGTCAGGATTAGAACTTGCTGTGGAGGTAGCCATTGATTATCAGGAGGCTTTGAGAGGCTAGTTATGGAACTCCATTCTACCAAGCACTTAACCGCTGCAGTTTGCCTTGCGCCACAACAGGTCTATGGGTGATGCCTAGCTCTACACTCCCCTTGGATAGCTGGATAAGAAAGACACCTATGTCAGGCTCCTATTCATAGACTACAGCTCTGCCTTTAACACCATTATCCCATCCAAGCTCATTACCAAATTCGAGGGACCCGGAGTCAGTGCTCTTATCTCCAACTGGATTCTCCAACTGGATTCTCGACTTCCAGAACAACAGATCTGAATCGGTGAGGATAGGGGATAAATCAAGACCCTCATGACCTGGTGTCAAGACAACAACCTTTCTCAATGTCAGCAAGATCGACTTCAGAAAACAAATTGGTACACATACCCCGGTTTGCATTGACAGTGCCGAAATAGAGATGGTAGAAAGCTTCAAATTCCGAGGAGTAAATATCACCGACGACCTCCTGGACCACCCACATTGAAGCAATGGCCAAGAAAGCAAACCAATTACTCTACTTCCTTAGAAGGCTTCGGAAGTTTGGCATGTCCCCAACAACCCTCACCTACCTCTACAGATGTGCCACAGAAAGCATTTTATCAGGATACATCGCAGCTTGGTTGGGAACGGCTCCATCCAAGACCGCAAAAAATTGCAGAGAATTATTGACGCAAACCAACCTCCCTTTCATTGACTCCATTTACACCTTGGCCACCTTGGCTAGGCCAGCAGCATAATCCTAGGATGAGTTGAACCCTGGCCTCTCCCTCTTCTCTTCTCTCCCATCGGGCAAAAGGTAGAGAAGTGTGAAAACACACAACTCTAGTTTCTTCTTCTTCTTGCGTTTGTCAGCAGAAGTCCGCAGCAGGGTGATGCCATCTGGTTCGACATCCGTAGGTGCCCGCACTAAAAAGGGCGCATGCTTGGCGCCAAGCTGTGGCACTGCTGCTGTCTCTGTTTGTTGTCGTTCGCCTGACTGAGGTCACTTGACTGGGCTCACCACGGGGAGGTCGACAACATGAGCCCCACAACTCTAGTTTCAGAGTCAGTTTGTTCCCAGTTGTTATCGAGCAACTGAATCGTCCTACCAACAACTAGAGAGTAGTTCTGAACTACTGTCTACCTCATTGGAGACCCTCAGACTATTTTGGATCAGACTTCACTAGCTATATTTTGCACTAAATGTTATTCACGTTATTCCCTTTATTTATCTACACTGTGGATGACTCGATTGTAATTATGTATTGTCTTTCCGCTTACTGGTTAGCACGGAACAAAAACTTTTCACTGTACCTTGATACACGTGACAATCAACTAAACTCAGTTACTGGCATCAGGATATCAAGCTTGTTGCCTATTTGTGCTGCCACAGAATCTGTGTGGCTTATCCAGTTATGATTCTGGTCAATGGTAAAGTCAAGATTGTTAGTAGTGGGAGACTCTATCATTGAATATTCAGGGTAGAAGGTTAGACTCTCCCTTGTTGAAGAGCCTAGTGTGCCTATCAATTAAGTAACGTAACATTTGTGCCACTCCTCCATTCATGCTTGAATATTGCCTTGCTCTTGCTGCACACAGGCATTGTCTACTTTGATTTTTGAAGAGTCAAGAAGGAATATGAATATCAGTTATTGCTGAGTCTCCCAATTTTTAAATCAGCATCTGCAGTTTCTTGTGTCGAACAGAAGAGACACCACCCTCCCATGGGATACTTGGCATGAGAGTAATCATTTGGCATTTGAAATAAAGAAGATAAGAAACCTGTCACATTCATGCCTGTTTTAATCAATGGTTCAGATTTGCGAGCTTCCACACTACATACACAACAAATCTGGAACAATGTCTTAAAACTGTTTTCCCATTTTCAGCCAAGACATGCACTAAACAACTGACTTCAGCGGGTAAACGAGAGTGATTGCCCCTTGAAATTACAGAAACATTGACCAAGTATGGAGTGCAGTAGCCCTGAAAAAAAACTGATGTCAATCAGTTTTATCAAAGCTCTTCACTCTTGTGAATGATTCAAAAATGGGATAGAGTTAAAATGTTGGGCGAAGACACAGAGCAGATGTCAGGTAAAACAGTTTGATGCAAAAAATTGTTTTAATCTGGAATAATACTTTTAAAAGAGATGGAAACAGCATTAATCATGGTTTTCAAAAGGGAACTATGACTAGTGGTGTGCCTCGGATTTCAATGCTGTTTGTCATCTATATAAATTATTTGGATGTGATCGTACAAGGCATGATTAGTAACTTTACAGATGACACAAATGTAGGTGGTATTGTAGTTAGTGAAGATGCTCGTCAAAAATTGCAGCAGATCTTGATCAGTTGGGCAGGTGGGCTGAGGAACGGTTGATGGAGTTTAATGCAGAGACGTGTGAGGTATTGCATTTTGGGAGTCTAACAAGTGAATGGCAGGGAACAGGCCAGCACAGTAGAGTGGAGTGATCTAAGGGTGCAAGTAAATAGTACTTTGAAAGTAGTGTCACAGTTAGTAGATAGGGTGGACAAAAAAGCTTTTGGCACATTGGCCTTTATCAGACAGCGTATTGAACATTGAAGTTGAAAGGTCATGTTACAGTTGTACAAGACATTGGTGAGGCCATATTTTGAGTATTGTGTTCAGTTTTTGTCACCCTGTTGGAAAGCTATTGCTAAGCATGAAAGGATGCAGAGAAGATTTACAAGGATGTTGCCTGGACTCCAGGCCTGGGATACAGGGAGAGGTTGAGCAGGCTAGGACTTCATTTCTTGGAGCGCATGAGGATGAGGGGTGATTTTAAAGAAGTGTACAAGGTCAAAAGTGGAATAATTAGGGTAAATGCATAGTCTTACCCAGAGTAGGGGGATCAAGAACCAGAGGACACGGGTTTAAGGTGAGGACGGTAAGATTTAATATGAACCTGAGGGATAACCTATTTTCTAACACAAAGGGTGGTAGGTATATGGAATGAGTTACCGGAGGAGGTAGTTGAGGCAGGTACCATCACAACAGGTACATGGATAGGATAGGTTTAGAGGATATGTCGTTAGGGATGCTATCGAGTTCGGCAGTGAAACCACACCAACACATGCAGTGGGGTGAACACACGTGATACGTTTTATTTACAGTGACAAAGTTCAGGACTGCAGGAGAGTGCTATCCCCCATCATCACGGCACATGATCTCACTGGAAATTTTATTTGCATTTCATTGATTCAGTTTCAGCTTTTCTGCTTTTTGAAAGTGAGAGGAGATGGACTTAATATTCCATTCCAGTCCCTCAAGGCACCCTGCTCTTTTGGATCATCTTCTTCATTGCAAAACACGAGTCCCTTTTGACCTGGACTGGTGGTAAAGATGCAAAGATCCTCTTGGCACCTTGTGGCTCCATGATGAAGGATGCAAAATCCTAGGCGAAGAGGTGATCCAGAGCTGCTTTGCAAACTTACGATGAATACGTGCCATGAATTGTAAAGTGCTTGTTAGAGCAGTGTACGGCTTGTCTTTCACATACTGCTTAATTCAATGGGAAGTTTTATCCTGTTTTTACAGTCCCCTATCCTAGGATTGTGAAACCCCGTTATTCCAGTTAGAATTAAACCATTAAAAAGGAAACACTAAATATTCAACCGGTCAGGGAGCATCTATGGAAAGAGAAGCAGATTTAATATTTTGGCTGGATAACCTTTCAGCAAAACTCATCGAACCTTTCATCAGGTACCTTGTCTATTGCTACTGCATATACGACTCATTCTGAGCAATATAACCATTACCTTTATTCTGTTAATCCTGACTTCCATCTATAGGCCTGGTTAACAAAAAGAAATCTTCTTGCTTGGCAGTTTGGACATCTGTACTTTTCATTTTGTTTTGGCAAAATATCATTATTGCCTATCCATTGCATCATCTGCTTCCACCTCTATAATAAGAACCCTGCCTCAGTTTAAGCCTTTGTACTCGAGCATTTAACATTCTAAAAATTCTACTGGCCAGTTCTCCAGCTTCTATCCAACATAAGTTTCGGTTTATCCAAAAATCTACGGTCCTTTCCCAAACAATTTCCTTTTTGCCCTCTAGCACCTCTGTCAATGTCACTGTTTAAAAAATCCTACAACCCTCTGAGATCCCTGCTTTCATAGAGTCACACAGCATGGAAACTGGCTTTTTAGCCCAACTCATCTATGCTGATGAAGATGAGCACAGCAAAGGTCAGCAAGGGCCCTTTTATGAAATAAAACTTGATTTAGGTTTTGTTTTCAACATCAAACTCTCAAAAAAAACAGTCTTGCCAATATTTAACTTGTTTTAATATTTTTGTCAGTTATATATGGAATTTGATTTAAAGGGACCTTACTGTATCCCACCAAGCAAAGTTTATTTCAATTATACATTGTATATGTCTGATACGTATATGTCTGATATTTAAAAATGTTTTCTTTCATACAGCTGCAAGCATAAAATTTGCTTATCTCTTCCGTCAAATTGAAAATTTCTAAAGGCTTGTGGGTGGGAATGAAATCAAAATCGACTGATTAAAATTGCTTTGTAATTAATGTTTTTCTGTTTTCTACCTACTCAGTTCAAAACCTAGATGATTTGTCACTTGACTGTGAAAAGCTGGAGCTGAATTCTTCGGGGGCAATGTATCAGGTACTGCATCCGTCATCAAAGGAGGCCGATGCGAAAAATTCAAAATTTGCCACAACTCACCATTTTCATCAGGATACAGCACCTTTTTGTGACCAAGAAGAGTTCCTTGTACCATGGGCAAACTCAAGGCCCACTCCTGTTGGCAGTGCTGCATTGGAAGAAAACGTTTCTTGTAGAAAGGGCTCAATTGATGATAACTCATGGGTTTTTCCTAACCCACCATTGGGCAATCCTAGTAATGCAGCATTCTGGAAAACTGGAAATACACCTGGCTCTTCGGCTATGAAAATACCTGTTGTGAATATTCGTGATCCATTTTTGTTCCGAAGCTGAGCTATATTGTGAACAATAGGAAATTCTATTTGTATAGTATTTTTTAAATGCTGACTTAAAATAATTGGATTAGTTGGTGATAGCATTTGCTGATGCTTTTTAAATTTTATTTCGGAATTCAGAAAGTAAACAATTTGACAGTAGCTGATAATCTTTTAGAATGCACCAAGCTTCAGAAATACTATAGTGAATTTTCTTTCTTCAACTAATAATCCATCTGTATATCGAACAAAAATGGTATGGAAATAAGTGTTTATATTCTGAACACTTAAGGCACATCTGTGAGTATGGGAAATGCTGCTGAAATTCTCCAACGGCTTTAATAAAGTTTAAAGGAAAATGTATATTATGTGAAATTCAAATCTGCAGATCTTATTTGCTAAATGTTTGAAGGTATGTAAATGAAACATGCATACTCTTTAGAAAAGTAGACTTTATTCCATGAAGAAATGCATTTTACTTGACATTTTTGCACTAATTTCACCTGTTTATTTTTGAATTCTTCTTAAAGTGCCTCCATTTTTTTTGTAAATACTATTTTTAGAAGAAGCTCCTAACCTCTGTGCCAATCTCACCAAAAACATTACAAATAGTTGCTTTGGAAATAAAATTAAACATTTAGTTTTCTCTGAAGGTTGTATATTAGTCTATTTTTGTTTTGTGCACAAACATTTAAAAACTGTTGTGTAATCTGTTAGCTTGGCCAGAACAATTCCTTCTCTCTGAATGAGATCCCTTGGGAAGATAATGATATGTTTCCACGACATTTCTTTGGATTTTGCAATTTTTTTCAATACGTTTCGAGAATATTCTTGAATCTTTTCATCTGTCACCTAGTAATTTCCTCCTGTAGTTTTATGTTGTTTGATCTGCAGAGCCTGATGAAAGGCATAAATTGAATTGATTCACAACCTTAACTGCAATTTGTCTCTGTTTCCTGCTGATTTTCTTTGTGTAAAAGAAAACCCCAAAATGAGTTGATTGATGGTTTTTTTTGTTTTGTTTTACCTGTTCTTTGTTTAGTGGAGTGGGAATGAAAGAGCATTCTAGTATTAGTTGATTATGATACCTCAAACTTTCTCTGAATTAGCTAGCCTGTCTAAGCTACCATACAAATCAAAGTGAGGATAAATACCCATTTGGAAAAGGGATAATTGGCCATGAATCTGTCTGCAGTTGCATTTAGTACCTCATCGAAGAGAAGATTGCAGATGCCAACCTGAATCTAATTGAATTCCATGGAAGGTTAACAAGGTAGACCAATTGAAATACAATTAACTAAAATTAAAACATTTAAAGATCATTCTGTTTCTGTAGTTGTGAAAATCCCTATTTAAGAAAACACAGCAATGGACTTGCAATCAAATTGTAGACATCTCTGACCAGGCTGAATTTCCACACCAATAATTAAAGTATGATTGTAAACTCAATGAAAAGTGTTCTAAGTTTAATATTAAAATGCTCTTCCAGTTCAATTTGTTGAGAATTTTAACGGTAACTTGGCATATTTTGCAGAAACTATTTTTCCTTATTTAAGTTGCTGTATTGCTATAATTTGCAGTGCGAAGCATCAACTTGCTATTATTAAATAATTATTATTTCCATTTTCAATCATTAGTAGAATATAAAATGAAACTGAAATAAAATTAAATTTCAATTATGATCCAAAATATTTATTTACCAGTCCGATGCAATGCATATCCTCTTCAGATCACTATTAGAACATAACTTGGCATTTGTGTTTCATTATGAGACACAGTTGTATATGTATTGTTATATTGTTATTATATATTATGACTAAATATTTTTAAAGCCATTATGTTATTTACTGGGGTGGAATTACTCCTATTTTGCTTCCTTATATATCTTGTGTAGATGACATTGGTTTTGCCTGTAAATATAGTTATCTGATTAAATCTTTCCTTGTTGAGCCATTATTTTATTTTTAAATGAATTTGACAATGCAGAAAAGAGGAATTGGCTGTATTTACTAGTACCAGCAAAGTTTCAATGTTTGTTCTTTTGGTTTCTTGTCGTTTATTTATGCCTCTTAAAATTGTTGATAATAAAACACCCCAGATACCCCAGCCAGTTGTGAAATCGTTATTCATGCATTCCACCTTTCATTCTTTCCATATAATTACAATCATATATGTTTTTGGAGGGAGAAAAATAAATCCAAGTGTACACCATTCATGATAGTTTTTATTTTGGTTCAAGTCAATTTTGTATGGGAGTTGCACTGAATTGGATCGCAAACCATGCAATGTAGATGTTCAGCTGCTATTTCGGACATGATGACTCAAGCCTTTAGCAAATTGGAATTAAAAACCATATATTTCATTTTGAATGAATAAGTTTATTGGCCAAGTATTCACATACAAGGAATTTGCCTTGATGCTCTGCCTGCAAGTGACAACATGACATACAGTGACAGTTAGGAACATCATGTGAATTATTGATAAAACATGTGAATTAAATAAAATACCAGAGCAAAAGGAGGCTACAGATTTTTTGTTATTGAGTTATTGCGAGCTACTACTCGTGGGGAAAAAAGCTGTTTTTATGTCGGTGTGGCAGCTTTGACAGTCTGGAGTCGCCTTCCAGAGGGAAGTGATTCAAAGAGTTTGTGGCCAGGGTGAGAGGGGTCCGAGATTATCTTACCCGCTTGCTTCCTGGCCCTTGCAGTGTACAGTTCGTCAATAGAAGGAAGGTTGCAGCCAATAACCTTATCAGCTGATCGGACGATTCTCTGCAGCCTCCGGATGTCGTGCTTGGTGGCTGAACCAAACCAGACCATGATGGAGAAGGTGAGGACAGACTACGATGGCCGTATAGAATTGGACCATCACTGCCTGTGGCAGATTGTGCTTTCTCAGCTGCTGCAGGGAGTACATCCTCTGTTGTGCCTTTTTGACTAGAGTTGATGGTAGCCTCCCATTTAAGGTCCTTGGAGATGATGGTTCCCAGGAATACACTTTATAAACAATGTTGTTTGTGTCATCTATAATTCTAAATAATTTCACTAAATATCTGTCCTTGTTAAAGAAAAAAATCTACTTTTTTCCAGCCTTGACCATGATGTTGTTCAATACTCACCTTCCCTGGGTTATGAGCACCAATTATGTATATCCCTAAGGTACAAACAAGCATATAGAAGATCAAAAGGTTAGATTTACCGGCTATTACAGGGTTGCAAGCATCTTCTGCCTTGTGGGAACTTGGTTCACAGCAATATCTGAATGGATGAATTAAGCACCCTGGTTTGACTGCACGTTGCACTTGTTTGATCAATGGGTTTTATTTAAATACTAGACTAAGTGGGTCCCATGTTCACACGGGAGGTCTGGTCTCCCAACGCAATATTCCACCTCTCCACCAATTCCAATATTGGTGGCCAGTGTGGTGGGGGGGGGCTTTCTGGAGTGCCAGTATGGGTGTTGTGGGCCAAAGGGACTGGTTTCCAGAGGGCTAGTATGGACATTGTGGGCCAAATGGATTATTGGGCTGGCAGCCCAGTCACTCAGGCCTGGTGGGCTGGCAGCTCAGTCTCTCAGGGCTGGTGGGTCGGCTGCTCAGAAACTGCCAGAAATTCTGCCCAAACCAGGTGAGAGAGAGAAGGGGGAGAGGGTGGAGAGTTTTAGACATGTTTCATTTTTTTCTGCCTATCACTGCAATGAAGGAAAGTATCCTGGCATGGATCTCACAGGGAGCCAATGAAGGGAGGGAGAAAAATACTGGGGTGAGGTTTAATACTTGCAGGGGGAATACTTACTGATGGGCCGAAGGGGCTCCTGGGCTAGTACAGGCCTGATGGGCCGAAGGGGCTCTTTAAAACTTTTTAAAAATCAGAGTGAAATCTCAGTGAAATGCACTTTTTCTGACTTCCAAGCCTGGCACGGGCCGTTTGGGCCAAATTGCTCCTCCTGGGCTAATACGGGCATTTTGGGCAAAAGGGAATTGGCTAATAGGGGCCCTGTGTGCCAAAATTTGTGGTTTCCGGCAGGCCAAACAACTCATTTCATTTTCATTTTCATTTCCATTGCAGTATCGAGCACAGGGCAGGCCAAACAATTCATTGCATTTTCATTTCATTTTATTTCCATTGCAGTTTCAAGCACAGGGCAGGCCAAACAGCTCATTGCATTTTCATTTTCATTTGCATTTCCATTGCAGTTTCAAGCACAGGGCAGGCCAAACAGCTCATTGCATTTTCCTTTCATTTCCATTTCCATTGCAGTTTCAAGAACAGGGCAGGCCAAACAGCTCATTGCATTTTCATTTCCATTGCAGTTTCAAGCACAGGGCAGGCCAAATAGCTCATTGCATTTTCATTTCATTTCCATTGCAGTTTCAAGCACAGGGCATAGCCAAACAGCTCATTGCATTTTCCTTTAATTTCCATTTCCATTGCAGTTTCAAGCACAGGGCAGGCCAAACAGCTCATTGCATTTTCATTTCATTTCCATTTCCATTGCAGTTTCTAGCACAGGGCAGGCCAAACAGCTCATTGCGTTTTCATTTTAGTTTCATTTCCATTGCAGTTTCAAGCACAGGGCAGGCCAAACAGCTCATTGCGTTTTCATTTAATTTCCATTTCCATTGCAGTTTCAAGCACAGGGCAGGCCAAACAGTTCATTGCATTTTCAATTAATTTCCATTTCCATTGCAGTTTCAAGCACAGGGCAGGCCAAACAGCTCATTGCATTTTCTTTTCATTTCCATTTCTATCACAGCTTCAAGCACAGGGCAGGCCAAACAGCTCCATGCATTTTCATTTCATTTCCATTTCCATTGCTGTTTCAAGCACAGGGCAGGCCAAACAACTCATTTCATTTTCATTAAGGGCTAACAAATCATTTATTGCAAGTACATTGCAGACTCGCAGTTCAGTTGATTCACAGCTTAGAATCACAGTTGTGGCCTCTCCCTCGCGATCTTCCAGTGACTGATTTATGTCCAGGCATCCGGGGTTTTATAGTCCTGCCGCCCCGGAATGGGCGTTACTTTCATCATGGTGATTGACAGGCGAGAGGACGAATCAGCTGATCTCATAACTTTAAAAAAAAAATATTTGTAATCGATCAGAAAAATCCACGGGGCTGCCTCAGCAGAGCAGGACTGTGAGTAAGATGGTCAAAAATCATAGCGATATAGGGTAGCGTTTTTTCTAAAATAAATATACAGCGCAGACAGGAAGTGGTCAAGATGAGACTTTTTGTTATATAGATGGTGACTAAATTGCATTTCTGAGTTGCAAACTGCGTGGGTTGCAAGCAGTTCTCAGGACTAGAACTCTGTTGTAACCTGGGAGGGATCCAAACTGGGCTGTAGTTTCTAGTGTGATTTAATGACCAAGATTTTCTAACTGCTTGACAAATGTCACTTTCATCAATACTATTGTATATAAACTTTGCATAAATATTTATTGATAAGCACACCTCAAATGAAGTTTGAGCTGCAAAGAGGAAGTTTATTTATTCCAAAGTTAGCATGGGATTTATCGTCTGAGGTCAACCATAATGTCAGGGCCAAGCTGAGTGAAGACCAAAGACTTCCAAAGAAGCAGGGGATAGCGATAGATTCAGGCCAGGAGTGAGATCAAGTGTCCGGTCTCAGTATCACGCTGTTTTGAAATCATGGTTACCTTAGGACTGTTCAATAAAGGCTGGTTCTGAGGCAATGGGGTTCTGTATAATGGCTTAATCCAAAAGGAGCATTACACAGGTAATAATGGGACGATGTAGTATCCAGATCACACATGTGTTTACACTTTCCACCACCACCACATACACTTGCCCTCAATTAGACAGAACCACCCCCAGCATCAGGGAAGGATCCCAAGGATTAACCATGACATCAGCATTAGTTAAAATGAAAAGCTTATTTTGCCCAATGTCAGTGCTGGCAGGTCTGCCCTTAGTGTGTTCCATCACCTCCATTACTTTAGGATCCCAGCTTGCTAGTCCATTGAAATCTTGAAAACCTCAGAGTTTGCCCAAGTTCCTGTTCCCATTTACAAATATTCCTCCCACCGTTAACGCATAATTCTTACCATACCATGAGTGCAGGCCCAAACCATTTTCCTTTCCCACTGCTTCTGGATCCTCTGCTTTCTTCAGCTAACTGTGCAATGACTTAGTCTGCAAAGAAAGAAAGGCCTTTGATTGTTATAACTTATGTAAAACCGATGCTATTACATTGCACTTGGGTGTCATGTATTGTAACATTTGGATCTTGTGACCTGGAAAGGTTTTGAGGTCCTTACATTTTTATTGTAAGTATTGTGGAAATACGAGACTATAGCAAACTGGGTGTGTATTAGGAGAGAAACCACACTCGCACAGTGCCTGCAGTGCAACAGCCGTCTCCAGCAACACCTGCTGGGAAAACCATCTAGTTCTAAACATACTGCATTGGTTCTGAAAGGATAAGCACTAAAATATACAAATATTATCAGCCAACATCAGTGACACTGAATACTCACTCAAATAGGAAGTTATTGTTTTAGTGCATATTTATACAGTTAATAGCTGATCTGCTAGATGAGGTGCAGAAAGTATTTTAAATCAGTCAAATTAATTAGCAGATGTGCAAAAATTCTGCTAATTTCTTGCTGCAATTCAGTAGAAATTAAGGAAACTTAAGGAAAATTAAGGATTAAAATTCATGAATATCCTAATCAAGATGACTATAAGGAAAACAAAAAGCTGGAGTAACTCAGTGGATCCGACAGCATCTCTTGGGAAAAGGAATAGGTGACGTTTTGGGCCGAGACCCTTCTTCACTGAGACCCGTTATCACACTGAGCGGCGGACTGGCTTGCGAAGCAAAAAGGGCTGTTGAGCCAAAACCAAAGAGGCCAACATCAGGCAACGCCATTGTAGTTGGAGACTCCATTGTGAGAGGTACGGACAGGGGTTTCTGCGGGAACAGACGGGATTCGAGGACGGTGTGCTGCCTTCCTGGTACCAGGATCCAGGATGTCACGGACAGAGTGGAGAAAATCCTCAAGGGCGAAGGTGAACAGCCTGAAGTGGTAGTGCATGTCAGCACAAATGATGTCGGAAAGAAGGGGATGAATATTCTGCAGCGTGACTTTAGAGAGCTCGGAAAAATGCTGAAAAGCAGGACCTTCAGGGTTGTTATCTCCGGTTTGCTTCCAGTTCCTTGTGCTGGCGAGAGCAGGAACAGGGAGATACGGGACCTGAATGTGTGGCTGAGGAACTGGTGCAGGGGGCAGGGATTTCGATTCTTAGATCATTGGGATCTGTTTTGGAGTAAGGGGGAACTGTACAAAAGGGATGGATTGCATCTTAACAGGTGCGGGACCAGCATTCTCGCAGGCAGGTTTGCCACTGCTACACGGGTGGTTTTAAACTGAATAAGGGGGATGGGGTGTCAAATGGGATAGTCGAGGACAGAGTTAAAGGGAAAGAGAGTAAAGGGATGGTTACTGACCCCAGAATTAACGGGAAAGGAAGCTCACAAAGGGATAGGAGCGTATGGCCAAGTGTAATAGGGATCGATGTGAAAGGTGAGATGCGTAAGGAATTAAAAGTATTGTATATGAATGCGCGAAATATAAGAAATAAAGTTTATGAGCTTGTGGCTCAGTTAGAGGTTGGTAGATATGACATTGTATGGATTACTGAGACGTGGCTGCAGGAGGAGTGGGACTGGGAACTTAATATTCAGGGTTATACATCCTATAGAAAGGACAGGCAGGTGGGCAGAGGAGGGGGGTAGCTCTGCTGGTGAGGGATGGAATTCAGTCCCTTGCGAGGGAAGACAGAGAGCCTGACGAGGTAGAGTCACTGTGGATTGAGTTGAGGAATTGTAAAGGCAAGAAGACACTAATTGGTGTTATCTACAGACCCCCAAATAGTAGCCCGGATGTAGGGTGTAAGTTACAGCAGGAGTTAAAACTGGCATGTAACAAAGGTAATGCCACTGTGGTGATGGGGGATTTCAATAAGCAGGTAGACTGGGAAAATCAGGTTGGTTCAGGACCCCAAGAAAGAGAGTTTGTAGAATGCCTCCGAGATGGATTCTTAGAGCAGCTTGTAATGGAGCCGACCAGAGAAAAGGCAATTCTGGATTTAGTGTTGCCCAATGAACCAGATATGATAAAGAGAACTCGAGGTAAAGGGACCGCTTGTAGGTAGTGATCATAATATGCAATTTGATCTGCAATTTGAGAAAGAGAACGTTAAAACGGAAGTGTCAGTGATGCAGTTGAACAAAGGGGACTATGAAGGCATGAGATGGGAGCTGGCCAAGGTAGACTGGAAAGGGATCCTAGCAGGAATGACAGTGGAACAGCAATAGCAGGAATTTCTGGGCATAGATACATAGATACATAGAAAATAGGTGCAGGAGTAGGCCATTCGGCCCTTCGAGCCTGCACCGCCATTCAATATGATCATGGCTGATCATCCAACTCAGTATCCCGTACCTGCCTTCTCTCCATACCCTCTGATCCCTTTAGCCACAAGGGCCACATCTAACTCCCTCTTAAATATAGCCAATGAACTGGCCTCAACTAACCTCTGTGGCAGAGAGTTCCAGAGATTCACCACTCTCTGTGTGAAAAAGTTTTTCCTCATCTCGGTCTTAAAGGATTTCCCCCTTATCCTTAAGCTGTGAGCCCTTGTCCTGGACTTCCCCAACATCGGGAACAATCTTCCTGCATCTAGCCTGTCCAACCCCATAAGAATTTTGTAGGTTTCTATAAGATCCCCTCTCAATCTCCTAAATTCTAGCGAGTATAAGCCAAGTCTATCCAGTCTTTCTTCATATGAAAGTCCTGACATCCCAGGAATCAGTCTGGTGAACCTTCTCTGCACTCCCTCTATGGCTATAATGTCCTTCCTCAGATTTGGAGACCAAAACTGTACGCAATACTCCAGGTGTGGTCTCACCAAGACCCTGTACAACTGCAGTAGAACCTCCCTGCTCCTATACTCAAATCCTCTTGCTATGAAGGCCAACATACCATTCGCTTTCTTCACTGCCTGCTGCACCTGCATGCCTACTTTCAATGACTGGTGTACCATGACACCCAGGTCTCGCTGCACCTCCCCATTTCCTAATCGGCCACCATTTAGATAATAGTCTGCCTTCCCGTTTTTGCCACCAAAGTGGATAACCACATTTATCCACATTATACTGCATCTGCCAAACATTTGCCCACTCACCCAGCCTATCCAAGTCACCTTGCAGTCTCCTAGCATCCTCCTCACAGCTAACACTGCCCCCCAGCTTAGTGTCATCCGCAAACTTGGAGATGTTGCTTTCAATTCCCTCGTCCAGATCATTAATATAAATTGTAAATAGCTGGGGTCCCAGCACTGAGCCTTGCGGTACTGCACTAGTCACTGCCTGCCATTGTGAAAAGGACCCGTTTACTCCTACTCTTTGCTTCCTGTTTGCCAGCCAGTTCTCTATCCACATCAATACTGAACCCCCAATACCGTGTGATTTAAGTTTGTATCCTAATCTCTTATGTGGTACCTTGTCGAAAGCCTTCTTTTTTTTTTTTTTTTTTTTTTAATTTTTATTTTTTAGAAGTACATTACATCACAGCCACATACATTAATACTCGTCATTTATATCTTCTTACAATTAATGTACTCCCTTTATTTATTTTTTTTACGCTAAAGAAAGAAAAGATTGAAAGAGAGAAGAAAGTGAAGGAAAAAGTGCAAGTGTACTTTTATTTTTTTAAAGTACTTTTGCACCCTATGTTTGTAATAATTCTATAAATGCAGACCACGTCAGGTGGAAGTGATCTGGTTTACCTGCTAGGAGGAGTCTTATCTCTTCAAGGTGTAGTGTTTCAAACATATTTGAAATCCACATATTTATAGTTGGTATTGGAGCCTTCTTCCAAAATTTTAGAATTAGCTTTTTTCCAGTTATTAACCCATAATCCATTAATTTCTTTTGAAACACATTTAGTTCTGGATCATCTTCCGTTATACCGAAGATAATCCATTCTGCTTTGGGTATCAGTCTTGTTTTAAATAACTTTGTAAAGATTTCAAAAATTTCATTCCAAAATTTTTGAATTTTTGTACAGAAGACAAATGAGTGCGCTATAGTTGCTTCTTGGGATTGACATTTATCACAAATAGATGATACGTTTGGGAAAATTTTATGAATTTTAGTTTTCGAATAATATAATTTATGTAAAATTTTAAATTGTATTAAAGTGTGTCTTACATTAATCGAGCATTTATGTACTTTTAATAAGTATTCATTCCAACTTTCCTTTGAAATTTTAATAGCTAACTCTTGTTCCCAGTCTCTTCTGATACCCTCCGTAGATGGTATTTGTACATTTAAGATAATATTGTACAAATATGATATTAAGTTTGCTGATTCCGCTTTTGTCTGCATTGCCTCGTCCAGTACATCTGCTGGGTTATTATGATGATCTTTTATATATTTTTTCAAATAGTCGCATATTTGAAAGTATTTAAAATATTGATTATTTCCGAGTTTATATTTTATTTGTAATTGTTGAAATGAAAGTAATTTTCCAGTTTCATACAAGTCACCAAGCGTTTTAATTCCTAGTCTATCCCATTGTGTATAAGCTTTATCTATAATAGAAGGACTAAACGAAGGGTTATTGACTATAGGTAATAAAAGTGATAAGTTTCTTAATTTTAAATTTTGTTTTATTTGTTTCCAAATACGGATTGTACTATGAATAATTGGGTTCTTATTATAGTTTATGTTATTCAATTTCATTGGAGAGAGGAGGATCGCTCCAATGTTTCTAGAGGAGCAATCCTCTTTCTCCATTACAATCCAGTCTACTTGCTGGGCGGAGTTATCCATCAGTTGAATCATGTTTTTAATATTTACTGACCAATAATAATACATAAAATTGGGTAGTGCTAGACCCCCCAATACTTTAGATTTATTCAGATGGGTTTTTTGTATTCTATGTGATTTATAGTCCCATATAAAATTAGTGATATCTGAGTCGAGTTTTTTAAAAAACTTCTTAGGTAAGTATATAGGAATTGATTGAAATAGGTATAAAATTTGTGGTAAAAAGATCATTTTTATTGCGTTTATTCGGCCTATTAAAGACATCGGAAGCGTTTTCCAGAATTTAATTAATGTATTCAGTTTATTAAGTAGGGGGTCAAAATTTGCCCTGAGCATACCTTGATATGCTCTGGTAATTTCGATTCCCAAATATTTAAATTTTTCTGTAGCTATTTTAAAAGGGAATTTTAAAAGATGTGTTGAATCTTTCGGTTTTATTGACATAATTTCACTTTTATTCCAATTTATTCTATATCCAGAAAAAGATCCGAAGTCTTCAATTAAATTTAATATATTTGGTATAGTGATTTGAGGTTTTGTAATATACAATAATATATCATCCGCGTATAAAGATATTTTATTATATGAGTCTTTAGTATTATATCCATGAATATCAGGGTGTATTCTAATTTTTTCTGCTAGCGGTTCAATAATGAGAGCAAACAGCTGTGGTGATAATGAGCATCCTTGTCTATTTCCCCTTGATAGTTGAAATTTCGAGGATAATATGTTATTAGTAAGTATTCTAGCTGTAGGTTTGTTATATAGTAACTTAATCCATAAAATAAAATTCTCTCCCAGTTGAAATTTTTGTAATACTTTATCCATATAATTCCATTCTACTTGATCAAATGCTTTTTCAGCATCCAGCGAAATAATTGATAATTCTTGATCTTCAGATTTGTGTGAGTGCATTATGTTGAGTAGACGTCTCATATTATTAGAAGAGTATCTCTTAGGGATAAACCCTGTCTGATCTGGGTTTATTAATTTACTAATGTATTTACTTAATCTTCTGGCTAATGTTTTCGCTAATATTTTTTGATCTGTGTTTAACAATGCTATAGCTCTATATGAGCCAGGATCTTCTAAATCCTTATTTTTCTTAGGTATTAATGTAATCGTTGATTCCGCTAATGTATCAGGTAGTATTCGTTTTTTAAAAGCGTATTGGTACATTTTTTGTAATCTTGGTATTATTTTTTCATAAAAGTTTTTATAAAATTCATTAGTAAATCCATCAGGGCCTGGTGTTTTTCCATTTTTTAGTGAGTTTATTGTATCTTCTAATTCCTTAATTGAGATTTGTGCACCCAGTTCCTCTTGTTCCTTCAGCTCTAACTTTGGAAGATTACAGGTATCCAAGAACTTTGTGATATTATTGGAATCAATTATCGTTTTAGATGTATACAAATTCTCGTAAAATTGCGCAAATCTTTTATTAATATCCTTCGGTGTTGTTAATAATTCCCCTTTATCTGATTTGATCTTTGGTATAGTATGTTCCTTTTCTCGTTTTTTTAGCTGGCGAGCCAAAAGTTTATGCGGTTTATCCCCAAATTCAAAGTGCTCTTGTTTTGTAATTTGAAAAA
This sequence comes from Malacoraja senta, assembly GCA_038087875.1. Classification (NCBI taxonomy): domain Eukaryota; kingdom Metazoa; phylum Chordata; class Chondrichthyes; order Rajiformes; family Rajidae; genus Malacoraja; species Malacoraja senta. Next base: position 32,610 of record JAXLNO010001178.1, on the reverse strand, counting down.
GTCTTATAAGTTTGGCAGATAATAATTTATTTAATTTAAATTTTAAAATTATTATTTTATTATGTTTATCTATTGTTGGATCTTTAGCATTATCTTTATCCATTTGTCTAATAAGTTCTTCTAACTGTCTTTGTTCATTCTTATTCTTTTTATTTTGAAAAGCTTGATATGAAATTATAATACCCCTAATGTATGCTTTAAAAGATTCCCAAAGTAAAGTAGGCGATATATCTGAAGTATCATTTGTTTGAAAAAAGACCTCCATTTGTTCTTTTAAATATATACTCGCTTGTGGATCTTTTAAAATTTGAGAGTTAAATCTCCAGAATGAATTATTCTTAGACAATCCTTCCAGTTTTAAAAAGAAAGTTAGTGGAGAATGGTCTGAAATTGAATTTGTATGATATATTGCATTAGATGTTTGGGGGATTAATTTTGTATCCAGCAGAAAGTAGTCTATACGTGAGTATGTCTTATGTACCATTGAGTAAAACGAATATTCCCTGCCAGTTGGGTTCACAATTCTCCAAACATCTGCTATATTAGTGTTGTTTATGTAGGTATTGAGGAGTTCCCCAGTTTTCGATTTCATATTCCCTCTCTGTTTTTGACTTGATTTATCTAAGTACGGGTCTAAAACACAATTAAAGTCTCCGCCTATTATAACATTTTGATAGTTTGACTCTGCAATTATATTGAAGATTTTATTGAAAAAGTGGGGGTTATCAAAGTTAGGGGCATATATATTTACCAAAGTAAGTGGAGTGTCATGGATTTCTCCATTAACTATTAGGTATCTCCCTTCTATATCTGTTATAATATTCTTTGCTTTAAATGGTATACCTTTTCTTATGATAATTGACGTGCCTCTAGATTTTGAAGTGAATGAAGAGTGGTATGTTTGACCTATCCATTTCGCCCTCAGCCTAACTTGGTCCTGAGGTTTTAGGTGTGTTTCTTGTAGGAAGGTAATGTCAGAATTATACATTTTTAGCTGAGCTAATATCTTACCCCTTTTGATAGGTTCATTAATGCCTCTTATATTCCAACTACAAAATGAGACTCCTCCTAGGTTCTTTTGTGTGGTGTCATGCATTTTGAATAATTATAGTACCTTTGAATCTTGTGGTGCGTCCATATCCCAGGTCTTTAGGTATTGGGGGAGTTTTTGAATTATTAACTTTTGTTGGTATGTCCATATTATTCTTATCACTAAACACAAAACACAAACAAGTGATTTTATGTAATAAAAAAAAAACTAAAAGAGTGAGGCTACAGTGTCTATAGTCGGCACTGTAGCAAGTGACCCACCTGTAGGTGGGAAAAAACCTTATTTTGACTTCCATTGCGTTGTTGCTCAACTCGCTCCGCTCTCTTAGTTAATCATAACATATTAAAATATTAAAACGAGGCCTCACATTCATATATATAATACAATTTTACCCTGATATTTCCTTATAACATATATATATATCAGAGTTTAATTATTAAACCAATATTTTTGATTTCAATAAGAATCAGCTGTTGGTTGAAGGGGTTAACGAGACGTGCTCCTGGACATAAGCCAGGAGCTCGTTTCTCATCCCCTCCTCCTGCTTATAGACAAGGTTACAATTTATTAAAAATTCATATTAGTATGTTAGTTCATTATTTTTTTTGTTTTTTTTGTTAGTATTCTAATCTAACCTGCATAATTTTTAAAGTTGTTAATAGGATAAGTTCTTACAATTGGTTATAACATTTTAATCAATAAGCAATTATTTTCTAATTCATATCCCGTTATAAAGTTGTTTACACGTTTTGAACAGAAAATGTCCTTGCTTCAACATTCCGGAGATAACAGTGTAACTATCCCCAGACAAAACATAGCTGAGAATTATTCGGATCTGCCAAAGCTCCCTTTTATTTCTGTCTTTCAACAATCGTTTGGGCATATTTGAAAGCGTCTTCAGGCTTAACAAATGACTTTTCAAGACCATTAAAAGAAATACGCATTTTAGCGGGATAAAAAACCCCGAATCTGACCCCTTCTCTCCCTCTTAAAAGATCTTTAACCTTATCAAATTTGTTTCTTTTTTGCACAATTTCATGTGGGTAGTCCCTGAATATCTTAATAGTGTCTTTGTCCAGCCGTAATTGTACACCATATTTGATATGGGTCATAACATATTCCAGTTCTGCAGTATCTCGAAATTTCACTATAATATGTCGTGGATAAGCTTTTCCCGCATCAAATCTTTTTCCAAATCTTGGGACACGATGAGCCACTTCGATTTTCGGTTCCTTGGGAAGATTCAACAGTTGTTTCAACAAGCCCATGGCAAATTCACGTACCTGTTCCCCTTCTGCCCCCTCTGAAACACCAAGAATCCTCAGATTCTGGCGTCTAGAACGAGCTTCCAGGTCCAGGCATTTGAATGAGACTTTCTCTAATTGAGTCCCCATTTGTAGTGATGCTTGTTCGTTTTCTCGCCTCATTTGCTCATGTTCTTGCCTCAGTTTCGCCATGTCTTCAACAAGTCGTGCCGTATTTTTCTCCAATTCCGTGATTGTCTGCATACTTGCAGCTACTGTTTCAAGTACAGCCGTGAACTTATCCGTAGTAATTACATCCATCTTATCCATTTTCTCTGATAGTCCATCTTTCACCTCATCAATTCGTTTATTCATAGTGTCCAGTAAATCCGTCATATTCTTCTGGTTACCAGCATTTAAATCCTTCATCATCTTCTGCATTCCTTCCATCATTTTTGCCGAATTTTCCTTCATTTCCTTCTTATCTTCCACCCTATTATCCGAGATCTCATCTTTCAAATTTTTCATTGATTTTTTCAAGTCATCAAAGTCTTTCTTAGATCTTGTATCCATTTCTGCAGCCACTTCAGAGACTTCAGAGGTAACTTCAGTTTCGAACTGTTTCGACAGTTTATTCACAGCTCTCTGAGGGCTCACAGCTGGAGTCAATTTACTCATTTAAAGGGCTTCAAACCACCGTTTAAAACATCGCGTTTAACGATGACGTCATCAGCGCGGTAACCAGAAGCTCCGGTAAGGTTTTTAAAAACAATCCCGATTTTCGGACCCGTTTTACACGATAAATCGTGAAGTTTTTCGGGAGAGGAGCTGGGTGCACGTCTGTTAGTCTAACATGACGCCACCGGAAGTCGTCGAAAGCCTTCTAAAAGTCCAGATACAACACATCCACTGGTTCTCCCCTATCCACTCCACTAGTTACATCCTCGAAAAATTCTATAAGATTCGTCAGACACGATTTACCTTTCGTAAATCCATGCTGACTTTGTCCAATGATTTCACCACTTTCCAAATGTGCTGCTATCCCATCTTTAATAACTGACTCTAGCAGTTTCCCCACTACCGATGTTAGACTAACTGGTCTGTAATTCCCCGTTTTCTCTCTCCCTCCCTTCTTAAAAAGTGGGGTTACGTTTGCTACCCTCCAATCCTCAGGAACTACTCCAGAATCTAAAGAATTTTGAAAAATTATCACTAATGCATCCACTATTTCTGGAGCTACTTCCTTAAGTACTCTGGGATGCAGCCTATCTGGCCCTGGTGATTTATCGGCCTTTAATCCATTCAATTTACCCAACACCACTTCCCGACTAACCTGGATTTCACTCAGTTCCTCCATCTCCTTTGACCCGCGGCCCCCTGCTATTTCCGGCAGATTATTTATGTCTTCCTTAGTGAAGACGGAACCAAAGTAGTTATTAAATTGGTCCGCCATATCCTTGTTCCCCATGATCAATGCACCTGTTTCTGACTGCAAGGGACCTACATTTGTTTTAACTAATCTCTTTCTCTTCACATATCTATAAAAACATTTGCAGTCAGTTTTTATGTTCCCTGCCAGTTTCCTTTCATAATCTATTTTCCCTTTCCTAATTAAGCCCTTTGTCCTCCTCTGCTGGTCTCTGAATTTCTCCCAGTCCTCTGGTATGCTGCTTTTTCTGGCTAATTTGTACGCAACATCTTTTGCTTTGATACTATCCCTGATTTCCCTTGTTATCCACGGATGCACTACCTTCCCTGATTTATTCTTTTGCCAAACTGGGATGAACATTTTTTGTAGTTCATCCATGCAGTCTTTAAATGCCTTCCATTGCATATCCACCGTCAACCCTTTTAGAACTAATTGCCAGTCAATCTTGGCCAATTCACGTCTCATACCCTCAAAGTTACCTTTCTTTAAGTTCAGAACCGTTGTTTCTGAATTAACAATGTCACTCTCCATCCTAATGAAGATCTCAACCATATTATGGTCACTCTTGCCCAAGGGGGCACGCACAACAAGTCTGCTAACTAACCCTTCCTCATTACTCAATACCCAGTCTAGAATAGCCTGCTCTCTCGTTGGTTCCTCTACATGTTGGTTTAGATAACTATCCCTCATACATTCCAAGAAATCCTCTTCCTCAGCACCCCTGCCAATTTGATTCACCCAATCTATATGTAGATTGAAGTCAACCATTATAACTGTTTTGCCTTTGTTGCACGCATTTCTAATTTCCTGTTTGATGCCATCCCCAACTTCACTACTACTGCTAGGTGGCCTGTACACAACACCCACCAGCGTTTTCTGCCCCTTAGTGTTTCGTAGCTCTACCCATACCGATTCCACATCCTCCAAGCTAATGTCCTTCCTTTCCACTGCGTTAATCTCCTCTCTAACCAGCAACGCTACCCCACCTCCTTTTCCTTTCTCTCTATCCCTCCTGAATATTGAATATCCCTGGATGTTCAGCTCCCAGCCTTGGTCACCCTGGAGCCATGTCTCCGTGATCCCAACTATATCATAATCATTAATTGCTATCTGCACGTTCAACTCATCGACCTTATTACGAATGCTCCTTGCATTGAGACACAAAGCCTTCAGGCTTGTTTTTACAATGCTCTTACCCCTTATACAATTATGTTGGAAAGTGGCTCTTTTTGATTTTTGCCCTGGATTTGTCTGCCTGCCACTTTTACTTTTCACCTTGCTACCTATTGCTTCCGCCCGCATTTTGCACCCCTCTGTTTCTCTGCTCACCCATTTAAGAACCCCACCACCTCTTATTCTCTGTTTATTATTGTTTTCTTCTTTCCCCCCTACATGTTGGGTCTGAGTGCTTTCCTTCTCTGCCTCCTGCCTCACACACTGTCTAATAGCATTCTCTATTTGAGTCCCTCCCCCCAACCATTCTGGGCATAATCCGGAAGACGCAGGATCATTTCATTCCAAAAAGGAAGAAAGATTCTAAGGGGAGTAGGAGGCAACCGTGGCTGACAAGAGAAGATAGGGATAGAATAAAATTAAAAGAAAAGATGTATAACACAGCAAAGAGTAGCCGGAAGCCAGAGGATTGGGAAACTTTCATAGGACAACAGAAGGAAACAAAACGGGCAATACGGGCTGAAAAGATGAAGTACGAAGGGAAGCTGGCCAGGAATATAAAGAAGGACAGTAAAAGCTTCTTTAGATATGTTAAGGGAAAAAGAGTAGCAAAGTCAAATGTGGGTACCTTGAAGGCAGACACGGGTGAAATTATTATGGGCAACAAGGAAATGGCAGAAGAGTTGAATAGGTACTTCGGATCTGTCTTCACTAAGGAAGACACAAACAATCTCCCAGATGTACTGGAGGACAGAGGATCTAAGGGGGTAGAGGAACTGAAAGAAATTTTCATTAGGCGAGAAATAGTATTGGGTAGGCTAATGGGACTGAAGGATGTTAAATCCCCTGGACCTGATGGTCTGCATCCCAGGGTCCTCAGGGAGGTGGCTCTAGAAACAGTGGACGCATTGGTGATCATTTTCCAATGTTCAATAGATTTAGGATCAGTTCCTGTGGATTGGAGGATAGCTAATGTTACCCCACTTTTCAAGAAAGGCACGAGAGAGAAAAAGGGGAATTACAGACCAGTTAGCCTGACTTCAGTGGTGGGAAAGATGCTGGAGTCAATTATTAAAGAGGTAATAATGGGGCATTTGGATGGCAGTAAAAGGATTAGTCCAAGTCAACATGGATTTATGAAAGGGAAATCATGCTTGACTAATCTTCTGGAATTTTTTGAGGATGTGACAAGTAAAATGGATGAAGGGGTGCTAGTGGATGTAGTGTACCTAGACTTTCTGAAAGCCTTTGATAAGGTCCTGCACGGGAGACTGGTGACTAAAATTGGAGCACATGGTATTGGGGGTAGGGTGTTGACACGGATAGAAAATTGGTTGGCAGACCGGAAGCAAATAGTAGGAGTGAACGGGTCCTTTTCAGAATGGCAGGCAGTGGCGAGTGGAGTGCCGCAAGGCTCGGTGTTGGGGCCGCAATTGTTTACCATATATATTAATGATTTGGAAGAGGGAATTAGGAGCAACACTAGCAAGTTTGCGGATGACACAAAGCTGGGTGGCAGTGTGCGCTGTGAAGAGGATGTTAGGAGGTTGCAGGGTGACCTGGACAGGTTGAGTGAGTGGGCAGATGCGTGGCAGATGCAGTATAATATAGATAAATGTGAGGTTATCCACTTTGGCGGCAAAAACAAGGGGACAGATTATTATCTCAATGGGGTTAGGTTAGGTAAGGGGGAGGTGCAGCGAGACCTGGGCATCCTTGTTCACCGGTCACTGAAAGTTGGCTTACAGGTATAGCAGGCAGTGAAGAAAGCTAATGGAATGTTGGCCTTCAAAACAAGAGGATTTCAGTATAGGAGTAAAGAAGTTCTTCTGTAGTTGTATAGGGTTCTGGTGAGACCACATCTGGAGTATTGTGTGCAGTTTTAGTCTCCTAATTTGAGGAAGGACATCCTTGTGATTGAAGCAGTGCAGCGTAGGTTCACGAGATTGATCCCTGGGATGGCGGGACTGTCATATGAGGAAAGATTGAAAAGACTAGGCTTGTATTCACTGGAGTTTAGAAGGATGAGGGGGGACCTTATAGAAACATATAAAATTATAAAAGGACTGGACAAGCTAGATGCAGGAAAAATGTTCCCAAAGTTGGGCGAGTCCAGAACCAGGGGCCACAGTCTTAAAGGGTTGTCTCACTGTGCGAGTTGACCCAGGAGTGACCCCGAGTTTAAAACAAATTTAACTCGTGGTAATCACGTACAATTAACGTAGCGGGAACGTCGGAACTCGTGGACGCAACTTAGCGACTCTTGGCGCTAACGGGAGGTACCCGTGAAACTTGTTAACTCTTGCAAAACATGTTTGTACTTTTCCACGAGTAAAATGTACTCTTGTGGTTAAAATTTGAAACATTTTAAACTCGTTGTAAGAACGTAGTGGCCCGTGCGTTTAACTTTGTGACTCGTGATTCTACCGTGGGAACTCTTTTTAGAAACAATAATCAGGGACATAAATATCAGTTACTTAGACTTTTTAAAGACAAATTCTGCTTAACAAAGTTAAGCAAGTTATTGATAAGGTGACAGAGTGGGTTGAAAAGAAAAAATTGCTTGAAGTTTATATATAAATTTGTGTTGTGTTGTGTTGTGTTGAAAAGCTTTTTGCTGAACCGTTTGATTCTCACTGTTTGTTTACTTCATTGCACAATAAAAGAGAGTTCTTTGCTATCAAGATCAAATTGATGTCTGGAAGTCTTCATTTTAATATCACTACAAAGTCTCATGACTTGAATGTAATATTCCTTTCATCATAAAACACAAAATAGAGGAAGGCAAAATATATTCACATCTTGATTCTCGCAATCATTTGTGAGATTTAAGGACTCAGCTGCCTCATATGCTGTGCTTTTAAAATGTTTAAAATTGTCACCTCTCAGTAGATCAGAAAATAAGACAAAGTCTTATGTGAAACAAATCTTGTATGTGAAACAAAGTCTTTTATTCTTGTTCAATATAAAAAACGCTTTTTTGCGCATATTGAGAAATATGCGTAATTTCCTGCAAACCCATATCACGGTGAAGCACCACAGCAAACAACGCAGTGGTCTGAAAAAGGGCTTCTCATACATGAAAATCAACAAATGAAGCACAAATAAAAGTATTTCCACTATATACTAATTCAGCTGAGAAATGCACAAGTCTAAATTCAGGCAATAAAAGATACAATGCAATGCGCTAAATGACAAGTTTTGAGATCTACAATCAGATAAGCAGATGCATGATAACCACGTTTTAAAGGAAAGACAGATGCAATGAAATTACTTTTACACCACAATAAAAAATAAAATCCACACTTAAAGGTAAACAATGAAAAGTCAGCAGGATTTAAACTAAACATGAAATTAACTGGATTTTTCTGCATGTGGGCTCTCCTCATGCAGTGATGTACCTGTGGTCGGCAGCCGCTCAAAATAAGCTGTCCTGCCACGGCACACTGCCCAATTCTGAATTATAGTAGGAGCAGAGATGGTCTCTCTGCTCTTTTGCACTGTTGGTCCCTGTGTTACCTCGAAAACACTGCAGTGGCACCAAAGTCTCGTCGTTTGTACCACTCCTCCACGCACCTAGTGTTATTCTCCCTGTTTGACTGTCCACTAAGTCACCGTGCTGCATGGCTGTCGCTGATCCTGAAGCTGCACCTCTGATAGGGATCAGGTTGTGCAGAACACATGCAGCAAACACAATAGTCTCTACGTTCTTTGGCTGGCATGACATCATTTTTTTAACGTGTGATGATTTTTCAACACTTCGATATACATTGTTGCCTCAAGATTAACGGGAGAGGAACTTGGTACACTCGGGAGACGAACTTGGAACATCGCAGAAATGAGAAGTAAACGGCAAACTTAGACATACCCGTGGGAACTCGGTTAAACTCTGGATCATAAACTTGTAGTCTCGTACGCAACCACGAGTCTTTCACTCGGGGTCACTCGTGGGTCAACTCGCACAGTGTGACAGACCTTTTAGAATAAAGGGGAGGTCATTTAAGACTGAGGTGAGAAAAACCTTTTTCACCCAGAGAGTTTTGAATTTATGGAATTCCCTGCCACAGAGGGCAGTGGAGGCCAAGTCACTGGATGGATTTAAGAGAGTTAGATAGAGCTCTAGGGGCTAGTGGAGTCAAGGGATATGGGGAGAAGGCAGGTACGGGTTATTGATAGGGGACGATCAGCCATGATCACAATGAATGGCGGTGCTGGCTCGAAGGGCCGAATGGCCTCCTCCTGCACCTATTTTCTTTGTTTCTATGTTTCAGACTAGGACTAGAAGGAAACTTTGAGCTCTGGACCATGTCCTGAGTTATGTTGAGGGAAATAAGTAATATTCTACAGCATTCACCTTTGAAGATTTTATTCCCATTTCATCCATTCCTGCCTGTGGGGATGAGTATATAAAACATTCTGTAAGGAATTAGCCACATATTAGTTTTGCTGATCGTCCAAATTCAATACTACTGAAACAAGTTAGTAGAACAATTGTTGTTATCTTGTTTTCACCACGAGGATCTATCATGTTGATGAAACAGTTGTTCCAATGTACTGCTATAGTTTAATTATTTTATTTGAAATAACGTGATCCCTTAAAATTATTTTAGACCAGAGTTAAGGGCCTGACCTCTTTCACGACCTAATTCACGACCTTTTTTTACTCGTGGACATTTTTCATCAGGCTAGAAAAACGCCCCGACCTACTTGATGCCACGAGTACCTACGACTAGCATCACGACCTACCTACGACCTACCTACGACCTCCTACGACCTCGTGACAACCATGCTGCGAGTATGAGTCAAGGGCAAACTCGGCAGAGGTCGTGAATTAGGTCGTGAAAGTGGGACAGGCCCTTAAGCGGGATATTACTTACGTTTATCCAGTCACCAGGTGTAGTTGTTGTCATGTAATCAAGTACTTGTTTTATGGTCCTTGCCATTGAATACAGAAGTAAATATAACATTCAAAAAAGTCAAATTTTATTCCATTCTATTGGTGTGAACAAGTACAAGTCATGAAGTTGTTTCAATATAATGTTGCATGGTTGTCTGAAATGCAACATTTCTTTGACTTTACGTTATTGGTTTGTTCTGTGATATTTCAGGGCTGCCAACTCTCACGCTTTGAGCGTGAGAGTCATGCATTTCAGCCAATTCTCATGCCCTCACGCTGATGACAGAATACTCACGCTGTCTTCAGTCCCTGCACAGCAAGGATCCTATAGCGGAGCTATACGATCTTTGCTGCACAGTTTGTCTCAAGTTTGCGCCACATGACAGCAATCTGTGCGGTCTGGGGAAGCGCGTTGGTTGACGGCTGTGAGTGCCGTCTCTTCTCTCTTGGTTGGATGTGCAGCCGCCGGGTGTCAGCGCCTCTGTGCGCTGGCTGCGAGCGCTGCGCTGCCGGCCGCTGCTGCAGCCTCGCACCCTCCCTCCCTCCCTCCTGCCCTTCAACTCACACGGCAGCGCCAGCACCACCAATCCACGCTACACCGTGCCCGCCAGACTCCCCATTGGGCGGCCGGGGAAAGAGAGGGAGGGGAGAGAGGGAGAGAGGGAGAGCAAAAAAGGAGGTATGGAGGCAAAGAGAGACGGGGAGGGAATGTAGAAAGGGGATGAAGGAAGGGAAGGAGAAAGGGGAGAAAGAGGGAGGGGAGGAAAGAGGGAGGGGGAGGAAAGAGGGAGGGAGAGGAAAGAGGGTGGGAGGGGGAGGAAAGAGGGGGGAGGAGAGAGGGAGGGATGGGGGGAGGAGAGAGGGAGGGATGGGGGGAGGAGAGAGGGAGGGATGGGGGAGGAAAGGAGGGATGGGGAGGAGGGAGGAAGGGGAGGAAAGATGGACGGAGGGGGAGGATGGAGGGAGGGAGGGGGAAGGAAAGGTGTGTGTGTGTGTGTGTGTGTGTGTCTGTCTCCCTGTGTGTGTCTCCTTGTGTGTGTGTGTGTGTGCCTCCCTGTGTGTGTCTCCTTGTGTGTGTCTCCTTGTGTGTGTGTGCGTGTCTCTGTGTGTGTCTCCCTGTGTGTGTGTGTGTGTTTGTCTCCCTGCGTGTGTGTGTGTGTCTCCCTGCGTGTGTGTGTGTGTCTCCCTGTGTGTGTGTGTGTGTGTGTGTGTGTCTGTGTGTGTGTCTCCCTGTGTGTGTGTGTCTCCCCGTGTGTGTGTGTCTGTCTGTCTCCCTGTGTGTGTGTGTGTGTCTGTCTCCATGTGTGTGTGTGTGTGTGTGCATGTGTCTTCCTTTGTGTATGTGTCTCCCTGTGTGTCTGTTGTCACATCCTGGCCTTAGACATGGGGTGCCAACCCTCACGCTTTGAGCGTGAGAGTCACGCATTTCAGCCAATTCTCACGCTGATGACAGAATTCTCACACTGTCTTCAGTCCCTGCATAGTTTGTCTCTTTGTGCCACATCACAGCGATCCGTGCAGTCTGGGGAAGCACGTCAGTTGGCGGCTGTGAGTGACGTTGCGTCTCTTCTCTTCTCTTCTTTCTTGGTTGGATGTGCAGCCACTGACAACATGAAGTAGCCGGAGATAGAACTAACCAGGTGAATCGGTTGTAAAACATGGGGGGGAAACCACAATGAGGCCAAACATTGATGACAGGGTTCGGCAATCTACGGCACACGGGCCGAATCCGGCCCATAACCCGAAAAACCGCGGGGTTTTTTCAATTTGTTTTCGCGGGGTCGGGGCAGGCGAGCCGACCTGAGAACTGCAGCCCGTGCCTGGAACGCGAGCTGATCTGGGAACGGCAGCCAGTTCCTGGGCACGCAGAATGCCAACTTGTTCATTATGAACAAATTGGGCCAGCCATGTACATGTTGTATAACTCTGACTCTATGCAGATCTGAATGGGCTTAGAATTACCATTTAAGCAAAATTGCCCCCACTTTCCCCATTTTGATTCTTGAGATTAATATCCCTTTGCTCTGTTAACAACGTTAAAGTACTTATGAGGTAGAGTCAGGAAAGGGAACATGTTATTTTTTTTTAGTTTGCTTTAATTTGTTAGTTGATTGTTGACTGCCATAATTCCTGAAATGGTCTTAAAGTAACTTAACTGTTATAAAGCAGTAATAAGTGATTTTTGTCCAAACAATTGGAACTTGCATAAAATGTTTGCATTATAAGCAGGGCTGCCAACTCTCACGCATTGAGCGTGAGACTCACGCATTTCACAAAATTCTCACGCTCTCACGCTGATCACAAAATTATATAATGAGAATAGGACCTGTATTGCACAAATAGTGTAGGAAGGAATTGCAGATGCTGGTTTAAACTGAAGATAGACACTAAAAACTAGAAAAACTCAGCAGGACAGGCAGCATCGCTGGGGAGAAAGAATGGGTGATGTTTCAGGTCGAGACCTTCAGCCTGAAGACGTTGAAAACCAGCCATAAAACACAATGACTGGACATGAGTGATATCCAACTAAGGGCAGAAATCAGAATCATGTGTTCATCTTTATTCATGTGACACAATAATAAATATATTACAGAAAAAATAATTTAATGGAGTGGCACAGTAGCGCAGTGGTAGAGTTGCTGCCTTACTACCACATGGGTTTTCTCTGGATATTCCGGTTTCTCCCATATCCGAAAGAAGTGCAAGTTTGTAGGTTAAATGGCTTCTGTAAATTGTCCCTGGCGTGATGGATGGAATTGGTGTATGATAGATTGCTGGTCGGCGTGGACTTGGTGGGCTGAAGGGCCTGTTTCCATATATATTTTTACATATATATCTTAATTTCATTGAACCATATATGATTGAATAGGCAGGGAGATTTGCAAAGGCTACTGCGGAGACTCTAAACTAGAACGGTTGGGGGGAGGGACTCAAATAGTGAAAGCTAGTAGACAGTGTGTGAGGCAGGAGGCAGGGAAGGGAAGCACTCAGACCCAACATGTAGGGGGGAAAGATATTTTTTTATTTATTAGAAGTACATTACATTACAACCACATACATTAGTACTCGTCACTTATGTCTTCTTACAATTAATGTACTCCATTTTTGTTTTTTACACTAGTAAAAGGAAAAGATAAGATTGAAAGAAAGAAGAAAGTGAAGGAAAAAGTGAGTGTAGAAAATGTGACAACAAAAAAGGACGAAGACCCTATAAGAACAAAATTAAAAACAAAAGAAAAAGAGTTAAGAAATAGACCCTAGAAAAGAAGGAGAAAGAGAAAGAGGAAAAAGAGAGAAACAAATATTTTTTATGAGCATTACGCAAATGGGACATACCAACTCTTCAACTATCATCCCCCCTTACCTGACCTCAATTTTTTTTAAGGTACCTTTGCACCCTATATTTGTAATAATTCTATAAATGCAGACCACGTCAGGTGGAAGTGATCTGGTTTACCTGCTAGCAGGAGTCTTATCTCTTCTAGGTGTAATGTTTCGAACATATTTGAAATCCACATGTTTATAGTTGGTATTGGAGCCTTCTTCCAAAATTTTAGAATTAGCTTTTTTCCAGTTATTAAACCATAGTCTATTAGTTTCTTTTGAAACACATTTAGTTCTGGACCATCTTCCGTTATTCCGAAGATAATCCATTCTGCTTTGGGTATCAGTCTTATTTTAAATAATTTTGTAAAGATTTCGAAAATTTCATTCCAAAAATTTTGAATTTTTGTACAGAAAACGAATGAGTGCGCTATAGTAGCTTCTTGGGATTGACATTTATCACAAATAGATGATACATTTGGGAAAATCTTATGAATTTTAGTTTTCGAATAATATAATCTATGTAAAATTTTAAATTGTATTAAAGTGTGTCTTACATTAATCGAACATTTATGCACGTTTAATAAGTGTTCATTCCAACTTTCCTTTGAAATTTTAATAGCTAACTCTTGTTCCCAGTCTCTTCTGATACCCTCCGAAGATGGTATTTGTACATTTAAGATAATATTATACAAATATGATATTAAGTTTGCTGATTCAGCATTTATCTGCATTGCCTCATCCAATACATCTGCTGGGTTATTATAATGATCTTTTGTATATTTTTTCAAATAGTCGCATATTTGAAAATATTTAAAATATTGATTATTTCCGAGTTTATATTTTATTTGTAATTGTTGAAATGAAAGTAATTTTCCAGTTTCATACAAGTCACCGAGCGTTTTAATTCCTAGTCTATCCCAATGTGTAAAAGCTTTATCTATAATAGAGGGATTAAACGAAGGGTTATTAACTATGGGTAATAAAAGTGATAAATTTCTTAATTTTAAATTTTGTTTTATTTGTTTCCAAATTCGGATTGTACTATGAATAATTGGGTTCTTATTATAATTTATATTATTCAGTTTCATTGGAGAGAGGAGGATCGCTCCAATGTTTCCAGAGGAGCAATCCTCTTTCTCCATTACAATCCAGTCCACTTGCTGGGCGGAGTTATCCATCAGTTGAATCATATTTTAAATATTTACTGACCAATAATAATACATAAAATTAGGTAGTGCTAAACCCCCTAATACTTTAGGTTTATTCAGATGAGTTTTTTGTATTCTATGTGATTTATAGTCCCATATAAAATGAGTGATATCTGAGTCGAGTTTAAAAAAAAACTTCTTTGGAATCGATTGAAATAGGTATGAAATTTGTGGTAGAAAGATCATTTTTATTGCATTTATTCAGCCTATTAAAGACATCGGGAGCGTTTTCCAGAATTTAATTAGTGTGTTTAATTTATTAAGTAGGGGATCAAAATTTGCCTTAAACATACCTTGATATGTTCTAGTAATTTCGATTCCCAGTATTTACATTTTTCTGTAGCTATTTTAAAAGGGAATGTTAAAGAAGAAAAAAATAATAAACAGAGAATAAGAGGTGGTGGGTTTCTTAAATGTGTGAGCAGAGAGACAGAGGGGTGTAAAATGAGGGTAGAAGCAATAGGTAGCAAGGTGAAAAATAAAAGTGGCAGGCAGACAAATCCAGGGCAAAAATCAAAAAGGGCCACTTTTCAACATAATTGTATAAGGGGTAAGAGCGTTGTAAAAACAAGCCTGAAGGCTTTGTGTCTGAATGCAAGGAGCATTCGTAATAAGGTGGATGCGTTGAATGTGCAGATAGCTATTAATGATTATGATATAGTTGGGATCACGGAGACATGGCTCCAGGGTGACCAAGGCTGGGAGCTGAACATCCAGGGATATTCAATATTCAGGAGGGATAGACAGAAAGGAAAAGGAGTTGGGGTAGCGTTGATGGTTAGAGAGGAGATTAACGCAATGGAAAGGAAGGACATTAGCTTGGAGGATATGAAATCGATATTGGTAGAGCTGCGAAACACTAAGGGGAAGAAAACGCTAGTGGGTGTTGTGTACAGGCCACCTAACAGTAGTAGTGGAGTTGGGGATGGCATCAAACAGGAAATTAGAAATGCGTGCAACAAAGGTAAAACAGTTATAATGGGTGACTTCAATCTACATATAGATTGGGTGAATCAAATTGGCAGGGGTGCTGAGGAAGAGGATTTCTTGGAATGTATGCGGGATAGTTTTCTAAACTAACATGTAGAGGAACCAACGAGAGAGCAGGCTATTCTAGACTGGGTATTGAGTAATGAGGAAGGGTTAGTTAGCAGTCTTGTTGTGCGTGGCCCCTTGGGCAAGAGTGACCATAATATGGTTGAGTTCTTCATTAGGATGGAGAGTGACATTGGTTAATTCAGAAACAAGGGTTCTGAACTTAAAGAAAGGTAACTTTGAGGGTATGAGACGTGAATTGGCCAAGATTGACTGGCAATTGATTCTTAAAGGGTTGACGGTGGATATGCAATCGAATCAGGGAAGGTAGTGCATCCGTGGATAACAAGGGAAATCAGGGATAGTATCAAAACAAAAGATGAAGCGTACAAATTAGCCAGAAAAAGCAGCCTACCAGAGGACTGGGAGAAATTCAGAGTCCAGCAGAGGAGGACAAAGGGCTTAATTAGGAAAGGGAAAATAGTTTATGAAAGAAAACTGGCAGGGAACATAAAAACTGACTGCAAAAGCTTTTATAGATATGTGAAGAGAAAGAGATTAGTTAAAACAAATGTAGGTCCCTTGCAGTCAGAAACAGGTGAATTGATCATGGGGAACAAGGACATGGCAGACCAATTGAATAACTACTTTGGTTCTGTCTTCACTAAGGAAGACATAAATAATCTGCCGGAAATAGCAGGGGACCGCGGGTCAAATGAGATGGAAGAACTGAGTGAAATCCAGTTTAGCCGGGAAGTGGTGTTAGGTAAATTGAATGGGTTAAAGGCCGATAAATCCCCAGGGCCAGATAGGCTGCATCCCAGAGTAGCCCCAGAAATAGTAGATGCATTAGTGATAATTTTTCAAAACTCCTTAGATTCTGGAGCAGTTCCTGAGGATTGGAGGGTAGCTAATGTAACCCCACTTTTTAAAAAGGGAGGGAGAGAGAAAACGGGGAATTACAGACCAGTTAGTCTAACATCGGTAGTGGGGAAACTGCTAGAGTTAGTTATTAAAGATGGGATAGCAGCACATTTGGAAAGTGGTGAAATCATTGGACAAAGTCAGCATGGATTTACGAAAGGTAAATCATGTCTGACGAATCTTATAGAATTTTTCGAGGATGTAACTAGTAGAGTGGATAAGGGAGAACCAGTGGATGTGTTATATCTGGACTTTCAGAAGGCTTTCGACAAGGTCCCACATAAGAGATTAGTATACAAACTTAAAGCACATGGTATTGGGGGTTCAGTATTGATGTGGATAGAGAACTGGCTGGCAAACAGGAAGCAAAGAGTAGGAGTAAACGGGTCCTTTTCAGAATGGCAGGCAGTGACTAGTGGGGTACCGCAAGGCTCAGTGCCGGGACCCCAGCTGTTTACAATATATATTAATGATTTGGACAAGGGAATTGAATGCAACATCTCCAAGTTTGCGGATGACACGAAGCTGGGGGGCAGTGTTAGCTGTGAGGAGGATGCTAGGAGGCTGCAAGGTGACTTGGATAGGTTGGGTGAGTGGGCAAATGCATGGCAGATGCAGTATAATGTGGATAAATGTGAGGTTATAAATGATAAAGTAGGCTATTATCTAAATGGTGGCCGATTAGGAAAAGGGGAGATGCAACGAGACCTGGGTGTCATGGTACACCAGTCATTGAAAGTAGGCATGCAGGTGCAGCAGGCAGTGAAGAAAGCAAATGGTATGTTAGCATTCATAGCAAAAGGATTTGAGTTTTGGAGCAGGAAGGTTCTACTGCAGTTGTACAGGGTCTTGGTGAGACCACACCTGGAGTATTGCGTACAGTTTTGGTCTCCAAATCTGAGGAAAGACATTCTTGCCATAGAGGGAGTACAGAGAAGGTTCACCAGACTGATTCCTGGGATGTCAGGACTTTCATATGAAGAAAGACTGGATAGACTCGGCTTGTACTCGCTAGAATTTAGAAGATTGAGGGGGGATCTTATAGAAACTTACAAAATTCTTAAGGGGTTGGACCGGCTAGATGCAGGAAGATTGTTCCTGATGTTGGGGAAGTCCACGACAAGGGGTCACAGTTTAAGGATAAAGGGGAAATCCTTTAGGACCGAGATGAGCAAAACATAGAGTGGTGAATCTCTGGAACTCTCGGCCACAGAAGGTAGTTGAGGCCATTTCATTGGCTATATATATATATATTTTTTTAATGTTATTTATTAGAAGTACATTAAATTACAAACAATTACATTAGTACACATCACGTATATCTTATTACAATTTATGTACTCCTTCATTTTTTAAAGCTATTAAAAAGAAAAGGTTGAGATTAAGAAGAAAGAGAAAGTGAAAGAAAATAGTGTTAGTGTAAAAGCGTATCAAAAGAAAAGAATAAAGACCCTGTAGAAAAGAAATGAGAGAAAAGAGATTAAGAGATAGACCCTAGGGAAGAAAAAAGAGAGAGAAGAAAAAAGAGAAAAAAACAGATACTCTATTATGAACATCACGCAAAAGGGATATACCAACTCGGCACCTTTCATCCCCCTTTACCAAGTCCTGATATCGGTACCTATTTAAAATACTTTTGCACCTTATGCTTGTAGTAGTTCTATAAATGAAGACCACATCCTAAGGAAGTGATCTGATTTGCCTGCCAGGAGGAGTCTTATCTCTTCCAGATGTAATGTTTCAAACATGTTTGAAATCCACATGTTTATAGTTGGTATTGGAGCATTTTTCCAGAATTTTAGGATAAGCTTTTTCCCAGTTATTAACCGGTAATCAAATAGGTTCTTTTGAAACACATTTAGTTCAGGGCTACCTTCCGTTGTTCCAAAGTTAATCCATTCTGCTTTTGGTATCAGTTTTATTTTTAATAATTTTGTAAAGATTTCAAAAATTTCAATCCAAAACTTTTGAATTTTTGTACAAAAAACAAATGAGTGCGCTATTGTAGCTTCTTGAGACTGACATTTATCGCAGATAGGTGATATCTTGGGATTTTTTTAAACTAATTTTGGTTTTTGAGTAATATAATCTGTAAAATTTTGAATTGTATTAAAGTGTGTCTTACATTAATCGCGCATTTGTGCACATTTAATAAATGTTCATTCCACCTCTCCTTTGAAAGTTTAATAGCTAATTCTTGTTCCCAGTCTCTTCTAATACCTTCCGTAGTTGGTATTTCTACATTTAAAATAATATTATACAAATAAGATATTAAGTTTGCTGATTCGGCTTTTATCTGCATTGCTTTGTCCAGTAAATCTAGTGGCATATTATAATAATCTTTTGTATATTTTTTCAGATAATCACATATTTGGAAATATTAAAATATTGATTGTTTCCCAGATTATATTTTAGTTGTAATTGTTTGAATGATAATAATTTTCCAGTTTCATACAAGTCTCCGAGCGTTTTAATTCCTAATCTTTCCCATTGTATAAATGATTTGTCTATAATGGAGGGTTTAAACGAAGGGTTATTAACTATTGGGGATAAAAGCGATAATTTCTTAATTTTAAATTATGTTTTATTTGTTTCCAAGTTCTAGTTGTACTATGTATGATTGGATTTTTTTTATAATTTATGTTATTCAACTTCATTGGTGAGAGGAGGATCGCTCCAATATTACAAGAGGAGCAGTCCTCTCTCTCCATTATAATCCAATCCACCTGCTGAGCAGAGTTGTCCATCAGTTGAATCATAATTTTAATATTTACTGACCAATAATAGTACATAAAGTTAGGGAGTGCTAAGCCACCTAATACTTAGGTTTGTTCAAATGTGTTCTTTGTATTCAAATCCCATATAAAATTTGTAATGTCTGAATCCAATATTTTTTTTAACTTTTTTGGTAGGTATATAGGAATTGATTGGAATAGGTATAGAATGTGTGGTGAAAAAAATCATTTTTATTGCATTTATTCAGCCTATTAAAGATCGGAAGTGTTTTCCAAAATTTAATTAAGATTTTAAATTTCTTAAGTAGAGGATTATAATTTGCTTTGAACATGCCTTGATATTTTCTGGTAATTTCAATACCCAAGTATTTAAATTTTTCTGAAGCTATTATAAAAGGAAATTTTAAGAGGTGTGTTGAGTCTTTTGGTTTTATTGACATAATTTCACTTTTATTCCAATTTATTCTGTATCTAGAAAAGGATCCAAAATCCTCAATTACATTTAATATGTTTGGTATAGTAATTTGAGGTTTTGTGATGTACAATAATATATCATCCGCGTATAAAGATATTTAATTATTTGAATATTTAGTGTTGTAGCCATGGATATTCGGATGTGTTCTAATTCTTTCCGCTAAAGGTTCAATTATAAGAGCAAATAACAGTGGTGATAATGAGCATCCTTGTCTATTACCCCATGATAATTGAAATTTCGTAGATAATATGTTATTAGTTAATATTCTAGATGTAGGCTTATTATATAATAATTTAATCCATAGGATGAAATTCTCTCCCAATTGAAATTTTTGTAATACTTTAACCATATAATTCCATTCTATTTGATCAAATGCTTTTTCTGCGTCCAATGAAATAATTGATAATTCTTGTTCTTCGATTTTGTGTGAGTGCATTATATTGAGCAGACGTCTCAGATTATTAGATGAATGTCTCTTAGGGATAAACCCCGTTTGATCCGGATTTATTAATTTGCTAACATACTTACTTAATCTTCTAGCTAATGTTTTCGCTAATATTTTTTGATCTGTATTTAACAATGCGATAGCTCTATATGAACCGGGTTCTTCTATATCTTTGTCTTTTTTAAGTATTAATGTGATCGTTGATTCAGCTAGTGTATCAGGTAATGTTTGTTCTTTAAAGGCATATTTATACATTTTCTGTAAATGTGGTATAATTTTGTCATAAAAACTTTTATAAAATTTATTACTAAATCCGTCAGGACCTAAGAGTTTTTCCATTCTTTAATGAAGTTATTGTATCTTCTAATTCCTTAACTGAGATTTGTGCACCCAGTTCCTCTTGTTCCTTCAACTCTAATTTTGGAAGATTACAGTTATCCAAGAACTCTGTGATTTTATTGGTGTCCGTTGTCGTTTTGGATGTGTACAAATTCTCATAAAATTGCGCAAATCTTTTATTAATATCATTCGGTAAAGTTAATGATTCCCCTCTATCTGATTCAATCTTTTGAATCGTGTGTTCTTTTTATCATTTTTTTAGCTGACGAGCGAGAGGTTTGTGTGGTTTATCCCCAAATTCAAATTGTTCCTGTCTTGTAATTTGAAATAGTCTTATAAGTTTGGCTGATAATAATTTATTTTATTTAAATTTCAGAATTGTTATTTTATTGTGTTTATCCATAGTTGGATCTTTAGCATTATCTATATCCAGTTGCCTAATTTGTTCTTCTAACCGTCTTTGTTCGTTCTTATTCTTTTTATTTTGAAAAGCTTGGTATGAAATTATAACGCCTCTAATAAATGCTTTGAAAGATTCCCATAATAAAGTGGGCGATATATCTGGAGTGTCATTTATTTCAAAAAGAGATCCATTTGTTTTTTTAGATATATACTCCCTTGTGGGTCTTATAAAATTTGAGGATTAAACCTCCAAAACGATTTGTTCTTAGACATTCCTTCCAGTTTTAAAAAGAAACTTAGTGGGGAGTGATCTGAGATCGAGTTGGTATGGTATTTTGGGTTCAAAGTAGAGGGGATTTATTTTGTATCCACCAGGAAATAATCTATACGTGAGTATGTTTTGTGTACCATTGAATAAAACGAGTATTCCCTGCCAGTCGGATTAGCGATCCTCCAAACATCTGTTATGTCTGGGTGTGGCTGCGCCTAACGGCAGCGGCACGACTACAGTCGTCCGTCTATTTTTAATTTTTGGCTTGTTAAATGTATGTCTTGAGCTTAGTTTTTATTATTTTCTAGCTGTGTATATGTGGGGGGTGGAGGGGGGGATGTGGGGGAAACCTTTAGTCTCTTGCCTGTACGGGGACCCGACTTTTTCCCTGTCGGGTCTCCGATGTCGTTGGGCCTAACATCATGGAGTCGGCGGCGGCCTCCGGCCAGGACCATCCTGAGGGCTCTAGTCGCGGAGCCTGGGACCTGACATCGTGGAGCTGGCCGGCTTCGGAGCGGGGAGAGCTGTGGTGGCGCTCGGCTGTGACCCGACTTTGGAGTTTCGGAAGCTCCGGCTGCAGGCCCGGTGGACAGGAACATTGGGAGCTCCAGGTCCCTGGTGGGTGACGGCTTTTCGGAGCTCCCGCAATGGCAACTTCTCCCACTGGAATCGCGGGGTTTAAAGGACACGGAGCGAGGCCTAACATCGCCCGGCGTGGGTTAGCCGGGGGCTCTAACATCGGAGTCCCAGTTCGCCTAGACGCTGCAGTTGGACTGCGGGTTGGACTGCTTGAACCGCGGGGCTTAAAGGTCACAGAGCCGGGGCCTAACATCGCCCGCTGTGGCGAAATGGCCACAGGACTTACCATCGTCAGCCGGGGGCTTTAACACCGGAGCCCCAGTTCGCCTAGACACTGCAGGTGAAGAATAAAGGGAAGAGATAAGACTTTGCCTTCCATCACAGTGAGGAGGTGTTGGAGACTCACTGTGATGGGTGTTTATGTAAACTGTGTTAAGTGTGGGTCTTGGGTTTTTTTGTAATGTAAAAAACTGTAGTAAATGAAATTTCGTTCAAGCCTAGGTTTGAATGACAATAAATAGCATTCAATTCAATTCAATTATATTATATTAGTGTTATTTATGTAAGTATTTAAGAGTTCACTAGTTTTAGATTTTGTATTACCTCTCTGTTTTTGCCTAGATTTATCTAAATACGGATCTAAAACACAGTTAAAGTCTCCTCCTATTATAACATTTTGGTTTTAAGAATTCTTGGAGTGTCAGAGGGAGCTGAGGGAACGGACATTCGTGAGTTTGCTATGGGCAATGGGGTTGGAAAATGTCCCTGGAATGTTGCTTTAGTCATGTTTTAATTTAGAGATACACCGTGGAAACAGGTCCTTCAGCCCAATGAGCCTGAGGACTAGTGATCGTACATACACTACAGCCTACAGTCTGTTTGTTTTTCTATCTTTTTTTTATTTTTAGTTAGTTTTAAAAGTATGTGTCTTTAGTTTCTCTAACTTTTCTATGTGGGGAGGGGGGTAGGGTAAGGGGGAAACCGTTTCCCAGTCACTTCCTGGTGAGGACGCAACTATTCTCCGAGTCGCGTCCTCAACCCCCTCCTCGCGGCCTACCACCTGGATTGGAGCAGCCTTTCCTGCCGGGGACCGGACCGGACCAGAGCTCCAGCAGTGGCGGCGCAACGCTGGATTCACAGCGGAGCGGGCGATGCCTTACCTGGGATCGCCGTGGAGGCTCCGGAGTGCTGGGCCTGCTGCATCTACATCGGAGCTGCAGAGCTTCCAGCGCGGCCGGCGCTGTCTTCAACATTGCAGAGACCTGGGGCCATTTGCCGAGGGCCGCCAGCGTTGAATCTCCGCTCGGCGCAGCCTGTGGACTTCGGGAGCCGCTGACTCTGGTAGGAGGTGGCCGCTTCGGATGTCCAAGCTGCGGAGGATGTCCTCCAGTCCCGACGTCGGACTTCCAACACCCCGGCGAGCGGGCTTGAACATCGGGCCGCCCGTAGTGGCGACAGCGGGGACTCGGGAGCCCCCCGACCACGGGAGGGCAACAGAGGAGGATGACTGAATTTTGGAGCCTTCCCTCACAGTGGGAAACTTTGATCCCGCTGAGTGAGGATGTCTGTGTTAAAAACTATCGTGTTCTGTGCTCTTTATTATTCGTATGGCTGTATGGCGACCACACATTTCACTGTACCAATTGGTACATGTGACAAATAAATGTATCTTGATCTTGATCTTGACTAGTTCTATCCTGCACATTAGGGACAATTTACTGAAGCCAAATAAACTACAAAGACCTGAACATCTTTGGAATGTGGGAGGGAACCGGAGCAGCCTAAGGAAACCCACTTGGTCACGAGAAGAATGTACAAACTCTGTACAGGATCCAACCCGGGTCTCTGGCATTGTAAGGCAGCCACTGTGCCACCCCTCTTGCTATGATGATTAACTACCTCAGAAAACAACTTCCCCCCTGCCAGCTAACTGTAAATCCAACTTCCCCTAGTTTCACTGATTAGATCCTTCCTGATTTCAGACTTAATAAATGCTGCCTCGATAAGAAAGTCAGTTATTTTACTTTATCTCTGGTTTTCAGCTCTTCTGTTTGGTGCTTGAACAACACTCTGAAGACACAAGTGAAATGTGCTTCTGAGTCCTGGGATGATGCCTGAAATTGAGCAATAAGGTAAGTTGAAGAGACATTTCTTTCCCCCCGCCCCCCCACCCCTCCTCCCCTCCTCCTCCACCACACCAACACCCTCATTGCATTTGTTCTGTCATCTTGAGATGGGATACACCTGGACAATTTACCTTTTTACACTCAGCTTGTAGTTTGGTTTAGTTTAGTTTACTGTCACTGAGGTACAGTGAAAAGCTTTTGTTTCGTGCTGACCAGTCAGCGGACCAGGTGGGAGATTGCAACCTTCATGTGGTCCACCCTGTTTCGACTTATGCAATCAACCCGACGTGCACAAACAAAAGATCAAATAGAACAAGTTGACCTACAACACGCCACACGCAAGAAGAAGAAGCGGAAAGCTGCCATTATTGTTTTTACTAGATGAGCTTGGCTCAATGAGTGGCTAGTTTTGGAGAACAGATCTGCAGCTTCACAAGTGACCAGAGTCCATAATCTCTTCTACATGCAGTCCACATAATCTCTTCTACGTGCAGTCCACATAATCTCTTCTACATGCAGTCCACATAATCTCTTCTACATGCAGTCCACATATCCATTTCTTGACTTGAAGGTGCAGATCACAGAATAAACATGCTTTCAGAAGGCTTGCCCGTGGATTATTATGAATGCTTTGGAGTTCATCAGTGAGGGTCAGGATGTTTGCTGAGTAACCTCCTTCACTGGTTCCCCACAATTGCAACTGGTTGGGCAAAGTTGCCCGGCATTGATCTGTTCTGTATGATCAGAGTTCTATTCATCGAATGCTGCTTTTAATATTGAACATTTATGGAGCCTTGATTATTGATTTGTGAGATTGTCACCTCATTTCCTGGTTTGTCTGACTGATGCGTTTGCATATTAGAGAGCATATTGTCACTTCCGGTGGGGCCATGTTACAGTAACAGACGCAGACCTAGCTCCGCTCCCGAAAATTTGCGATTTTTCGCATTAAAATCGGGTTTCATGGTCGGGATCGATTTAAAAAACTTACCGGAGCTTCTGGACGTCGCTCTGCTGACGTCATCAGTAAGCGCTGTGAATTTAACGGAGGTTTAAAGCCTTTTAAATGAAAAAATCGTCTCCTGCTCAGAGTCCTCAAAGAACAGTCACAAGACAGCTCCTGAAAAGCCAGACGAAACCTGAAGAATTCACCTCTGAAGGGGTCCCTGAAGTTGTCGCTGAAATGACTACAAGATCCAAGACTGAATTGGCTAACGACAAAGACAAAGAATTTGAGGAATTAAAGAAATCGGTAAGAGAAATGAAGGATGAAATTGTGGATGGAAATAATAAAATGATGGAAAAAATAATGGAAAAAATGGAAAAGATGACGGAGAATATGAGTGGTGGTAATCAGAAAGTTATTGATTCAATTGGCACCATAAATAAACGAATTGATGATGTGAAAGGAGAATTATCGGAGAGAATTGATAAGGTGGAAGAAGTTTCCACGGAGAAGTTCAAGGATGTGCTTGAAACAGTCGCTTCAAATCTGACTACAATGAGAGAAATGGGGATATATATGGCACGAATGGCTGATGATATGGAGAGAATGAGGCAAGAACAAGACCACACCACAAGACAGATGGCGATTCAACTGGTGAAAGTTTCGGATAAATGCCTTGATCTGGAAGCTCGTTCGAGACGCCAAAATCTAAGAATTGTTGGAGTGTCAGAGGGAGCCGAGGGAAATGACCTTCGTGAGTTCGCTGGGTACTTTCTCAAACAACTGCTTAATCTCCCCACTGAACCGAATATTGAAGTGGCACATCGAGTACCGAGATTTATACCAAGATCACAAACAAGATCAGACCATCCACGACAGATTATCGTGAAATTTCGGGACATTTCAGAACTTGAAGAGGTGATGAGGAAAATCAAATATGGAGTGCAATTGATGTTTGATAATGACTATCAAAATATTCAGGGACTATCCTTATGAAATTGTACAAAAGCGAAATCAGTTCACAAAGGCAAAAGACATTCTTAAAGGAATTCAAGATGTTAGATACGGTGTTTTCTACCCGGCTAAGATGCGAATTACCTATAAGGGGAAGGAGAAATCATTCATAAACCCGGAGGCTGCGTACAAACATGCCCAGAGCATCGTGGAAGAGAATGCTGCTCAAAGATAGTAGCGGGAAGGTATGGACGGTATGGACAAATCTTTCTCTTTATTATTCCACAGTTAATGGCTGAACAGAAGGGAAGAAACCGTTCTTTTAGTACTTTAAAAAAAACCTAAGATGGAGAATTCTTCCACGTGCGTCTGTCTAGACTCTTTATCTGTGGAATTTTAACTCAAGGACATTCTGTGTTCCAAGCTAAGCAAACAGAGAATAACAGGGGAACGTCGAACCGAAGAGCAGAATGTGGAATACATCAGAAGCAATGACTGTTGTTTAAGAGATTATAATACTAATTTAAATCGTGAAGAACTAATCCTTTTAACAATTTAACAATTTAACAATTTAACAATAATGGATGCTAACAAGAATCAACAAATTTAAGAACTAACACAAAAAAATTTAAATTTAAGCCTTATCTATAATTGGGGGGGAGGGGAGGAGAAACGAGCACCTGACTTAGATCCAGGAGTACGTTTCATGTTAACCCCTTCAACCAACAGTTGATTATTATTGAAGGTAAAATCATTCGTTTAAACACTTAGTAGATAAAATTGTTATATATATATATATATATATATGATATGTTACAACTAAATATATATGGTAAATGTGTATTATATATCTGATTTTGAGGTCCCGTCCCACTATGTTATGAGTAATCAAGGGAGCGGAGCTAATTGTTTAACATCGACAATGGAAGTCGATACAAGGTTTTCTCCCACCTACAGGTGGGCCACTTGTTACAGTGTCGACAATTTTAGACACTGTATTTTCACTTTTTCACTTTTTTTTAAACTATCACATCAAGTCACATGTTTGTGTTTTTTGTTTAGGGATAATCGCAAAAGGGATATACCAACTGAACTTAGTAACGCAAAGGTTCCCCCAATATCTAAAGACCTGAGGTATGGATGCACCGTAAGATTTAAGGGTATTATAACCATTCAAAATGCAAGACGTTAAACAAAAGAAACTAGGAGGAGTCACATTCTGCAGTTGGAATATAAGAGGTGTTAACGAACCTATTAAAAGGAGTAAGATATTAGCTCAGCTGAAATTGTACAATACTGACATCATCTTTCTACAAGAAACCCATCTCAAATCCCAGGATCAGACTAGATTGAGGGCGAATTGGATTGGCCAAATATATCATTCTTCATATACTTCGAAATCTAGAGGTACGTCAATCATTATTCGTAAAGGCATACCATTTAAAGCAAAGAATACCATAACAGATAAGGAAGGGAGATATTTGATAGTTACCGGAGAGATCCACGCTACCCCAATTACTTTGGTAAATATATACGCGCCTAACTTTGATAACCCTCATTTTTTCAATAAAATTCTGAATCTAATCGCAGAATCTAATTATCATAAGAGGGAGTTAGATGTGGCCCTTGTGGCTAAAGGGATCATGGGGTATGGAGAGAAGGCAGGTACAGGATACTGAGTTGGATGATCAGCCATGATCATATTGAATGGTGGTGCAAGCTCGAAGGGCCGAATGGCCTATTCCTGCACCTATTTTCTATGTTTCTATGTTTCTATGAATATGTGGCATTATTTTCGTCTTGTTTCTATATTCAAAGGGTAAGGTTGATTGATTTATTTGTGCAGAACAGTGATGGAAGTCCGACTTTTGCTTTGTTTCTCTGTATTTTTCTCTATATATATGCATAACAGCATGAATATAATCTGATTTCCATACATGAATATAGTCATTCATGTGCTGCACCTGTTGATCAGAGCCTGGCTCTATTGTGGAATGTAATTAGGAATGTAATTTAGCCTAAACTTATTCATACCTAATCCAATTTAAAGCATCAATGTTGCATTCAAGTGTAAGTTAAAAGACTCGCTACAGTATGCACCAGATTGCACAATTTCAAGCTGAAAAATGCAAAAGCTCCCTACAAAAGCTGCATTTTGCAGCTTGAAATTGTGCTTCTGTCGGACTTCCGCAAAAGTTGGACTTCCATCACTGTTCTGCACAAATTAGGGAACAACCCCTCCCACAGGGGGGGGAGGGTGTGGGAGGGGTTGTTCCCTAATTTGTGCAATTTCTCACTCAACTCTCACCCAATGTTGGCAGCCCTGGTGATATACTAACAATAACTAATAATCTCAAATGGAATCTTGCTCCTCATTGAACACATTTTTGACAGGCTTTGTGATAGGTTTCAGGGCACAACACAAAATAAATATCACACCATTTAGAGTCACAGAGACATCCAGTGTGGAAATAGGCCCTGTGGCCAAACTTGCCCACGCCGACCAACACGACATTAACACGAGTCCTACCTGCCTGCATTTGGTCCATATAATTGTTAGGGGCACTAATGTCCCGGTAGGCGGCGCGACCCACGTCGCAGCGGCCTCTGCAGTCCATCTGTCTTTTTTTATTTTTTTGTCTCGTTTGAGTGTAGTGTGTAGTGTATAGTGTTTTTTTTTAACTGGGTATGTGTGGGGGGTGGGTGGGGAAACTTTTAAAATCTTTTCCCTGTATGGAGGACCCGACCTTTCTCTGTCGGGTCTCCGTTGTCGTTGGGGCTTAGCACCGTGGAGAGGCCTCCAACCGGAACGACCTGGGGCTCCAGTCGCGGAGCCTGCGGACTACTCACCATCGTGGAGCTGGCCGAGTTCGGAACGGGAGGAGCTACGGTGACGTGCGGCTGCGACCCGATCCCGTAGATTCGGAGGCTCCAGCCGCAGGTCTGGTGGACGGTGACATCGGGCGCTCGCGGGTCCCTGGTGGGAGACCGCTTTTCGGAGCTCCCGCAACGGCAACTTCTCCCGCCCGAGTTGCGGGGTTGAAGATGACCTGGAGCGGGGTCTTACATCGCCCGGCGTGGCTTTAAATGGCCGCGGGACTTGCTAGCGCCCGCCGGGGGCTCCAACATCAAGACCCGGAGCGCGGCCTTGCATTGCCCGGCGCGGCCTGAATGGCCGCGGGACTTACTTAGCATCGCCCGCCGGGGGCTTTGACTTTGACATCGGGAGGAGAATGGGGAGTGCAGGGGAGAGACAAGACTTTGCCTTCCATCACAGTGAGGAGGAGATTCACTGTGATGGATGTTTGTGTAAATTGTGTTGTGTCTTGGTTCTTTTTTTGTTGTATGACTGCAGAAACCAAATTTCGTTTGAACCTTATTTGAGGTCCAAATGATAATAAACGGTATTGTATTGTATTGTATTGTATATCCTTCTAAACCTATCTTATCCATGTGCCTGACCAAATATCTTAGTTGTGATGGTACATGCTTCAACTACTTCCTCTGGCAACTTGTTCCACACACCCATCACCCTTTGTGTAAAAAAGTTGTCCCTAATGTTATAGACAATAGACAATAGGTGCAGGAGTAGGCCATTCGGCCCTTCGAGCCAGCACCGCCATTCAATGTGCTCATGGCTGATCATCCCCAATCAGTACCCCGTTCCTGCCTTCGCCCCATATGCCATGACTCCGCTATCTTTAAGAGCCCTTTGTAGCTCTCTCTTGAAAGTATCCAGAGAACCGGCCTCCACCACCCTCTGAGGCAGAGAATTCCACAGACTCACAACTCTCTGTGTGAAAAAGTGTTTCCTCGTCTCTGTTCTAAATGTCTTACTCCTTATTCTTAAACTGTGGCCCCTGGTTCCTATTAAATCTTCCTGCTCTCACCTTACACCAATGTCTTCATGTTTTCGATTACCCTACTCAGGGTAAATGTAGTCTTTTACCCAATCTAATCCCCTCATAATTTTCTACACCTCCATAAGATGACCCGTCATCCTCCTGCACTCCAAGGAATAAAGTCCTAGCCTGCTAAACCTCTCCCCATAGATCAAGCCCTCGAGTCCTGGTAACATCTTCGTAAATCTCTGTGCTCTTTCCAGTTTAACAACATCTTTCCTGTAACAGGTTGATCGAATCTGAACACAAGGCACCAAATGTGGTCTCACCAATGTATTGTATAACTGTAACATACTTTCCCAACTTCTATACTCAGTTCTCTGACTGATGAAGGCCAATGTGCTGAAAGATTTCTTAACACCCTAACTACCTGTGAAACTACTTTCTAGGAACTGTGTACCCGCACTCCCAGATCCCTCTGCAACATTCCCCAGTACCCTGTGAAGGTCCTGCCCTGATTCCCCAAATGCTATACCTTGCACCTCTCTGTATTAAATTCCATCAACCATTCCTCAGTCCACCTGCCCAACCGTTCAAGATCCTGCTCCATTTATTGACAGCCTTCTTCACTATCTATGATGTCATCTACTTTTGTGTCATTTGCAAACTTCCTAATCATGCTTTGTGCGTTCTCATCCAAATTATTTGTATAGATGATCAGCAGCAATGGGCCTAGCACTGAACCCTGAGGCACACCATTAGTCACAGGCCTCCAGTCTGAAAAAACCCCACCCACCATCACCCTCTGCCTCCTTTCATGAAGCCAATTTTCTATCCATGCGATCTAACCTTCTAGAGCAGCCTACCATGCAGAACCTTGTCAAATGCCTTGCTGAAATCCATATATCCGTTTACAGTTCTGCCCTCATCAATCTTTTTGGTCACATCTTCAAAAAACACAATCGGATTCAGGAGACACGACCTCCCAAGTACAAAAAAAAAGTGCTGACTATCCCTAATCATCCCCTGTCCATCCAGTTCCGAAACCCCTCCAGTTCCGAAACCCCTCCCAGCTGACTATACCTTGACTGACCAAAGCCTCCATTTCTCTCATATTCCAAGCTTCCTTAGTCCCACCTACTTTGCTCTTCTAACTAATTGAATACATCTGATTCAGAATCTCATTAGGCTCTGTACTCGAACCAAGCGTATGTCATAAACATAAAAACTCAACATAGAGCAGTGGTATGAAGACTAATGAGACTGCAGATGCTGGAATCTGGATCAATAAACAATTTTGGAAGAACTCAGTGGGTCAAGCACTCTGGAGTCAAAAGATCTCTGGAGGCAAAAGGTGCAACTCAACATTTTGGATTGAGACCCTATATCAGGACTGGTGCTCTCCTTCCAAACACTCACCTATCCATTTGGTTTTCTTCTGTCTCTCTGTACATTTTCATTTCCCTACCCCAACTGGTTCCATCTATCACCTACCAGCTTCTATCCCATTACCAAACCACTCCCTCCCCACCCCCATCGCCCCTTTATGCAGCTTTATACTAACAATCTTTCCTCTTCCCTCATTAATCTCGACCTGAAATATCGACATACATCCTTTCTCTTCACAGAAGCTAGTTGATCCAGCATTCTGTGTTGATCCAGCATTCTGTGTTCTGTTCCATAAAAATTAACATTGAGTTGTTATTTATATTTATCTATAACAAACGTTTACCATTCATATCTGTATTTTAGCCTTGAATAATTGCATTTTAAAGCTTTTACTTGTTGTTTTAAAGTTTAAAATCAGTTAAAAGTAAATATGGCCATCATAATCTACTGATTTTGAATAAAAGTTCTACTTTAAAATTGTGCACTTTGATTACTTTTGAGTCATGGAGCGATAGAGCACGGATTCCACTGGGTGGAACCAACAATGGCTGCCTCGCCAACAGTCTGTCTCGTTCCGTCATTCTTTGTTGTTTTTTTAGTATGTGTTAAATGTATGTTTTAGTGTGTCTTTAGCTTGTTTTATGGGGGGGGGGGAGGGATGGGTTGGGGGAAACTTTTTTAAACCTCTTACCTCGACGGAGATGCGATTTTATTCCGTATCGTATCTCCGTCCGCACTGCAGCCTAACCGTGGAGTTGGCGGCCTCTGCTTGGGACCGACTTCGAGGAGCTCCGACCGCGGGAGCCTGCGGACTTTAACATAGGGGAGCTTGCGATCCCTTTGCCAGGGATCGACCTCGAAGCTCCAACCACGGGAGCCTGCAAACTTTAACATCGTGGTGCTCACAGTCCCTGGTTAGAGACTGACTTTGAGGGCTCCAAGCCGCAGAAGCTTCGACCACCCCGACGCGGGGGCTTCGATCGCCCTGACACGGAGGCTTCGACCGCCCCGATGCGGGAGCTTCGATTGCCGGCTGCGGGAGCTTCAATCGCCCCGACTATGGATGGTTCGACGGTCCCGACCGTGGGAGAATAAAGAGGAAGAAGATTAGACTTTACTGCCTTCCATCACAGTTGGGGAATCCGCCGAGGTGGATGTTTGTTCACTTTTATGTAGTTGTGTGTCTTGTTGCTTTTTTTAGTATGGCTGTATGGTAATTCGAGTTTCACTGTACCTTAATTGGTACACGTGACAATAAACTGAACCAATCCCTTTCTGAGTCCATAATGATCATCTGGCCCCCATTCTAACCTGATCATTTTCACACTAAAAAAATTAGATCAAATAGATTGTAGACTGTTCACTACCTTGAACATTAGATTGTTAGGGAATGTATTTATTTTGTAAATTGTCTCTATCATTGAGAACTCAATAGCTAACTAGCCAGTATTCTTCTGGAAAAAAATTTGAAAACATTTACACGGTAACCCTCTTTCACAAATACACATTCAGAAAGACCATCATATTTCCCTAAAGACCAAGCATCGTGGATATTTTTCCTACTCACATAGTTATTTGATGTGAAAATCTAAAATTATTCTTGCATGTAAAATAATATTGACAGTACTGCAGATTAGAACAGATACCCATTTTTCTGTGGATTAAATCAAATGGAGTGAGTTTTCAGTTAAGGCCAATCCAGCAGGAACTTGTGATGCATAATTAACATGCACATTCCCTTATTCCTGTGCTGAGCTACATTTTTTATATGTGGGCCATGAGGGGAAATCCGACCATACCGCGGTGCTGCTTCTTCCTG
>JAXLNO010001177.1:66624-182558 GCA_038087875.1 Malacoraja senta | reverse complement strand
CTCAACATTTAAATATATAGCTGGTCACTGCTTATTGATTTTGATTGCTTGGAAGATTCTTTGTATTAGACTTATATGTAAGTTTCATCTTGTTGCCCTCCAATGCGCTATGCTTTGAATTATTTCCCCAAGAGTCAAGAGAGTGTTTTATTATCAAATATCCCAAAACGAAACAATGATATTCTTACTTACAGCAGCACAACCAGATATGTAAACATAGTACTCTGTAACAACCATAATAAACCAAAAAAACGTGTCTCAATAAGAAATTAAGTTCTGTCAAGAATTTTTTATGCCGTGTTGAATGTACTGTTATCTTCACAGACAAGTACAAATAGATGTATACAAGAACACAAGTACCAAGAGACCTCTTTTGAATAAATACTAATAGATGCTTATTCGGAGAGCTCCCTTGGCCTTGGAATATTTTTTGGTGCTAATTCAATAATCTATGAATGAGCTCCTCCTTTGATAACTCAAGTAAACAATTTGGGAGACTTCTGAGGTCTCTAATCATTATGGATACAAATCAATTAAAAAATACAAAGGCCTCCTTTCTGCTCATGCATTGCTCTGCTTCGTGTAATGGCCACGGTAGATTCCTCGAGAACGCTAGCGAGTTGTGCCGATTCTAGATGCAGGCACAGAAGGCAAATGCAAGCCACAGGCCAGGATCTGCCCAGTGGTATCAATGTAACACATAGTCTGATGCTTTCATGGTGGTCTTGACACCTGACATTGAACCAAGCAACCTCAGAATATAACGATCGCTCTAAGCATCTTTAAATGTCTCTGCTAATTTATAAATTAAATGTTATATCGTAATTATTCCTTGCAATAATATTATTGTAAAGATAGGAAGAGATTAGAAATGTACCTTGTCCAAAAGTGAATACAGACCATCCTTTGTTAGTGCAACAGAAACTGGGTTCCACAAGCTACTTTCTTCACTCCTTTATTGCAAAGGGCCTCAATTCTCTACTCGGTTAAAAAAAATATCAAAGCTGATGATTGTTAGAGATTATCTATCAATATATCAGAAATTGATTTACACTTCAATTAAAAAAAAAACAGTTTTGGATGCTCAGATATTTGTTTTTTTACTGCAAAGTCAGCCTGACACGAAATCTCAAAATAGGCAAAAAGAGAGAGAATCTGAACCAATTTATTCAACATGATATACATATGATGATGTTAATGGTTACATACAATTTGAGAACAATGACTTCATCAAACCCACCCATGAGCAGTTTCCAAAGCTTTACTTTTCTTTCTTTGAGTTACCCATTTCAGTTGTTAAAAAAAAAAGGTATATTTTCTAGTGGGTCCTGAAGAAACTGGTACTGTCAGCCACAGTACCAGATTCTTCGGACCACTGGTAAAATATATATTTTTTAACAACTGAAATGGGAAACTCAAAGAAATGAAAGTAAAGCTTTAGTTCTAATTGGTTACATCATATTTGCTTGCTCCATTCCATTTTAAAGCCAGGCTAATTCATTATTCTAGACACTTTTGTAATACCTATCAGAGCTCAATTAACAAATCTAGCAGCAAAAAATTATTGTTCATAGCCCTGTATCCAATATAGCCAAAGCTGTCCACAAAACCATGCTGAAAAGTATTTTTCCCAAAACACCATCTGGTAAACTATTAATTTGGGGCATTACTTACTCATCGGTTGTGTCAAATACTTAATTGTAAAGGAATGAGGTGGCATTGGCCCTACAAAACGTCAAAAAAAATTGGGCTCTTCAAATGTGCTTTCTGTAGAAGGCTTCTTGTGTCTATGTTTTGTTCTCACCTGGGGACAGCATTTAACAGTACAGGCTCCTAAGCCTAGTTTTTCCATAGTCTCCATCACCGAAGGACCACACTGTCATTCCGTCTGATGAAACCACAAGAGTGTGATTCAACCCACAGGCCACCTGCAGAAATGAAAGAAACCCTACCTTTGCTTTATAACAATATCTTTTATGGAAATAGTTTGCAATAAATAAATAATGCAATCAACAATTCAAGCTCTAAGTTTTTCTGAACAGTAACTGCAAATGCATTTTTCTATGAATATTGAATAATGCAAATTATTAAAAAATAATCTTTAACTTTCTGCAAACTCATTAAGTAAATGAATGACATGCCATTCATGTCTTCTACCCTGCTTCACTATTTAGTAATGTGAACCACATACATTCATCTGCTTCTGCAAGAATATGGGCAGATCCTCCATCTTAAATCTGGCATTCCATTCTATCTCAGTGACAGTTTTGGAAGCGAAGCATGCTGGCTGCCAAGGTAGTCAAATATGAACAAACAAATTAGGAGGAGAAGTAGGCCTCTCAGCCACTTTTGCCATTCAATAAGATCATGGCAGATCTTCTACCTCCATGTCATTTTCCTGCCCTCTCACAACATACTTCATTCCATTAATATCCAGAAATGTATCTTGAATAAACACAACGGCTACTTCTGCTTTTAAAATCATTCGGATTTTCAGACTTTGCAAGCAATGTAATTTGGGGATGGAGCTCCGAAGACTCAGGACCCACGAACCAAACCTTATGATACACCCTGCCCATGCCGAGCATCAGTCCAGTAAATCGTCTCTGAGAGAGAAAGTTGCAAGTTATACAATGAAGAGGCCCTGCATTCTGCCCGGCCGCATCAATCAGCCGGCAGTAGTCTTCCCAAATGGAATGCACCTGGTACGCTTCCAGGGGAAGAGGAAGATCCCCTTGAAAACATAGTGTGGAAGAAAATATTAAAATCCTTTCTTACTTAATTTGATCGTAATAAACAAGGTAACGAAAGGGTGTGCGGATGTGGCAATTGGCATCTCTCGTTGACCAGGTGCAGAAGAGGATCATGAGAATGGGCAAAATAAGCTTAGACGCATTACCCTTGTCTCGGAATGGTGAATGTAAACATAACAAAGATAGGACAGAGATAAGGAAGCTTGTTTTCCTCGGTAGGAAGTTACAGAAGACAACCCTGTGCCCCCTACCGCTAATAGCATAAAAATGTGGCAGTAAATGGGGGGTTTGTGATTGGCTTGGAGTGGGGATCGTGGCACCTAAAAGGTGAGATAGAAAAATGTCAGATGCCCTTGTATTATGTTTGATTCGTATTAACTATCTGTTGATGAATAAGATTGGCATAAACAAAAAGTATGTTATGACTAATGAAATTATGGGTACCCATGTAGTAGATAGTAATAACAGGACGAGTATATTTTCGTATAGTTTGTATCTATCAAAAACAAAAGTTGTTTTACTGCACAGTATATACTGTTGGCTAATTCTGCTGTGAAGTCAGAGAACTGGTGAGCAGTTTACTGCCGCCATCTCTCCATGATTCATGCAATAAAGTCTCTTGAAGCAAACCTGCAAAGTCTCCGCTTTTCATTTCCCTTTAAATTTCCATCTAAATTTAATTTCTTCCACACATAGAAAAGGAGGTTACATTTACCTGTACCAATTCTTAAATTGACCGATTTATTCTAGGTAAAGACAGGGCAGGCCCAAAGTTAAATTCTGAATTAGGGCAAAACCAACTCTGATGGTAACAGAAAGGAACTTGCTAAGGTTTATTGGAGTAGGTCCTTTGTGGGCAAAGGCACGTCTGGAAAGTGTGATGTTTTTAAAAGTGTGATGCCAAGAGTTAGGGCATGCATGTTCCTGTTAGAGTGAAGGGCAAGGCAAGTGAGAGTAAGAATGCCTGTGCATTCTAAACCAGTAAAGGGCAAGTATAAGATGATTCATCACTTGATGAGATGAATAAATTACCAGACCTGGATGAAATATATCTCAGGTTTTCAAAGAAGCAAGTTGGGTCATTATGCATCTGCACGTGATATTTACTTTATAGATCTAGCAAGTTCTGGATATCAGTACCTGTCCTAGTGAATAATCTTCCAGTGCCGACACTTTTTCAGGCAGCATTTTGTTGGATGTACTCCTGAGACCCAGGCGTCCATAATCTCCACTCCCAAAGGTAAAGAGTTTTCCACCAACTGTTACCACAGCTGAATGTTTAAATCCGCAAGAGAGCTATTCAAGCAGGAAGAAACATCATTTAGTTCAATTTCTTGGAAACAACAATTAAGTACATATCTTGAAAAGCTGCCCTATTCTAAAGTTTCTTGAACATGATGGATATCAGATATGGAGAGCCATGGATTGTTGCTTGTGGGGTTAAACATTATTACATCCATACTATTGTGGAGGAATGAAGCATTTCCATTTTATTTGTGTTGTTGGTGCTCACTCCAGGCAAACCCTGCACAGGACTCACACAAAACAGTTCTGTGCACAACACCCACTGCCGTGGATGACAATTAGTACAAACAAGTAACTGTATGAAAAGTGTACCAAAAACGTATCAATCTTTTCACCGTGAGAAAGAGTTTGCATACCTGCACTACGTCTTCTCCCTGCAGCGCTTCGATTTGCCTAGGTCTGCGCTGTCTTTCACTATTTCCATGTCCAAGCTTTCCATAGTCACCATCACCCCAGCTGAAAACTTCCCCACTTTCAGCTAGAGCCATAGAATGACCATCGGATCCACATGAGGTAACTACTGTATCACAACATAACCTGGCAAAGAACCAAAGTGCTGAATACTCTGGAGGTCTAAGGAACTACAAAGGTTACAATCTTAAGCAAAACACAAATGCACTAAAGAATGGAGAAACACCAGGACCAGATGGATTTAGTAATGAATTTTATAAAAGATTTTATGAGATATTTCACCACGTTTACATAAAATGTATACATATGCTTTCAAAGAACAAACATATCAGAAACATTAGCGGAATCAACGATTACACTTATACCTAAAAAATATAAAGATTTAGAAGACCCTGGTTCATACAGAGCCATTTGCGCTGTTAAATACAGATAAAAAAATACTAGCGAAAACATTAGCTAGAAGATTAAGTAAATATGTTAATAAATCAATAAATGCGGATCAAACGGGGTTTATACCCAAGAGATACTCATGCAATAATCTGAGACGTCTGTTTAATTATAATGCATTCATATAAAACTGAAGAACAAGACTTATCAATTATTTCATTGGACGCAGAAAAAGCATTCGATCAAGGTGGAATGGGACTACCTTGTTAAAGTATTGCAAACATTTCAAATGGGAGGAATTTTATCTCATGGGTAAAACTATTATATGACAGGCCCACTGCGAGAATTATTAACTAATAACATGTTGTCCCCGAAATTTCAATTATCAAGGGGCAATAGACAGGGATGCTCACTATCACCTCTGTTTTTGCTCTTGTAATAGAACCTCTAGCTGAAAGCATTGGAACACATCCGAATATCCATGGTTATTAATACAAAATACTCAAATAATAAAATATCATTATACGCAGATGATGTACTACTGTACATCACAAAATCACAAATCAGTATACCAAATATATTAAATCTAATAGAGGAATTTGGATCTTTTCAGGATATAGAATAATTGGAATAAAAGTGAAATTATTGATGATAAAACCTCAAGACTCAACACACCTGTTAAAATTCTCTTTTAAAATTGCTACAGAAAAATTTAAATATTTGGGAATTGAAATACCAGAAAATATAAATCTTTATTTAATATAAACTATATGCCCCTACTTATTAAATTAAACGCCCTGATTAAATTTTGGAAAACTCTTCCGATGTCTTTATTAGGCTGAATAAATGCCATAAAAATTATCTTTCTACCACAAATTTATATCTATTCCAATCTAATACAATATACTTACCAAAAAAGTTTAAAAAAAAACTGGATTCTGATATCACAAATTTATATGGGACTATAAATCCCATAGAATTCAAAGAAGACATTTGTGCAAACCTAAAGAATTTGTTGGATTAACACTCCCTAATTTTTTGTATTATTATTGGGCAGCAATGTCAAAAATGTGATTCACCTGTTGGACAACTCTGCCCAGCGGGTGGATTGGATAGTAATGGGAGAGAGAGGATTGCTCCCTTTTAATATAGGAGCGATCCTTCTCTCACCAATAAAACTGAATAATACAATATACAGTAAAAATCCAATTTTTCATAGTTAATTTCATTTGGAAACAAATGAAATTAACCCTAAAATTAAGAAACCTATCGCTTCTCTCTCCCATAGTTAATAATCCGTTGTTTAAACCATCCATTATAGATAAATCATTTACACACTGGGAAAGAATTGGAATTAAAACGTTTGGAGACATGAAAATGGAAATTTTACTTCGGAGTCACGTGAGTGACTAAGTGAAGAAGACCCCGTCCAGCCGCACACGCGTCATATCGATCAGACGCATAGCGTTCATGACCGTGTGTGGAGGAGCAGGAGCTCCTCCAGCCGGTGAGTAAAAAGCAAAGTTAAAGTAAAAGTTGGAAGGTAAAAGGTCTGTCTCACGAATCTGCGGTCATTGGCGGCGAAACGGGAAGAATCTGCCGCCATAGACCGCGCACTCGTGAGAAAGAACAATTCCCGGGCCGTGCGACGGTGTTCCCAACACCGCGCGGTGCAAAAATAAAATCGACAATGTCGAAAACCAAATACTCACCGCACAACCTCCACCAGTGATGCACGAGTGCGCACGGCCGCTCGGACGGGCCGCCGCCAGTGTGGGTCGAGCGCCGCGCGTCAAACCTCCTCTGCCACAGCCTCCGCCAGTGACGCACGTGCCGCCGCCAGCGAGGCACGTGTGCTGCGCGGCCGCAGGCACAGCCACCACTACAGCGCCGCGATCAGGATGGCCGCCGC
This sequence comes from Malacoraja senta, assembly GCA_038087875.1. Classification (NCBI taxonomy): domain Eukaryota; kingdom Metazoa; phylum Chordata; class Chondrichthyes; order Rajiformes; family Rajidae; genus Malacoraja; species Malacoraja senta. The sequence continues at coordinate 175,790 of JAXLNO010001177.1, read as the reverse complement.
CACAGCCGCCGCTGGTGAGTCCCGTGCGGGGGGCCGACGTCATCGCAGTCGGCCCGCCCTTTTTTTACTTACCGCAAGCACGTGGGACCCGCCGTGTTTGAATTAACTCGGCCCCCGCGCAGCATGCGTGCGGCGCTCCGGTGGATAGGCTCGACGCTCTCGCCGTTGCCGCGCGGTCCTCGCTACCGGCGACGCCGCGATTCACCGCCGATGACCGCAAACAGGTAAGACACGGCCTTAAGTGGTTTCATTTTCACTTACAGGGTGCTTTACTTCCCGTTCAGACGTGTTGGTAGAGATCCACACAAGTTACAATGGGAAAAGAGCGTAGGGGAAGGAGAGGACAGGGACGCATCGCAGGTAAAACCCCAGATTCTAAGGGTAGCGGGCGTCAGGCAGAGGAGTCAGTGGCATCGAAGCCATTTAACTCCCGTTGCGGTCGAATGTGCTATTCAACCGCCGACGGCGGGGCGCAAGGCTGGACAAAAGTCGGCCCGACCTGTAGACTCGGATGAGTCAGACCCGCAGGTATACCCTCCTGAAGCAGAAAATATTATGGCTGCAAGGGTCGCTAGCTTAGAGCTCCTGAGGGGAAAAATGATTTACAAAGAACTCCCACAGGAGGATTTAGGTCGGTGTTGGCCAATAAAGGATACATACATAGAATACATAGATACATAGAAAATAGGTGCAGGAGTAGGCCATTCGGCCCTTCGAGCCTGCACTGCCATTCAATATGATCATCACAGGGTGTGCCTTGGATGGGACAGGCACAAGGGTGGCCTACAGGAGAGCCATCAGAAATACCCGTGCAAAGCTATTACAGTGGTTGGCCTACAGGGGAGCCAGTGCCAGAAATGCCCGCAAAAAGACAATATATGTGCTGGCCTACAGGAGAGCCAGTGCCAGGAATGCCCGTAAAATGGCATTATATGTGCTGGCCTACTGGAGAGCCAGTACCAGAAATGTCTGAGCAAAGACAGTACAACCGTACATATGTGCCAGCACCGACAATTTCAAAAGAAAACATTATGAAGCGTTGGCCTAGAGTTGAGCCAGCGCCAGCAGCACCTGAAACAGGGCTGCCTATCCGTGGGCCCACAAGAGAGCCCGCGCAGGGGGAATCTGGCAGAGACTTACCTGGAACAGGGGAGCCAGAAATTACCCAACATAAAGATGAATATCTAGATTCAAATGATGATTAAATCAGGACCAGAGTCCATTATCAGAGTTAAAATGTTCCAAGGCTGGCACAAAAGTTTGCTGTTCCCACAGTAACAGGGGAACCTTTGAAAGAGGAAATAGCTATGACTATAAATTATCTACTCTCCCATCAGCCCCAGGAATTAACTATGGAGGTATTGGATGAAGATTTTATATCGGATTCACAACAAAATGCCTTAGCACTCATGTGTAGTGCGCACTTTGAAATAAATTGTATTCGTGAAAATACAATAACACCAAATATTCATCCTAAGTATGCAGGCTCTGCAAACCATCCAATATACAAATGCCTAAATCTGCTTTTTGGAGAAAATCTAGCAAAGAAGCTAAAGGATTACCTATGCTGAGCAGAGCGGATCGAAGGCCGTATCCCTACAGGCCAAATGCTGGTGCAGGAGAAGGAACAAGCCTATCATTCTCGTATACACGTTGACGTGCTGCACCAAGGATACGTGAAGGTTACAATGTGCCTACTAGAAGGGGACAACAATTGCCGGTGGCAAACCCCGAGGTCTGGTAAGAAACACAACAAATGTTTCACACTCACAAATAGGGGGAAGGTTACGATTCTTCCTAAAAGAATGGCAATCAATAACAAATGATTCATTTATTCTATGTAGCATTGCAGGATTCAAAATTGAGTTCACTCCACGTTTGGATCCTCCAATTCAGCATAATTCAAACTGGTCACGGATTTTCTCAAAGGAACAGAATAAGTTGATCAAGGGAGAATTGAAAATGTTATGTGGAAAAGGAGGTAATAGAAAAGTCAGTAGAACAACACCATCAGTTTGTGTCAAATATTTCCCAGAACAAAAAAGGATGGTGGATGTAGAATCCTTTCGGATCTGAAAAATCTTAAACCTTTATGTACAATAGAAACATTCCAAAATGGAAACATTTACTAAATGCCATTCAGCTGGTCACAAAGAATTGCTACATGGCAAGCACAGATCTGCAAAATGCAAAATGCAAATGAAATGCATGGTAATGATCAAAGATATTTGAAATTTAGATGGATGTCAGTTATGGCAATTTAAAGCATTGCCCAATGGCCTGACATCAGCACCAAGATTATTCACTAAAATTACTCAAACCAATTTTAGCTCTGCTAAGAGCTGAGGGCCATGTATTAATGGTTTATTTAGAGGATATTCTGATTGTGCGGGACACTTTGGCTACTGCAATATTGTCAGTATCTAGAGTCGAATACATTTTGAAAAAATGGGTTTCATTATTCACCTACAAAAATCAAAATTGTTACCAAGCAAGAATAATTCATTAGCCAGGGTTCACAATTAACTCTGAACACATGGTAATCACCTTACCAAAAGATAAGGATGCAGTTAATTGAAGATTGCACTAAACTCATAAACGAGGACAAGCCTTCAATTAGAGAAGTGGCAAGCTTTTTGCTGGGCAAATTAATTGCTGGGTTTCCAGCTGTCAGGTTTGGACCATTGCATTATCAATGTTTACAGAAGGCTAAGGTACAAGCATTAAAAATGAATACAGGGCATTTTGACAGGCCATGAAATTAACAATTGGATCCATTACAGAAATAGAATGGTGGATTAACAATGTCTCTATTGCTTCCAGAAATGTTCTGGTAGAAACACCTTCCGTCATTCGACAGACTGATGTAAGTGCTCTTGGATGGGCGCAACTAACATGATTTCCAGCTGTGGAGGTAGGTGGAATGTCGATGAAGTACCTTTGCTTGAAAATTAAGGAATAAATTACCTAGAGCTGTTAGGAGCATTTCATGGCCTTAAAGCTTATTGCACTAATATGGGAAATGTGCATGATCAGGTACAGGTTGACAATACTACAGCTGTAGCATACCTAAATCACATGGGTGGTCTCAAATCAGAATCATGTGATAGATTGGCAAATGAAATTTGGACCTGGTGTATTGCCAGGAAAGATTTGGCTGTCAGCAATATATTTACCAGGAAAATGTAACTTAATTGCAGTCAAAATATCACGTAAATTTAATGATAATACAGAATGGATGTTAAATCAGGAAATATTTACACAAATTGTAACACAATTTGGAATGCCAGAGATTGATTTGTTTGCATCAAGACTAAACCACCAATTGCCTAAATATGTGTCATGGGAACCTGATCCTGGTGCAGTAGCGGTGGATGCTTTCTCGCTACATTGGGGTGGTATGTTTCTGTATACATTTCCACCATTTTGTTTAATCAACAGATGCATACAGAAAATTAAACAAGACTCAGCCTCAGGGATTTTGGTAGTACCAGAGTGGCCTACACAGCTATGGTACCCACTGGTGTTAAAAATGATCAAAAAAACCCTTATGATTATTCCAAAGCAGATAAAACTGCTTGTACACCCTGTAACTGATGAACCACATCCTTTACATGATCGTATTGGTTTGTTGATTTGCAGATTCTAAGAAGGCCATATCTTGGAAAAGGATTATCAGATCGTACGGTGGATGTTATGACAGCAGCCTGGAGGAATAGTACCCAGAAGCAGTACATTTCCTATATAAAGAAATGGGAGGTGTTTTGTTCAGGAAAGAATATTGCATATAACACAGCAGAAATTTCAGATGTAATAGAGTTTCTTTAAACTCTATACTACAAATTAAAATTAAGTTATAGTGCAATCAATACTGCACGAAGTGCACTCTCTGCATATTTAAGCAGTGAATCAGAACAAAATCCAATAGGATCACATCCTTGGGTCTGTAGGTTTATGAAAGGAATTTTCAACTCCAATCCTCCTGGACCTAGGTATACAAAAATCTGGAATGTAAAAGATGTACTGATGCTGCTGAGGGATTGGAATCCTATTGAAACTCTGTCATTAGCCAAAATCACCATGAAATTGGTTATGCTCATGGCATTAGTTTCAGCTCAGAGTTCAAACATTACAGAAACTAAGAATTGACAGAATGAAGGTAGGTGCGAATGCCGTTACATTCTATGTCTATGATTTACTGAAGCAAAGTAGACCTGGGTTCACGGGATGTAAGTTGGAGTTTTCAACATATCCTAGCAGATCCACGGCTATGTGTAGTAACATATGTAAAATGTTACATAGAAACAACAAGAATCTTAAGAGGCACAGAATTGGCATTTTTTATTAGTTATAAAAAGCCTCATAAGAAAGTGTCAACACAGAAATTTCAAAATGGTTGAAACAGGTGTTGATTTATTCAGGTTTTGATACTGATAAATTTAGATCACATTCCACCAGGGCGGCATCAACATCGGCTGCCAGGGATTCAGATGTGCCAATAGACCTTATCCTCGCGGCCGCAGGATGGGCAAGTGAACAGATGTTTCACAAGTATTACCATAAGGAGATTAAAGATCTTGGGGTGTTTAGTGATGCCGTGCTGGATTCAGTATTAAATCCCCCATTATAATAAATGGGTCTAATTTGTTACTTTTGTTAAAATAAATAGAACCATTAACTGATTACATTTAATGTTTTGGTTATGCATTGTTGATTGTGCTTACTCAAATAGAGTCAATCAGTGCAGTGAGCACCTGGATTTTAATCCACGGTGTGAAATCACAGAGCTTTGAAATCTTCACGTAGTCACTCACGTGACTCCGAAGTAAAATAGTAAGATTAAACGAGAACTTACCAGTTTGAAGTTTGATCTTTATTTTATGAGGAGTAACGTTGAGGGATTACGTGCCCTCCGCTCCCACCATAAAAGGATCAAGCTGGTAGTTCTAAGTCTTTATGCATCTTACTATCATACTTCAGTAATTATCGTCTGTGATTGTCACTCCGCTGCTTTGAAAGATTGACGCGTGTGTGGCTGGACGGGGTCTTCTTCACGTAATCCCTCAACGTTACTCCTCATAAAATAAAGATCAAACTTCAAACTGGTAAGTTCTCGTTTAATCTTACTATTTTTTATCATTCCAACAACTACAACTTAAATACAATCTGAGAAGTAATCAAGAGTACCCCGGTGGCTGTACACCTTGACAATAAGTACTCCTGTTTGAGCACTGGTGGGGTGGACAGCCTACCTGGGGGTAGCGACAGCGGCCGGGCCTCCGGTATAGAGACCGGTCCTGTTGCTCAGAAGGGTAAGGAAAAGAAGAGGAGGGCAATATTAATAGGGGACTCTATAGTTAGGGGGTCAGACAGGCGATTCTGTGGACGCAGTCGGGAGACCCGGATGGTAGTTTGCCTCCCTGGTGCCAGGGTCTGTGATGTGTCTCAACGTGTCCAAGACATCCTGAAAGGGCAGGGAGAGGAGCCCGAAGTCGTGATACATATAGGTACCAATGACATAGGTAAAAAAAGAGAAGAGGTCCTGAAAGGAGAATTTAGGGAGTTAGGAGGGGAGTTAAAGAGAAGGACAGCAAAGGTAACAATCTCGGGATTACTGCCTGTGCCACGCGACAGTGAGAGTAGGAATGGAGCGAGGTGGAGGATAAATGCGTGGCTGAAGGACTGGTGCAGAAGGCAGGGATTCAAATTTCTGGATCATTGGGACCTCTTTTGTGGAAGGTTCGACCTGTACAAAAAGGATGGGTTGCACTTGAACCTGAGGGGGACCGATATCCTGGCGGGGAGATCTGCAAAGGATACTGGGGAGACTTTAAACTAGAATGGTTGGGGGGAGGGACTCAAATAGAGAATGCTATTAGACAGTGTGTGAGGCAGGAGGCAGAGAAGGAAAGCACTCAGACCCAACATGTAGGGGGGAAAGAAGAAAACAATAATAAACAGAGAATAAGAGGTGGTGGGGTTCTTAAATGGGTGAGCAGAGAAACAGAGGGGTGCAAAATGCGGGCGGAAGCAATAGGTAGCAAGGTGAAAAGTAAAAGTGGCAGGCAGACAAATCCAGGGCAAAAATCAAAAAGAGCCACTTTCCAACATAATTGTATAAGGGGTAAGAGCGTTGTAAAAACAAGCCTGAAGGCTTTGTGTCTCAATGCAAGGAGCATTCGTAATAAGGTCGATGAGTTGAACGTGCAGATAGCAATTAATGATTATGATATAGTTGGGATCACGGAGACATGGCTCCAGGGTGACCAAGGCTGGGAGCTGAACATCCAGGGATATTCAATATTCAGGAGGGATAGAGAGAAAGGAAAAGGAGGTGGGGTAGCGTTGCTGGTTAGAGAGGAGATTAACGCAGTGGAAAGGAAGGACATTAGCTTGGAGGATGTGGAATCGGTATGGGTAGAGCTACGAAACACTAAGGGGCAGAAAACGCTGGTGGGTGTTGTGTACAGGCCACCTAGCAGTAGTAGTGAAGTTGGGGATGGCATCAAACAGGAAATTAGAAATGCGTGCAACAAAGGCAAAACAGTTATAATGGGTGACTTCAATCTACATATAGATTGGGTGAATCAAATTGGCAGGGGTGCTGAGGAAGAGGATTTCTTGGAATGTATGAGGGATAGTTATCTAAACCAACATGTAGAGGAACCAACGAGAGAGCAGGCTATTCTAGACTGGGTATTGAGTAATGAGGAAGGGTTAGTTAGCAGACTTGTTGTGCGTGCCCCCTTGGGCAAGAGTGACCATAATATGGTTGAGTTCTTCATTAGGATGGAGAGTGACATTGTTAATTCAGAAACAACGGTTCTGAACTTAAAGAAAGGTAACTTTGAGGGTATGAGACGTGAATTGGCCAAGATTGACTGGCAATTAGTTCTAAAAGGGTTGACGGTGGATATGTAATGGAAGGCATTTAAAGACTGCATGGATGAACTACAAAAAATGTTCATCCCAGTTTGGCAAAAGAATAAATCAGGGAAGGTAGTGCATCCGTGGATAACAAGGGAAATCAGGGATAGTATCAAAGCAAAAGATGTTGCGTACAAATTAGCCAGAAAAAGCAGCATACCAGAGGACTGGGAGAAATTCAGAGACCAGCAGAGGAGGACAAAGGGCTTAATTAGGAAAGGGAAAATAGATTATGAAAGGAAACTGGCAGGGAACATAAAAACTGACTGCAAAAGTTTTTATAGATATGTGAAGAGAAAGAGATTAGTTAAAACAAATGTAGGTCCCTTGCAGTCAGAAACAGGTGAATTGATCATGGGGAACAAGGATATGGCGGACCAATTGAATAACTACTTTGGTTCCGTCTTCACTAAGGAAGACATAAATAATCTGCCGGAAATAGCAGGGGGCCGCGGGTCAAAGGAGATGGAGGAACTGAGTGAAATCCAGGTTAGTCGGGAAGTGGTGTTGGGTAAATTGAATGGATTAAAGGCCGATAAATCACCAGGGCCAGATAGGCTGCATCCCAGAGTACTTAAGGAAGTAGCTCCAGAAATAGTGGATGCATTAGTGATAATTTTTCAAAATTCTTTAGATTCTGGAGTAGTTCCTGAGGATTGGAGGGTAGCAAACGTAACCCCACTTTTTAAGGGAGGGAGAGAGAAAACGGGGAATTACAGACCAGTTAGTCTAACATCGGTAGTGGGGAAACTGCTAGAGTCAGTTATTAAAGATGGGATAGCAGCACATTTGGAAAGTGGTGAAATCATTGGACAAAGTCAGCATGGATTTACGAAAGGTAAATCGTGTCTGACGAATCTTATAGAATTTTTCGAGGATGTAACTAGTAGAGTGGATAGGGGAGAACCAGTGGATGTGTTGTATCTGGACTTTCAGAAGGCTTTCGACAAGGTACCACATAAGAGATTAGGATACAAACTTAAATCACACGGTATTGGGGGTTCAGTATTGATGTGGATAGAGAACTGGCTGGCAAACAGGAAGCAAAGAGTAGGAGTAAACGGGTCCTTTTCACAATGGCAGGCAGTGACTAGTGGGGTACCGCAAGGCTCAGTGCTGGGACCCCAGCTATTTGCAATTTATATTAATGATCTGGACGAGGGAATTGAAAGCAACATCTCCAAGTTTGCAGATGACACTAAGCTGGGGGGCAGTGTTAGCTGTGAGGAGGATGCTAGGAGACTGCAAGGTGACTTGGATAGGCTGGGTGAGTGGGCAAATGTTTGGCAGATGCAGTAGAATGTGGATAAATGTGAGGTTATCCACTTTGGTGGCAAAAACGGGAAGGCAGACTATTATCTAAATGGTGGCCAATTAGGAAATGGGGAGGTGCAGCGAGACCTGGGTGTCATGGTACACCAGTCATTGAAAGTAGGCATGCAGGTGCAGCAGGCAGTGAAGAAAGCGAATGGTATGTTGGCCTTCATAGCAAGAGGATTTGAGTATAGGAGCAGGGAGGTTCTACTGCAGTTGTACAGGGTCTTGGTGAGACCACACCTGGAGTATTGCGTACAGTTTTGGTCTCCAAATCTGAGGAAGGACATTATAGCCATAGAGGGAGTGCAGAGAAGGTTCACCAGACTGATTCCTGGGATGTCAGGACTTTCATATGAAGAAAGACTGGATAGACTTGGCTTATACTCGCTAGAATTTAGGAGATTGAGAGGGGATATTATAGAAACGTACAAAATTCTCATGGGGTTGGACAGGCTAGATGCAGGAAGATTGTTCCCGATGTTGGGGAAGTCCAGGACAAGGGGTCACAGCTTAAGGATAAGGGGGAAATCCTTTACGACCGAGATGAGGAAAAACTTTTTCACACAGAGAGTGGTGAATCTCTGGAACTCTCTGCCACAGAGGGTAGTTGAGGCCAGTTCATTGGCTATATTTAAGAGGGAGTTAGATGTGGCCCTTGTGGCTAAAGGGATCAGGGGGTATGGAGAGAAGGCAGGTACGGGATACTGAGTTGGATGATCAGCCATGATCATATTGAATGGCCTACTCCTGCACCTATTTTCTATGTATCTATGTATCTATGTATTTTAAATATTTTCAAATCCGTGATTATTTGAAAAAATATACACAAGAATATCAAAATTTGTCTCCAGACCTATTAGACGAAGCAATGAATATAAAGACGGAATCAACTAATTTAATATCATACTTGTATAATATCATCCTAAATATAGAAATACCATCATCTGATAGAATTAGAAGAGATTGGGAACAAGAACTAGCTATAAAAATCTCAAAAGAGAGTTGGGATAAACACCTGCTATATGTGCACAAATGCTCGATCAATGTAAGACATATTCTAATCCAATTTAAAACCTTAGACTATATTACTCAAAAACTAAAATAAGTAAATTTTTTCCAAATGTCTCCCCCATCTGTGATAAATGTCTATCCCAAGAAGCAACTATAGCACATTCCTTTGTTTTTTGTATAAAAATCCAAAAATTTTGGAATGAAATCTTTGAAATTGTTACAAAATTATTTAAAATAAAACTGAAACCGAACGCAGAATTGATTATTTTTTGGAACAATGGAAGCCAGCTTTGAGCTGTCTTCGTTCCAAAAGAGCTTCCTTAATTACGGCTTATTAATGGCAAAAAAACGTATACTTAAATTCTGGAAAAACGCTCCCACACCAACGATAAAAATGTGGATTTCAAATATGTCTGAAATGTTACACCTAGAAGACATGAGATTCCTCCTAGCAGGCAAATCAGACCATTTTCAAAAGATCTGGTCTCCATTTATCGACTTATTACAAGCATAGGGTGCAACATAACTTTGAAAATAAATGGTTTCAGGAACTGGTGAGGGGTGTGTAAAGATACGAAGTAGGTACATCCCTTTTATCTTATTTTACTTTCTTATATCTTCTGTTTTCTATTTTTCTCTTTCTTTTTCTTTGGTTTTCTTTTTAACTCTTTCTCGTGTTTTACGTTTCTACGGGTTTCTCCTGATCACTCTTTCACGCACTTACTATCTTATCTAACTCTCTCTATTCTTCTTCTTTTTAATGTTTAAAATAAGAAGTGGTACAGGAAATGTATTATGTTATTTTGGGCTTATATCACTGTAATGTACATTACTTCTAGTAAATAAAATAAAAATAAAAAATAAAAATAAAAATACACAAAATGCAGGAGGAACTCAACAGGCTAGTGCAGGAAATAGACAACATCCATTCAGACTGATAGTAGCTGGAGGCAGGACAAAGCCTGGCAAGTGATAGGTAGGCTCTGGTGAAGGTGTGGGAGGGGGATATTGTGTTCATTCGCAGATGGGTGGAAGGGGGAAGGGTATTGTGTTGTTTCGCAGATGGGTGGAATGTGACAAAGTAAAGAAGAAAAATAAACAAAAGGATGCCAGATAAGGAGAGAAGAGGAGTGGTGTCAAGCCAGAGGAAGGGATATGGGTGGAAATGGGCAAGGTAAAAGGTAAAAAGGGGGCAATTTTGAGAATCAATAGTGAGCAATTGCATCAGTTGTGGAGTGTTGCACATGCTTACCCTGCAATGCTGCAATGACAGTGGGAGTGTGGAGGTCATCAGAGTTTCCTTGACCCAAGCGTCCATAGCTACCTTCTCCAAAAGCTACCACAGTTCCATTGGCCTGAACAATAAAGGTACAGTTCTGTCCACAGACCACCTAGTCACAAGAAAAGCAATGAAATCTTAATTATATTACACAGCACCACACATTACGATACATTAGAACTTTATTTATCCCAGGAGGGAAATTGATTGGGGAGTCAGTCTACCCCACGACGAAAAGGGGGGGGGGGGGGAAGAGTAGTACAGTTTGATAGCCACAGGGAAGAAGGATCTCCTGTGGCGTTCTGTGCAGCATCTTGGTGGAACCAGTCTGTTACTCATCAGGTTGACCAGTGTGTCATGGAAGGGGTGAGCTGTATTGTCCAAGATGCTCTGCAGTTTGCGGAGCATCCTCCTCTCCAAGACCACCTCCCATGATTCCAACTCCACGTCCTTCTTGATGAGTTTGTTAATCCTGTTGGCGTCCGCGGCCTTTGCCCTGCTGCCCCAGCATGATAACGTTTTTTTTACTTTGAAGAAAAAAAGCATTGGCGCTTTCTGTACAGATAGTGTTAAGTCAGACGCAGTAGTACTGTGTGATAATATGTGAATCAGGATAGCAAAGGAACAGTGATCCATTGAAGCAAGACTAAGAGAGTCCCAAATCTTATAATAAAATACTGGGAAGGCCAAAATCAATATTTGATTTCCTGCACAAACTCTGCTCCCCTGCCTTTGATGTCAGTCACCATTTAGAATCCACGCTGCGCATTTCACATCATTCATTTTTTGCTAACTAATTCAACAACAAAACCTAACCCATCCACTTCATTATCAAACATTTGTACTTAAATATTTTGGCCTCAGTCATTTTGCTGTTTAAAAAAAAAATATTGTTAGCCAGGAAATTAATAAAAGAGCCTAAAGACTTTCAGAGAAAGTTATCAAATTAATTTGATACCGAGCAACATACACAGAAATTATTGATGTTGGTATATTGTTGTCAAATGTGCTGAGATATGTAAGAAAAACGTTGTTTTATGCTATCCAGTCAAATCATACCATAGGAGTACAATCAAGCCATATTACGTGCAACATGTGTAAAGAGAAATGTAACCAGAGTGTGGAATACAGCGCTACATCATTAGACCATTACAGCTCCAGCGAAAGTGCTGATAAAAGTTGGGACAGGCATTCAAAAGTTTTATCTGGGTAACTTTCAGTAGTCAAAGGAGGTGTGAATAAATTTAAGGTACGATTTTTAGAACCATGGGAATAATTCTTAAAATATTTTAATTGATGTACACTCAATTAATTTCAATGATGATGGTTGCAAATACCACATTCATGTGCAAATGCCACATTCCGCAAAAACATGTTGGATCATTTGCACCAACTTTTGATGATTTCCATGTTTCAATAAACATTAGATTGGATTTGGATTGGATTCAATTTATTGTCATTGTCTCGTAAGAAACAACGAAATGGATTTTCCTTAGTCATGAAAAATAAAAAAAAAGCACAAAACATAGATGTCCACGACACAACATCCCACAGCGGCACCAAAGTTCCCCACTGTGAGGGAAGGAACCAAAATTCCAGTCAGCCTCCTCGCTGATCTTCCCAGATGTTCACCCGTGGTCGGGGCCTCCCGAGCACCCCACAGTCACCGCTACAGGTGGCCCGATGTTCAGGCCCTCTCGCCGGGAATGATGGAACCTCGACGTCGAACGGGAGAACATCCTCAGTGGCCCGGACCTCTAAATCGGCCACCTCCCACTGGAGTCCGCGGCTCCCGAAGTCCACAGGCCGAGCTGGGCGGAGATTCACGCTGGCGACCCCCGACAAAGGTTCGCAGGACTCCGCGATGTTGGTCAGCGCCGCCCGCGTAAACAAAAAACGTACTTTAAAAATAACAAAAAATAAAAAAGATACCGGACTGAAGGCGGAGGCAGCCATGACAGCACCACCGAACATGCAAGAACATCCTTTTGTTCTGCCACTTACAAGGAATTAATGGTTCCATGTAACTATAATAATAGTTTCACCATTATTTTTACAGCAAAACTGGAACAAGATTTATTCATAAACATCTCAGTGAGCTGCATTACAAATTCTGGTATCTCTGCATTCTGATAGCTGCATTACAAATGCTATACCAAGGACATTTAAAACATGGATATATCACATAGATATGTGCAGGGCCTGCTGCGACGTGCTGTTCGGTACTTTTGTAACTCTGTTGGCGCAGACACGTGGCGACACTTGTGTACTGCCTAGATTGTATGCAAAACAAAGCATTTCACTGTACCTAGGTACATGTGACAATAAAGTATCATTCATTCATATGGAAAACAGAACTTAGGTACAGCACAGGAACAGGTGCCATCAGCCCACAATGTTTGTGCTGAACAAGATGCCAAATTATATTGAAGGTACACAAAAATGCTGGAGAAGCTCAGCAGGTGCAGCAACATCTATGGAGCGAAGGAAATAGGCAACGTTTTGGGCCGAAACCCTTCTTCAGACTCTGCCAAATTATATTGATCTCTTCTGCCTGTACAGGATCCATAGCGCTCTATACCTTGTACTTCCATGTGTCACTAGCGTTCCTTCAACTATGCCTCCACCGTCACCCCGGCAATGCGTTCCATGCCCCCACCACCCTCAGTGTAAAAACGTGCCCGGCACATCACCATTAAAATATCCCCCTCTCATCTTACAGCTATGCTCTCTAGTGTTGGACATTTCCACCTTGGGGAAAAAGGTTACAACTGTCTACTCCATCTATGTCTTTCATAATTTTATATACTTCTATCAAGTCTTCTCTCAACGTCCGATGTTCCAGAGAAAACAGTTTATCCAACCTCTCCTTGATGCTGAAACACTCAAATCCAGTCAGCATTCTGGTAAACCTCCTCTGCAACTTTGCCAAAGCGTCCATGTGCTTCCTATGATGAGTGACCAGAACTACGATATGAGACGATAGAACTTTATTTATCCCTGGAGGGAAATTGGAACTGCACGCAATACTCAAAATGCGGCCTAGCCTAAGTTTTATAGAGCTGCATCATGACATCAGGGATGTCAGGAAAGTCAAGAAGTTCTTAAGCACATTAGCTACCATTGCCTAATTTTGGTCTTAAAATCTTGTTTACACTGACGTTTCTAATGTGGAACTTTTGATTGAAATAAAATAATCTTCACCTGAACAGCTTGTATCAAAGTTGGTGCAAGAGTGGGTATTAAGGCACTGCCTCCAGCATCAGCCAGCTGTCCATGACGTCCACCTCCCCACAGGAATACTTCGCTTTTACCACCGAGTTGCCAGTCCTAAATAAAGTAAATGTTACTTTATGCATATATAATGCTACTGAAATTTAAACTTAACCGAATTCTCTCGGCAAGAGTAATAAGATTATTCCAAATTACAAAACAGGAACATTTTGAGTTTGGTGACAAACCACATAAGCTGTTGGCGCGTCAATTGAAAAAACAGGAAAAGGAAAATACTATAAATAAAATTAAATCTGAGAATGGTGAATTACTAACACTACCTAAAGATATCAATAAAAGATTTGTTCAATTTTATCAGAATTTATACACATCAAAAACCAAAACAGAAGATAGTAAAATTACAAATTTTTTAGATAAATGTAATCTACCAAAACTTGACCTTTTGGAACAAGAAGAACTAGGAGCGCAAATTACAATCGAAGAAATAGGTGAAACAATAAAATTGCTGAAAAATGGTAAGACACCGGGGACCAGATGGTTTTAGTAATGAATTTTATAAAAAGTTTCATGAGATAATGACCCCCTATCTATTTAATTTATATACTCACGTTTTTAAAGAAAATAAATTACCTGAAACATTAGCAGAATCAACTATTACGCTTATTCCAAAGAAAGATAAAGATCTAGAGGAACTGGGCTCATATAGAGCTATATCACTTTTAAATACCGACCAGAAAATTCTAGCAAAGACTTTAGCTAGAAGACTAAGCAAATATATTAGTAAATTGATAAACCCTGATCAAACGGGGTTTATACCCAAAAGATATACATTTAATAATTTGAGACGCCTGTTTAATATAATGTACTCACATAAAAAGGAAGAAAAAGACTTAGCAATTATTTCTTTGGACGCAGAGAAAGCATTTGATCAGGTAGAATGGCAGTATTTATACATAGTATTACAAAAATTTAATATGGGAGAGAATTTTATTGCATGGGTGAAATTATTATATGATAAACCGATGGCAAGAATATTAACCAACAGCATGTTATCTCAAAAATTTCAATTATCAAGGGGTAATAGGCAGGGATGTGCTTTATCATCCCTGCTATTTGCCCTTATGATAGAACCTCTGGCTGAAAGTATAAGAAGCCATCCGAATATTCAGGGTTATAATACTAGGGACTCAAATAATAAAATTTCATTGTATGCAGACGATATTTTGTTATATATAACAAATTCACAAACGAGCATACCAAATTTATTAAATTTAATAGAGGAATTTGGGTCCTTTTCAGGATATAGAATAAACTGGAACAAAAGTGAAATTATGACGTTAAAACCTCAAGAATCCACACACTTATTGAAATTCCCCTTTAAAATAGCAACAGAAAAATTCAAATATCTGGGTATACAGATTACTAGAAAACATAAAGCTTTATTCAATGCTAATTTTATACCCTTAATAAATAAACTTAATATAATGATAAAATTTTGGAAAACACTCCCTTTATCATTAATAGGCAGAATAAATGCTATTAAAATGAGCTTCTTACCACAGTTATTATACCTATTTCAATCTATACCAGTATATGTACCAAAATATTTTTTTTCTAAACTGAACGCTAATATTACTAATTTTGTTTGGGATTACAAATCACATAGAATTAAAAAAGAACACTTATGTAAACCAAAAGATGTCGGGGGACTTTCACTCCCGAATTTTTTGTATTACTATTGGGCAATACATATTAAGAATATAATTTACTGGTTGGATAGTTCAACTCAACAGACAGAATGGATAAAAATGGAGAAAGAGGATTGTTATCCTTGTAATATAGGAACAATCCTCTTCTCCCCGAAAAAAATGAACAATACAATATATAAGAAAAACCCAATTATACAAGATACAATAAGAATATGGAAACAAATAAAACTATCCTTAAAATTAAGAAACCTATCATTGTTAACACCGATAGCGAATAATCCTTTATTTAAACCATCTATGATGGATAAAATATATAATCAATGGGAAAGTTTAGGAATTAAAAGGATCGGGGATATGTATGAAATGGGAGATTTATTATCATTTCAACAATTACAATTAAAATTTAAACTGAAAAACACTCATTATTTTAAATATTTTCAGATTTGTAATTTTTTGAAGACATACATACAGGGATATCAAAAAATAACTCCTGATTTACTAGAAGAAGTAATGAATATAAAAGCTGATACACAAAAATTAATAGCATATTTATATAATAGTATCTTAAATATAGATTTACCTGTGACCGAGGTAATTAGAGAAGAGTGGGAACGGAAATTATTGATAAAAATTACGAAGGCTACATGGGAAAAGTATTTGACATACATTCACAAGTGTTCGATTAACGCAAGACATAATCTAATCCAATTTAAAATTTTACATAGATTATATTACTCAAAAACAAGATTAAATAAATTTTATCCAAATATATCGCCCATTTGTGATAAATGTTTAACCCAAGAAGCAACTATAACACACTCTTTTGTTTCTTGTATAAAACTTCATGGATTTTGGAGTGATATTTTCGAAATATTTACAAAACTATTTAAGACAAAAATGGAACCCAATAATGAATTGATTATATTTGGGGTAATGGAAGACAGGAACAAATTGAGTTCATCTCAAAAGTCAATTTTTAATTATGGTTTAATAATAGCAAAAAAATTAATATTGAAATTTTGGAAAAAATACACCAATACCAATGCTCAAAATGTGGATTGCAAGTATGTTGGATACCGCACATCTTGAGGAAATGCGATTCCTCCTAATAGATAAATTTGACCAATTCATAACGAGTTGGTCTCCATTTGTCGTCTTTTTGGAAACGTATGGTGCAAAACAGGTGTAAAAGCTAATCCGTGACTGCGGATGGTCAAGATTATAAATGATCTCCTTCTATTTTCTTTTCTTCTCATCTTTTCTTTTATTCTCTCTCTTCTATTTTCTATGTCTCAACTTTCTTATTTCATTCTTTATTTTTCTTTTTCACACACTATATATCTCACATTTTTCTATTTTTCATTATCTAACTTTTTTTCTTTTTCTTCTTTATTTCAAAAAATTAAAAAAATAAGAAGCTGTACATGAAAGGTATTATGAAAATATGATTGTATACAATTGTACTTACTTCTAATAAAATAAAAAATTTAAATTAAAAAAAAAAAAAAAAAAGGAATACTTCGCTTTTACCACTGAGTTGCCAGTCCTAAATAAAGTAAATGTTACTTTATGCATATATAATGACCAGGAAAAGATAATTGGAATTGGATTATATACCAGTTAGCTAATTCTTATAACTTTAGGGTATAAAGCTGAGAAGTTGGAAGATTCGAGTGCAAGGGTCCTGTGATAATTAAACTCGGTAACTTTTAACCTAACTGCATTGAATTCACAGAAACCAGCAAACTGTCAGTCTCACTTGAAACAACTAACATGAAATTCAAGAGTAAAGAATAATTCTTTGAGCTGAAATATTAGCTTTCTCTCTTCACAGATGTTGAGTATTTCCAGCACTTATTGGTTTTACTCTTTAGTGGTACAAAGATATTTTGAAACCAAATTCAGCTTCCCATTTAACATACTAGATGCAGAGTAGATAATGTTTCATGGATATTCTGAGCAAAACAAAATTTGGGAAATAATTTTCAAATGTGCAATATACTGAAAATGTTCTAATGTTTTACCTCTGGTCTAGATGTGGCCCAAGTCATAAGCTGCTCATCCATTACATAACTCCATTTATTGTTCTCCTGTTCAATAAAAATATTTGTTGATGATAATTTGAAATAGATAAAGGAAAACTTTTCAGCAATGGCAATTATTTATACAATTGTACCAATATTATTATTATTATTATTAATTTTCTAGCTCAAAGCTTCGGTTTGCGAATCTGATAATTAAAAAAAGTTTTTTCCCCCACATACACTAGATAATTGACATCATGGAAGGTGGACATCAGCACTCCCATGTTCACCCCGGTGAATAAAAAGCTACTTAAACTCATTCCATATGTCACCACTTGATCTGAAGCTTTGCAGATCACGGCTCTTCATGCACACATTCAAGTTTTTTTTTAAGCATGATATTGTATTCTGCCAGCAATGTCATCTATATCAAGATATGAACCTAATAATACTAATGATCTAATAAAAACTGGAAAGCTACAAAAAATTGAGAAGATTTGTTACTAGGAAATGTACAGATCTTACATCTGAACTAGGACTCACACTGGAATCACAAGCCTTTTTGTGCTTTACTGTAAATATAATTCATCAAATCATATCATAATTTAGCTGTTGGAATTGGATGGAGTCATAGAGGAATTTGTATTTATACAATGTATTTATACATTTTATATAGCAAAATGCCCTTGACTCAAAAGTGTACAAAACAGTGTGTTGAATGACCTGAATTCTTCTGATACATCGAGTGGGCCTTTAATATTAGCAGCTTGCAAAAACTGCTGCTTCTCCATTACTAACACTTGAGAATCCTGCAAATATAACTGAATAAAAAGTCTTTACTGCTGGATTATAATTTGCTTTCAGTTAGTTTTTGCATTTCTTTGGTTGGACATAGAATATAAAACAGTACAGCATAGGAACAGGCCCTTTGGCCCACAATTTCTGTGCCTATGAGGATGCTAAGACCAACTCTTATTTGCCTGCACATATTCCATATCCCTTCATTCTCTGTATTGGTTACAAAAGTCCCTGAAATGCCACCATCTTATCTGCCTCCACCATCACCCCAGGGAATGCATTCCTGGCAAACTTGTCCCACGCATCTCCTTTAAAATTTGTCCCCTCAGCTTCTTCAGCTAAGAAACGGAGACACGTTGTCAAAATGTTGTAAAACTTGCTTGAATTAATCCCTTAAGCATTCATTTTTTCCATACATACACTGCATGTGCATTATCACAAAAGTATTTAACTGTGTAATTTAGTTAGCTTCATTTGCACCCTTGAATCACAAGATAGTGAGTTTACATCCAACTCCAAGATATGAGCACACCACCAGAGATATAATTAATGAAAACGAAAATTGTAGAAATTCTCCTTTTCTATCCATGTCATCACTCTACTCCCAATACCATGTTCCCTAATTTTGCCCACTAATCTCCTTTGTGGGACCTTATCAAATGCTTTCTGAAAGTCCAGGTACACCACATCCGCTGGCTCTCCCTTGTCCATGTTCCTAGTTACATCATCAAACAATTCCAGAAGATTTGTCAAGCATGATTTCCCCTTCGTAAATCCATGCTGACTCAGACCAATCCTGTTACTGCTATCCAAATGTGCCGCTATTTCATCTTTTATGATTGACTCCAGCATCTTCCCCACCACCGATGTCAGGCTAACATCCCCTGTTTTCTCTCTCCAGCCTTTCTTAAAAAGTGGGATAATATTAGCTACCCTCCAATCCACAGGAACTGATCCTGAATCTATAGAACATTGGAAAACATCAATCTACCAACACCATTTCCTGCCTAATGTGGATTTCCTTCAGTTCCTTCGTCACCCCATATCCTCTGGCTAGTACATCAGGAAGATTGTTTGTGTCCTCCTTAGTGAAGACGGATCCAAAGTACCTGTTCAACTCATCTGCCATTTCCTTGTTCCCCATAATAAATTCACCCTTTTCAGTCTTCAAGGGTCCAACCTTGGTCAACTAATTTTTTCCACTTAACATACCTAAAGAAGCTTTTACTATCCTCCTTTATATTCTTAGTTAGCTTACCTTCGATTTTAAACACAATTAAAATTCCAGGTTACCAAGTTAGTTATCGTTACTACGGCAATTGAAGGTCAACTTATGCTATCATCTTAGCATGAAAACTAGGGATGGATAAGAAATAAGCTATAAAACCTTCACCTTAAGAGTTGAATGCTGTGAAAAAAATGAACACACTCATAGTTAAGGGCCTGTCCCACTATACGAGTTTACCCAAGAGCTCTCCCGAGTTAAAAAAAAAATCAAACTCGTGGTAAGTATGTAGAATGTGCATAACGGGTACGTTGGAGCTCAGGACTTCTCTTAGCGGCTCGTAATGCTAACGGCAGGTACTCGGGAACCGTGGTAAGCTCATGAAGTTTTTCAACATGTTGAAAAATTTCCATGAGAGCCCCGAGTACCTATTACGAGCGGCTATTACCGTAATTCTCCGCGTTCGAATCAGGGGAAACTCGGGAGAACTCTTGAATTACCTTGTACAGTGGGACAGGCCCTTTAGTTGTGAAGTTACAGAGTTGACTATGTAGCCATCGTCCATTAGTAATTAAAGACACATATGGCTGAAATATAACTAATCATATTTCTTTTTTGGAGGGTTAAATATAAATTAAATATTCATTCACCCAGCATACTTATAAAAGTCCATTTATAAAATCCTACCAGTGCTTCGATGAACTTTGAATCTGAAACCTGACTGAGGTCTGGAACATTGAAGGTTTCAGGGAAGGTGCTTCCTTTTGCCAATGCTTCAGCACTTTTAATAGTAGCAGAGAAAGTTGCCAGCCAAGCCCATTCGGGTGAGACCGGGACTGGTTCTGGAGTACTGATTTTGTGGTGAGGTGGATCAGTTGTTCTTGAAAGGAACTGGTCTAAACCAAGGCCGACTGTCAGGGAGGCTAAACTTTGTAGGAAGATGCTGTGTATAAGTTGATCTCCACAGGTAACATGTGGCTGAGGAGTAAAAATTAAAAACAGAAGAATTTATTTATTTGCACAATAACTACAGATCATTTTTTAGTTGGTTATCAACAGATGCCATCATCTCCAAAAATATACATATATTTCGACCACTAAATAAGTCATCATGCAGTCATGTCCAACTGCTGTGTATAAATTAAAAAAAAAAATTCAGTCATCTCCTAGTGCAAGAATTGTGTGGGTGGACATTGTTTTGCAATAAACCAGGATAAATGCTAATATATATCAGAAAGGTCTTTTGACTTCCATTGCTTCCAATGGATTACAGCAAATCTGAACATGATAAGGTGAACTATTAGAGCCAAGATTTTTGAATATAAACCATTTAAATTGCTATCCGATTGTCCTGTGAAAATTGCTAGGTTTTGACTTACAATTAATATACATTATTTAACCTTTATCAAATGCATTGATAAGATCATTTATCAAGCCCGGTGCCAAAGCAACTTTTATTGGAATATGTTTTGCTGGTGGGGTGTATAAATAAAAATCCAAACAATGTGCTGCCCAGAACTTTCTATTAACTTAATGAATATTAAAAACAAACTACACCATTGTATGTATTGACATTCAGCCAATGATTGTGCCTCTCTGTAAATACAGACACCAAGACACCTTTGTAACAACTTTAACGATTACAAGTGTATTTGGAATTTATGCAATACGTGTTATAACCTTAAATGCAGTTCTTACTCACATAGACAAGAAACTACTTCTTAAAAATGAATCAACACAATCTTGAGTACAGTTAATAGAACCTAGTGCATAAATTAATTGTTACATAAAGTATTTTATCAGGTTCTTGCACCACTTGGAAGATACCAATTCCTTACACTGAGTTGTGCATCCAGAGGTCAAGTTAACCAAATTCTACCCTTGACTTTGACATGGCTCCCAGAGATAAATCTATCAGAGGGAGAAGAGGAGGGAAGAGACTGCAGACCTAAGACTTTTGCCTCCATCACAGTGAGGAGATGCTGGGTGGACTCACTGTGGTGGATGTTAATATGTGTTTATTGTTGTTTTTATTGTATTATATGTATGACTGCAGCAATTTTGTTCAGACTTCGGTCTGAATGACAATAAAGGCATATCTATCTATCTATCAGTGAAAAAAGAATGCTCAGAAATTTACCAATGTTTTAAACAAGAAGTAGTGGAGGAACTCAGCGGGTCAGGCACTATCTGTGGGGGGGAATGGACAGAATACATTTTGGGTTGTGACGCTTCTTCAGACTGATGGATTAGAGAGGAGAAAGCTGGAAAAGGGGCGTGGGGGTGGGGCAACACTTGTCAAATGATGGATGGATACAGGTGAGAATGTTGATTGGTAGATGGGTGGAGTAAGTGCCAAAGGCTGAGTAGAAAAACAGACAAAAAGGTACCAGATAAGGAGGGGAGGAAGAGTAATATGTTAAGGCAGAGAGATGGATATGGGTGGAAGGGAACGGGAAATGGAAGGGTATAAAAGAGAGTCTCTTTGCCTCATTTTGTTTTCACCTTTCCTCTGATTCTTTTGTAATCAGCCTAATTCTCTGTAGTATTCACAAAATGACATTTGTCACAAGTAACTTATTTTTCCCTTTACCTTCCTTTGAATATCTTGTCATCCAGGATGTCCTGATTTGTTTATTCCTTCTATGTTCTGCATGGCAATGTGTGTAAATAACATCAGCCATTTCTTCCAGAAAGACAGCTCGTTATTCTGCTACAGTTTTATCTATACATTTTTGGTTCCAATTTCCCTGGGTTGGATCCACTAGCATCCCATTAAAATTTGATCTAATTATTTTTCTTACTTTGGATTGCTTCGTCATTTACATTTTAGAAAAGTAATCCTCTCTATTTTTAGCATAATAACTATTCCAGTTAACATTGTTATAATTGATGTGTCCAATCATGGCCACTCTAAAGCTTACGCAGTACAGCTCTGGCCCACAATGAAAAAAGCTTTGCAGGAAACCAAAAGAGCTGCAAAGCGATCTGAAATATTTTCAATGAGTTGGCAAAGATCTGCTAAATTGAAATATGGAGCAATGTGAAGTTACCATATTTAGTAGGAAAAGTAAATACTGCTGTGATTTTCTATGTGATGAAAGATGGAAGATTGCTAACATTTCTGTTTTTATTTTAGATTTCCTGCATCTACAGATATTTTGATTTTCGGATAACTGCATTAATACCAATAAGGGTATTCCAATACATTTCCTATAAAAACTGTTTGGTGAACATGTTAACCTTCTGCACATTTCTCAGACTTTCATCACATAGAAAATCGCAGTAATTTTTACTTTCCTTACCAAAGGAGGTGATTTCACACGCTCTACATTTGGATTTGGCACATCTTTGTCAACTCATTGAAAATATTATCATTGTGAAATTCCGTTGTACTGCTGCAAGTAAGAATTTCATTGTTCTGTCTGGGACATATGACAATAAAGCACTCTTGATTCTTGATATATTTTGTATTGCTTTGCAGCTCGTTTGGTTTTCTGCCAAGCCTTATCTCACGGCTAACTTTGTGTACACAAAAAACATGAATGTGTTATTCAGGGTTACGTCATTCAAGTTACTGATGTGCAATTACAGAGCTTCAAGCAATGCAAAATATCTCAAACGGTCACAACTCTTTATTTCTTCTTTTATGTAAATAAAATCTGTGTTAATATATTTCGCAATTTATTCCTTGATTCCTGAATTTTTGGAATAACATTGCGTGCAGCTTACCATTTGCTTTTGGAAAATATAAACATACATTATATATATATATATATATATATATAAATATAATATATACAGACACATATATTTAGATATAAATATGTAAATACTTGTCTCTCCTTATCTACCGTGCTCCTTATACACCTACTTTACTTCGTTCTGATGTAAGATCATAGTTTGACAAATTAAATAATTGCAAATTGCACAAAAATCTGATCATAAATTATTATTCTTCCCCAGAGAACTCCTATACTACAAGGTAATTAGTTGATCCTATCCATCTGCACAATATAGGTCTAAAATAGCCCATTCTCCAGTTTATAAGTTCATAACTTCTTGGAGCAGAATTAGGCCATTTGGCCCATCAAGTCTACTCCGCCATTCGATCATGGCTGATCTATCTTTCCCTCTCAACCCCATTCTCCAGCCTTCTCCCCATATCTCTTGACACCCTTACTAATCAAGAATCAATCTCCACCTTAAACATATCCATTGACTTGGCCTCCACAGCTGTCTGTGGCAATGAATTGCACAGATTCACCACCCTCTAACAAAATAAATTCTTCCTCATCTTTCTAAAGGTACGACCTTTTATTCCGAGGCTATGGCCTCTGGTCCCAGACTCTCCCACCAGTGGAAACATCCTCTCCACATTCACTCTATCCAAACCTTTCACTGTTCCGTAAGTTTCAATGTCCCCCTTTATCCTTCTAAATTCCACCGAGTACAGGTCCAGTGCCGTCAAACGCTCATCATATGCTAACCCATGGGTTCTGGGATCATTCTCGTAAACCTGCTGTGGGCCCTCTCCAACACCAGCACATCCTTCCCCTGATTTGGGGCTCAAAACTGTTCACAATACTCCAAATGAAGTTGGTTCCTCAACAATGATACAAAATACTACTCTTGATTGTACGTCATGATCCCATTTTACAAATTTTGCAAAAATGTTTAATGCACTGGCAGTAAAAACGTATTCACGTGTGTGAGTAGATTTACGTAAATATATCACAAACACATTAATTATGGCCCTGGTCTGATGAAAGGAGACCTGAAATGTCAATGTTTCCCTCCCCACAGATGCTGCCTGACCAAGTCATCATTTTTTTAAATTTCCTCTATTTTAGACCAAGTAGTAATTGAAACCTCAGAACAGGAATCAGTCAAAACATTAATTTTGGAAAATGGAACAAATAAGTGTCCAAATTTTATCATATCTATTTCATAGTAAGGATGTGAAACTTAGAAGCTTAATTCTTCCACCTTCATACAAATGTACAAAAAAAACTAGATATTACCTTTTCATATGCATATTGTGTGTGCAGGAGCAAAGGTAATCTTTCAATAAAAGCCTTCATACACGGAGTTTTATTCAGTCCTACAATCCCTTGAGCTCGAAGAGCCATTCGACAGGATGGTAAGATATGGTTCTGTGAAATCCACTCTGGGGAACATCTAATTAGGAGAACATCCTATCAAAAGGAACATTTGTTTAGAATTTGCACATTTCCCTTATAAAGCTGTTACAACTTGTGCCATATCTAGTTTACTTTCATATTATAATTCAGTTGGTTTACAATTTTGTTCTGAGCTTTCCATGGTCAAAGTCCAAGATCCTTATCCCAATATTTTAACTGTCTTCTAAAAAATATCAACATGCCAAAGTGAACTTACTTAAAATGGTCTTAAACAACATTATTTCACTAAAATGACACAATTTCTAAAATCTCCAACAAAGGAGATTCAGTTTTCTAGAATAGATCATTTCACATTCTTCTAAACCCAGTGAGTATGGGGCTATTCAATTTCTTGTCAAACTTTAATTGCCTCCTGCCATTACTCAGATCAATTAAGAAGACATCCATTTGGTTGTCTGGTTCTTGCAGAAGCCAGATTTCTGAGTTCCTTTACTGTGCAATTGTAACTTCAGAGTAAAATATGAAACTAAACAAGCAAGGTTAACCCTAACCAATGGCCCTTACATTCACCTCTACTAACAAATTGAGCAAATGTATGTTTAACTAATTGCTACACAGTAGAATTTAAGATTTCATTTGATTCACTTTCCAGCTATGGAATTACAGTATCAGATTGTGATATGCAAATACAAGTTAAATTACATATTGCATCTGGTGAAAATCAAACAGGAAGTTCAACAAAACAAATAATACGAATTTAAATATCCTTGAAAGTAAAAACAGCAAATATTACATTCATTTTCATTACTAGAAAGAGGAACATAATAGAAAACAGAGACACAATTTGTGCAGAAAATGATTCATATCTTAGGTAGTGATTAGCAAAATTAACAGAAGTTTCTACCAACTTGTGTATGCTATAATTTCACTTGTGACTCTCCAACAGAGTTGGACCTTGTCGAATGTTTTGCTGGTCCATATATACATCTGCAGCTCTGCCCTCATCGACCTTTTTGGTCACGGCTTCAAAAAACTCAATCAGATTTGTGAGACACGACCTCCCGCGTACAAAACCATGCTGACTATCCCTAATCAACCCTTGTCCATCCAAATGCCTGTATATCCTATCCCTCAGAATGCCCTCTAGTAACTTTCCAACTACAGATGTTGAGCTCATTGGCCTATAGTTCCCAGCATTTCCCCTGCATCCCTTCTTGAATAGAGGCACAACATTTGCCACCCTCCAGTCTTCCGGCACCTCTTCTGTATTTCATTTCCTTTCTAGTATCCCACAATGTCCTTGGATATAT
Source organism: Malacoraja senta (assembly GCA_038087875.1). Taxonomy (NCBI): domain Eukaryota; kingdom Metazoa; phylum Chordata; class Chondrichthyes; order Rajiformes; family Rajidae; genus Malacoraja; species Malacoraja senta. Next base: position 149,812 of record JAXLNO010001177.1, on the reverse strand, counting down.
CTGATCAGGCCCTGGAGATTTGTCTACCTTCATACACAATAGTATCTTCAGCACCTCTTCGACCGTTACACTGACTGCTCTCAAGACATTTCCATTGACTGCCAAATTCAGAGTCAAAGTCAAAGTCAATTTTATTCGTCACATGCACCCGAAGGTGCAGTGAAATGAATTTGCCAGCAGCGATACACTTAAAAAGAACATACAATACACAATAAGATTTAACACAAACATCCACCACAGCATTCTTCACTGTGGTGGAAGGCAACAAATTTCAGCCAGTTCTCCTCCTTTGTTCACCCGTGGTCGGGACCATAAACCCTCCGTAGACCCGATGTACAGGCCCTCTCGTCAGGATGATCAGAACTCCGACGTCGGGACGGACAACACTCCTTGGAGGTCCTGAATCGGCCACTTTCCACTGCTTCAGGATGTTATAGGCCGCAGGCCGGCGGTCAGACCTCTTCTCCGGCGATCCCCGGCAAGGGATCCCAGACTCTAGATGGTAAAAGGCCTGTCTAACGGGTTTGCAGTCATTGGCGGTGAAACAGGAAGTTTCTACCGCTCGTGGACCGCCAGAGACCGCGGGGTCGGTCCAACGCACACCGCCGGGGCCGTGCGGTGTAGGTCCCAACACCGCACGGTGCCCACAAAAAAACGACAATGTCGAAAAAACTTTTCCTACCGCACAGCCGCCGCCAGTGAGGCACGAGAGCGGCACGGGCACCGCCACAGCCGCCGCCAGTGCGGCACGAGCGCCGTGAGTCCAACTTTCACCGCCACAGCCGCCGCCAGTGAGGCACGTGTGCGGCACGGGCACCGCCACAGCGCCGCGATCACCACCAGCACCGCGAACCAAAATGACGTCATTGCGTAGCGCGTCGCGTTGCGCGATGTCGTCATCCCCCGACGCCGCAAGCTCGTGGAACCGGCCGTACGGAGATCACTCGGCCCCCGCGCATAGGCGCGGCGCTCCCGCGGCATAGGCGCGGCGCTCTCGCGGTTGCCGTGCGGTCCCCTCTTCCGGCGACGCCGCGCTTCACCGCCAATGACCGCAAACCCGTGAGACAGAGCCTATAGTCCATGCCACGCCCGCGGCTAGATGCTCCAGACCACAGCCCCATGATGCCAAAGTCACCAGGCCAGCGATCGGAGCACTCCCCTCTGGCGACCCCCGGCAAGGGTTCGCCCGCTCTGCGATGGAAAAGTTCACGCTGTGCCTGCTGCTGATGCTCCGGGCCCGACTCCGGGAAAGGCCGCTCCAATCCAAGCTGTTAGGCCGTGAGGGAGTCGATATGAAAAAAGTCGCCTCTCCGTCGAGGAGGCGATCAAAAGCGGTCCCCCCCCCTTCCCCACCACCACCAGGGCACAAGACACACCGAGAGACACCTAAACTGACATTAGACACACCAAAAAAAACAAATAAAGTCGAAATAACGAACACGCTGCTGGCCTCCTGTCTTTCTTATCGGTAAATACAGAGGAGAAATACTCATTGAGGAAAGACCTTGCCCATCTCCTGTGTCTCCACAGAGTTGGCCGCTTTAATTCCTGACTGGTCCCACTCTCTCTCTCCCTCTCTCGCTAGTTACCCGTTTCCCCCTTATGTAATTATAAAATCTCTTGGGTTTGTCTTTAATGCTGTCTGTCCCTAATATCTTTAATGTTGTCTTTAATGCTGTCTTAACCTTAATATTAACGGTTTGGACACGCTAGAGGCAGGAAACATGTCCCCGATGTTGGGGGAGTCCAGAACCAGGGGTCACAGTTTAAGAATAAGGAGTAAGACATTTAGAACGGAGACGAGGAAACACTTTTTCACACAGAGAGTTGTGAGTCTGTGGAATTCTCTGCCTCAGAGGGCGGTTCTCTGGAAACTTTTAAGAGAGAGCTAGATAGGGCTCTTAAAAATAGCGGAGTCAGGGGATATGGGGAGAAGACAGGAACGGGGTACTGATTGTGGATGATCAGCCATGATCACATTGAAAGGCGGTGCTGGCTCGAAGGGCCTAATGGCTTACTCCTGCACCTATTGTCTATTGTCTGCCAGAGCTGTCCCCTGGCCGCTTTTTGCCCTTCTGATTTCCTATTTTAGTTTGCTCCTTATTTCTCGAAACTCCTGCACGGATACACTTTATCCCTTCATAATTTTGTATCCCACTGCCCCTCAGCCTTCTCAGCTCCCAGGATACCAAATGCAACTTATTCATAGCCATGTAACTGAGATACTGCATACCAGCCAACATCTTGGCGAATCTCCTCTGTACTCTTTGCAGAACAATAACAGCCGTTCTATACTGAGATGAACAAAACAGCACACAATACTCCAGAGTCTAGACCCAGGTCTCACCAATGGTTTATAAAGCTCAAGTATAACTGACCTAGGATTACATAAGTACCACCTAAGTAGACAATTCAACTCAGTGTTGAGGAAGTTCTGCATTGATTTTCAGTTGATATTTTTAAACGTAGGTCCATTTGAAAGGGATGTAAAGATCTTACACCCTCAAGACGAGAAAGGAAAATGTTAAAAGGTATTAGATAGGAAACCTTTTCCCGGGGAAACTCTAGGGACGGGTACATTACAATGTTTAAAAGACTTTTGGACAAGCACATGGATAAAAAAGATTTAGCGGGATATGGGAAGAACTATCTTAGACAGATGTATTGGTCGGTATGGACGAGTTGTGTTGAAGGGCCTGTTTCTGTGCAGTTTGACTCTATGACTGTAAAAAAAAAACAGGTCTTTCTGGGGTGATGCCCAACATTACAATGACAATTCTCTGAACAGATCACCTAGTTATTATATTAGCAGGAGATTTACGTGTAGATTGGGTGCACAATGCAATAGCGACTGCACTTCAAAAGGTAGGTCTTGGGCTTTGAGAAGTGGAATTTTGTTGTAATAATATTATAACGCTTCATAGAACACCATTGGACTTGCGTCTTTGTTTGTTAATTAAGAATAGTTGTGACCCACTGACCTTTGACCTGCTGGAGCAAACAGCAACTCCAATGTCTGGAATCCAGGCTATTCCGACCACTGACCCGAGACCAGTAACCACTGTCTGTAGAACTGAACCATCCTGAGAGGAAAGAGAGGGAGAGACACACACGTTCTTAATTACATAGATACATAGATACATAGAAAATAGGTGCAGGAGTAGGCCATTCGGCCCTTCGAGCCTGCACCGCCATTCAATACGATCATGGCTGATCATCCAACTCAGTATCCCGTACCTGCCTTCTCTCCATACCCCCTGATCCCTTTAGCCACAAGGGCCACATCTAATTCCCTCTTAAATATAGCCAATGAACTGGCCTCAACTACCCTCTGTGGCAGAGAGTTCCAGATTAATATAGTTTAGAGATACAGTGTGGAACCAGACCTTTCGGCCCACCGGGTCCCGCCAATCATCAATCACCTGTTCACACAAGCTCAAGTTATCCTACTTGTGCATCCACTCCCTATGCACAAAGAGCAATTTTAAAGAGGTCAATTAACCTTTGCCTTTGGAATGTGGGAGGAAACTGGAGCACCTGGAGGGGTCACAGGGAGAACGTGCAAACTCCACACAGACAGCAACCGAGGTCTGGATCAAACCCAGGTCTCAGTCTTTGCATCTCTGGCCTTTGTCCAACCATTTGTTTACAAAACCCCCCCTCACTTGAATTTACTTATCATTTGTCAAGCCAGACACAAAAAGCTAGAGTAACTCAGTGGGTCAGGCAGCATCTCTGGTGAAAAGGAATAGGTGAGGTTTTGGGTCGAGAGCCTCCGAGGGACGGAGCCCCGCCCCTACCTGTCTTCCAGCTTTCACCCCCAACAATCAGTCTGAGGAGGGGTCCTGACCCACAATGACACCTATCTATCTTCTTCAGAGATGCTGCCTGATCTGAGTTTGTGTCTATTTTTCCCTTACATTTCTACCTTGATTTAATTTTCTATATTGACAAACACGAAAGGAATATTTGTCATTCATTTAAAAAAGAACATGTCAGATACTGAAAATTGAAAGTGGTTTTGAAACAGTCAAATTTAGAAAAAAATTATACCCGAAAAAATATCCCTGCAAACCTGGATGTTTATTTCTCACTTGCTTAAAATTTCTAACATCCTACGTCTTTCCTTATGTGTGTAAATTTCAGAATTAAACTGGAGCAAACCCCTTACCTGCAGAGACCAAATATTTATCAATCCTCCGATTCCCCCAGACAAAAGTGTTAATCCATCGGGACTGAAGGCAACAGCTACCACAGCGGTTATGTGAGCATTGAGGTGAAACACACATTTGGCTCTACCTCTGAACTGAAATCTCTCCTAGAGTGAATGAAAAATTAGGTTAGAAAATAATTCCTGCAATACAGAATAACATTTTGGTGTCAATTTGTGTAACGTTAATTGATTAACCATTATATGTTTCATTATCACCTTCTTTGAATTAGATCATTTTGAGTTTGAATGTGAGAATCAGATGTGCTTTTATTCCAGTCACTCACTTGTCTTACCTCAGTCTGCTTATCTCGTACATCAGACGAATGCAAGAGGTTTGGTAATGACACAGCAGTGCCACCTTGTGGTAGTGTCCAAACATAAACCAAGCCATTCTGACAACCCCTGGTGCAAAAATTAAAAATAAAATCAGTTGAAAAACTTAATTTCAGACCTCTAATTTAATTGTTATTAATATTTGAAGCTAGGTTATTGGACCTTCATCAGAACATTCTGCTTAAGACAAAATTCTTGGCCATGAATGGAGGAAGGACCTTACTTTCTCTTCCTTGACAAACGATCTTTTAATTTGAAATCTTAACTGTTTCCCCGTTTGTAGATGCTGCCTGAATTGCTGAGTGTTTCCAGTCCAGCGTTTTCTGGTTTTATTTCAGATTTACAATAGCTGTAGATTTTTTTTTGATTTTCAGATCTCCCATCACACGTGGGATAGCTCCAAAATAACATGGCACTTTGTGGCAAATCTGGTAACCCAATATGTGTACCAGGCTTGTCCAACATACTTCAGTGCCAGACTGCCAGAGTAAATAAGGGCCTGTCCTGTGATTGAGTACTGGGGTAGATCCCACCTGGATCCAAGTATTGTCGAACCGTACTGTGTGGGATGGGGCTGCTGGACAGGTGCAAGTACTGTGGAGATCTAACAGGCCTTGGCAGACTGAGCGCAAGTGTTTGGCGAAATGGTTGCCTTGTCGCCGGTTGCCTTGTTGTTTGGTCTCGCCGATGTAACGGAGGCCACATTGGGAACTATGAATACAATAGATGAGGTTTGACGAGGTGAATCTAAACCGGTCTCATCTGGAAGAACTGCTGGATCCCAGGGTGGAGTCGAGGAAGGAGGTATAGGAACAGGTGTTACATCTGCGGTTGCAGGTTGCATGTGTAGTCTAGGTGACCATTTCGCCAACCACTTACTCTCGGTCTGCCAAGGCCTGTTGGATCTCCCAGTATCGAGCAATTTTAATTCCCCTTCACATACTGACTTTTCCATCCTGAGCCTCCTCCATTGCCAGAGTGAAGCCACACACAAACTGGAGGAACAGCACCTCATGTTCTGCTAGAGTAGCTTACAATTTGGAAGGAAGTGGCGGTGCCTAACGGCAGCGGCTCAACTGCAGTCCGTCTGTCTTTTTTTGTTTTTGTCTAGTTAAATGTAGTTGTTTGTGTTTTTTTGTGTTGTTTTTGGTTGTGTATATATGGGGGGTGGCGTGGGGGGGTGAGGGGGAAACTTTAAAAAATCTCTTCCCTGCACGGGAGACCCGATCTTTTCCCTGTCGGGTCTCCGTTGTCGTTGGGGCCTAGCTCCGTGGAGCGGCCTCCGACTGGGACGACCTGGGGGCTCCAGTCGCGGAGCCTGTGGAGCTGCGGACTTACCATCGTGGGGCTGGCCATCCTCGGAGCGTGAGGAGCGGTGGTGGCTCGCTGCTGCGGCCCGACTCCGGAGCTCCAGCTGCAGCTGCAGACCCGTGGACTGTGACATCGGGAGCTCGCGGGTCCGGGTGAGAGACCGCTTTCCGGAGTTCCCGCAACGCAACTTTTCCCGCCCGTGTCGCGGGGTTGGAACGACTCGGAGCGGGGCCGTAAATCGCCCGGCGCGGCTTTATTGGCCGCGGGACACTCCAGCGCCCGCATTGGGAACTATGAATACAATAGATGAGGTTCGACGAGGTGAATCTAAACCTCGCCAACTTGGTGACTTTTGGGCCCGGAGCGAGGCCGTATACCGCCCGGCGCGGCCTCAACGGCCGTGGGACTTAGCATTACCCGCCTGGGGCTTCAACATCGGGAGAAAAATTGTGCAGGGGAGAGAGAAGACTTTGCCTTCCATCACAGTGAGGAGGAGATTCACTGTGATGGATGTTTTTCTGTGGATTGAATTGTTTGTGTGTCTCGTAGGAATTGTTTTGTTTGTATGGCTGTGGAAATGGAATTTCGTTTGAGCCTCTTTGAGGTTCAAATGACAATAAAAATCTAATCTAATCTAATTTAACGGTATGAACATTGAATTAATCTACAAACATGTCCCCCACCTTTTTATTTCCCCCTCTCGTCCTTGCTGTCTCACCTGGATGCGCACACATTTCTCCCAGTATCCTCCCCCTTTAACCTTCCCCACCCTTCCACTTATACCTTCCTATGGCTTCATTTTTCACCCCTCTTCTCTCCTAACCTCCACGTCTGACAACCTTTGATCTTCTCCCATCACTGTCCTATGTCCACCATTAGTGAATCAAAAGCCCCCCACCTATCATTTGCCTGGCTTTTCCCCCACCCACACCTCTCTCTTGCAGTTTTCTACCCCCACAATAATCAGTCTGAAGAAGGTTCCTGGCCCAAAACATGAATATCCATGTTCTCCAGTGATGCTGCCTGACCCGCCGAGTTACTCTTGTACTTGGTGATTTTATTTACTAGGATTGCACTGCGGTGATAATTTCAGACTTTATTGAACATAGTGTGGGGTGTTGTAACAGTTCAATTCTTGCTGTAAGTGGGCAGAACATTTAGGTCACTTCAGACAGTAGTTAACAGTCAATTATAAAATAGCAGTCTCGTATTTAGAACACAGGAATGAAAGTAGGTAATTTAGTCCAATTGGTGTACTCCACCTACAAATTATGATTACATTTCCATTTACCAGCTGCTCGTCATAAATAATCAAGACATTTAAGTCTGCAAAAATCCAATTAACCTCCGTTTTGAGAAATTCAACATCCACAGCGTTTTATTGGAGAAACAATTAACTTTAACATCATGCTAATTTTTCTTAGATGTTCCCATAATGTCCAGAGCTCTGCATTCACCACTCTTTGAGGAAGTACATTTTCTTTGAATTCCAGATTATCTTCCTTTATGAAATTATACTTTTTTGCTGAACAGGAACAATACAAAACGAGGACATTTTAGTTTTCTCTAATACTTACACGGCCAGCATTAGTCTTGGTTCCAGACCTTTCCCCGGAAGTGGACACCATGCTGAGGTATTGACCAAAGCGGAGTGAGAGAGAGTTTGAACTGCTAGCCAGGTACTGCCTATTCTTCCCCATACTTTCACCATCTCTTCTCTGGAAAGTGCAAGGAGTAGATGACCAGTTGGATCCCATTTCAGGCTAGTTACACTTTCCTTCACCAGAAATATGAAAAAGACAAGAAAGAATAGATTGAATAATACAAAATCAGCAATTCACATCAAACAAGATCTGGAACAAAAAAAAATTTAGCTCTTAGAACTTTACTTTAAGTCTGAGCACACAATCTGCCCTCGCTCTGTCAGTACTTTGCTTCTACAGATATTTCACTCATCACATTGTTTAAGAAGGAACTGCAGATGCTGGAAAATCGAAGGTAGACAAAAATGCTGGAGAAGGTCTGACGAAGGGTCTCGACCCGAAACGTTGCCTATTTCCTTCGCTCCATAGATGCTGCCTCACCCACTGAGTTTCTCCAGCACTTTTGTCTACCCTCACTCATCACATTGATAATTTTCTTTCTATTTCAAAATAGAAAGTAGCCAATTCTGATTGATTTTAACTGTTATTGTGGCTTCAGAATCCACACATGGTGTTTGATTGGCTGATTCTTCCAGCAATATCTATTTTTAATTTTGGTGGCGTTGCACTTTTGGGAAAAGGAGACACTGTTTAATTCTGAGATTGGAATGGGGCAAATAATATCAAACAGCATTAATGCTGTGGAAAGCTTTCAAATTCAAGATGGACAAAGTAAAGGACAAATTGACATGTTGTCATCAAACAGAAAGTTGATGCATAAGAAAAATTCATGGTAGATCTTGATCAGTTGGGCAGGTGGGCTGAGGAATGATTGATGGAATTTAATACAGAGAAATGTGAGGTGTTGCATTTTGGGAAATCTAACAGGGGCAGGATCTACACAGTGAATGGTAAGGCTCGGAGGAACGTTGAGAACAGAGGGATCTAGGAGTGCAGGTACATAGTTCCATGAAAGCAGTATCATAGATAGATATGGCGTTCAAAAAGGCTTTTGGCACATTAGCCTTTATCGGTCAGAGTATTGAGAATAGAAATTGGGAAGTCATGTAACAGTTGTAAAAGACATTGGTGAGGCCACATTTAGAGTATTGTATTCAGTTTTGGTCAATATGTTATAGGAAACATGTTGTCCGGCTGGAAAGTGTGCAGAGAATATTTACGAGGAATTTGCTGGGACTCGAGGACTTGAGCTGCAGGAAGAGATTGAGCAGGCTAGGACTTCATTCCTTGGAATGCAGGAGGGTGAGGGGTGATCTAATAAAGATGTACACAGTTATGAGAGGAATAGATTGGGTAAATGCAGAGTTTTTCACCCAGAGTAGGGGAATCGAGAACCAGGGGACATAGGTGGGGAGGAGGGGGGAGAGATTTAATAGGAACCTGAGGCGTAACGTTTTTGCACAAAGGTTGGTGGGTATATGGGACGAGCTGCTGGAGGAGGTAGTTCGGGCGGGAACAATCATAACATTTAAGGGATAATTGGATAGGTACATGGATAGGACAGGTTTACAGTTATGGGCCAAGTATGGGCAGGTGGGACTAGTGTAAATGGGGCATGTTGGTCAGCGTGGGCAAGTTGGGCCGAAGGGCCTGCTACCACACTGCATGACACTATGTCTATACGTAAAGCATCAAAGGGAAAGAATAAAGGTGACCGCAAGGAGAAAAAAGGAAAAAGTTGCAATACATAAAGGATGGGAAAGATCAAAATAATAATGCAGATAGGGCAGGAGTACACATTAAGAGTTATTGTAGAAAGGAGATTAAATAAATAATGAGCATCTGGCTCGCTAGGACTACACAACTCCTCCCAAAAGCTTCTGAAAACGGTTGTTTTTTTACCTGACTCCACCAACTGGAAAGGATTCGAGTAAAAATGGGAAAATCTGCACTCAGCAGTACAGGCAGCATTAAATGGTAATGTTTTAGGGCCAGGACCGCTTGTCAGAACTGAAATACTAGAAAACAGTGGAGAAAAGTAGGAGGGAAAGAGTAGGAGGTGGGAAGGAGGCCAATGATAGGAAGAAGAGGAGAGTTGATACATGGGGTAGAGCAGAGGAGGGGTGATGGATGACTTGCTAGGAAAGAGGACTATTTCTGTGGAGACAGGCGAGTAGAGCTATGGAATGGGCGAGAGAAGACACAATTGTGCGGGTGGGGGAAGAGAAAACAAGGAGTATGGTGGAAGGAGAGGGTCTGCATATAGTAGAATGAGTAGGAGTGGTTGACAGGGGAACAGAAGCAATGGCCAGAATAGATTGACACCTCACACGACACATTTTGTCATATTTTCTCAAATCTTTGAATGCTATTCTTGAAGACTGTTTTGTGCAAACATATTTAGGAAAACTGTAATTTACCTGAAATGAAGCTAATAACACTGGGTCTTCTTCGTCATGAGGCTCTCTTGTTCCAAGCAAAATCTTTCCATCAGAGTACCCAACTGCAATTGGTTTATCTTCACTGTACCAGGCAATGCACTGGACGGAAACTGAATAATAATTAAAAATATATATATCGTGGGTTATAACATCAAAAGCACATTGCATGTATACATAGGAACCTGACGGGTAACGTTTTTGCACAAAGGGTGGTGGGTATATGGGACGAGCTGCTGGAGATAGTCAGTTTGAGAGGGGGATATGAATACATATAAACGCGCATGTTATACTTACCACAATTATCTGATAAATAATTGAAGTCTATGAGAGACTGAATTATTTAAAGTCACAGATTCTGTCCAAAATGTATATTCCCGAGATCCCATGTGGTTGCCTATTACCAACTTGTATATAAAGGGTAATTAAAAAAGGGCACAAACACTGACTAGCAGGTGATGCCCAGATGCCAAAAATGAATGAACACATTTTAAAAAGTGGCACTGAAAATTATCAAGCCATGTAATAGCCATCTTTCCTATGGCAGGGTGACTGAAACTGAACATAAAACTTCAAGTGCAGACTTGTTATCATCTTGAACAATGTAACATAATATCCTAACCGTTATACTCAATTCCCTGACTGGTGAAGGCCAGAGTGCTTAAAGCCATCTTCACCAATCTATCCACCTGCTACTTTTAGGGAACGATATACTTATACCCCTAAATCCCTCTGCTCTACAACACTCCCTGGGGCTCTAGCGTTCACTGTAAAGGTTCTGCTCTGGTTTGACTTCCCAAAATGCAACACTTCATGCTTATCTGCATTAAACTCTAATTGCTATTCTTATTTCATTTGCCTAGCTGATCAAGATTCAGCTGTAATTCTTGATAACTATCTTCATTGTTTATGGTGCCACCTATCTTATTATAATTTTCAAAATGACTGATCTTTCCTTGTACATTCATTCATGGCATTCTCAAATTGTTGATATAAATGTCAAACACCAATGGGCCCAGCACTGTTCCTTGATACACACACGACGAATGGCAGGCCTCCAGTCGGAAAATCAATCTTCCACCATCACTCTCTGTTTCCTACCATGAGGCCAATCCTATAGGTCATCGGCTAGCTCTCCTTGGATCTCATGCGATCTGACCTTTCAGAACCACCTACCATGCAGAATGTTATCAAAGACTTTGCTGAAGTCCGTATGGACTACTTTACAGCACTGCACTCATCAACCTTCTTGGTTACTTCTTCAAACAACTCAATCAAATTATTGAGACATGTTCTGCCATGCACAAAGCCACGCTGACTATCTTAATCAACCCGTCTTTTCAAATGCATGTATATCTTATCGCACAGAATACTCTCCAGTAGCTTTCCTACCACAGATGTTAGGTATCCTGATCTATGGTTTCTTTGCAGCCCTTCTTAAATAGGGGCACAACATTAGCCACCGTCTAGTCTTCCAGCTCTTCTCCCATGTCGAACGATGATTCAAATATCTCAGAACTTTTGCAATTTCTTCTCCAGCTTCACAAGGTGCCCTTGGATATATCTGATCTGGCTCAGAAGATTTAGCTACCTTCAGATGTCTTAGGACTTCAGCACTTCGCAACTGTAATATGGACTGTCCTCAGGACATTAACTTTCCTTATTTGTTTTCCCATTAGAAAGTTTTCTCTTTATTTGCTCTACCTCAATCATTCAGATTTTGAACACAATTATTAAATCTCCTTTGCTCCAAGGAGAATAACATGTTTCTCTACTTAGAAATATTTTAGCCCAGGTGTTTGAAATTCCTGTATCCTTCATAAAATACACTGTTCAGAATTGACACTGTACTCCAGTTGAGAGGCAAACTGTTAACTATGAAGTTTTAGCATAACTTCCTCATTTATGTTAATGAGCAAAAAATGGTTCCAATTAAATATTGGGACGATAAAGTCATCATCTTTCCTGATCATTGACTCCACCTCCCTCTTTAAACATATGTACTTACATTTCCAAAATCTGAACTCTTCACCTCATTTAGTTGTACGATTTCATTCATTATGAGTTTTCCCATTTCCCCCCCAGAATGTATCACTTCAAATTTAGCTTGGTTAAATTCTTTAAAGTCTGTCACTATCCTCCTCAATGTTTACATTTCTTAGATGTATATCGTCTAGGAATTTTGAGATACTGTCTCTTTATGTACAAGCTTAGAAAAAGCAACGATCCCAACTTTGGCAGTCACTGAAATTTATTTCCTTCTTGTCTGAAAATCAATTGTCCGTTTGCCTGCTACCCCCCTCTGTTAAAATCATATTCTCTCAACTACAGTTCTTTAGCCCAACTGTTTCAACATTAATCAGTGCATACACACATCAATTGCTGTGCCTTCATCAACCTATTTAGACCATAAGATATAGGAGCAGAATTAGGCCATTTGTCCCATGAAGTCTGCTCTGCCATTTGATCACGGTTGATCTATTTTTCCCTCTCAACCCCATTCCCATGTCTTCTCCCAGTAACCTCGGATGCCTTTACTAATCAAGAACGTATCAATCTCCACTTTAAAAAAAAGGATTGTGACAGACTCTAAAGAAGTTCATCAAATTAGTCAAGCACAATTTCCTTTTGATAAATCCAGAACAACCTTTATTACCTTTCTCACCATTGGCTTCCAGTTATCAGGCTTGTATCTTTGATTCTTATAAAATAAGGATTAAAGATACATCAGAAAATATTTGACTATAATTGCAAAATGATTTGTTGCAGCTTCTACAATGTCACATTGCTTTCAACAATGGAAGTTGAAATTGCTGAAATTTGAAACGTACCATCTTTTCTCTGACAATGTACTAGGTAAATTGTCTCAGAAACATTATTCTCTGTAGCTTCAATGCAGCCAATTGATCCATCCAGTCGTCCCACTATTAGAACCTCTGGTCGCTTATCACTGTCCTTATTTAAGAACGGTGCTTGGACGTCTGCCCAGGCCATAGCCGTTACCCAGGAAGGCTGAATTTTCATATGGATATCATTATTCCCTTTGAAAGAAATATTTAAAAAGTCAACTTCCAGAATAGCAAGGTAAACAGGAAAAACAGAAACCTGCAGAACTAGAAAAAGTAGACACATAAATAAAGGGGTCTCGATCCGAAACATCACCCATTCCTTCTCTCCAGAGATGCTGCCTGTCCTGCTGAGTTACTCCAGCATTTTGTGTCTATCTTTGGTTTAAATCAGCATCTGCAGTTCCTTCATACACATAAATAAAGACACAGTCAAAAGAAAAATCCCAGCGAATCAATGTAATGACACTGACAGTCAGGCAGGAGCATTTAATTTGGTAGGTAAGGAATGCACACAGTTTAATGGCAAAGACATTAAAAAACAATATTTGCTGTGATTTTTTCTGAACAATATGCATTTTTTCCTACCCTATGTACTGGAATACACCCTTTTGGCATGACTAGCCAGTTTTACTAAAAAATACAACTACTTTTTGTGGAATGGTCCCAGACATTAACCTGGCAGTTTTTCTTTTTATGCATGCTGAATGCTTCCAGATTTTCTGTTTCTGTTTCAGATGTCTAAATAACTGCAGATTTTTGTTTTTGTTATTTTCTCCCCGCACTCAAGGCTTATCTCAAACAATTTGGATACACCAATACAGTGTTAAACCTGGAGTGCCCATGCATCTGTCTGGGTTTGTAGGTTCATTGGACTCACAGATTGCCCTTAGTGTGTAGTAAGGGGGATGAGAAAATGGGATAACATAGAACCAGTGTGAACATGTGATGGAGGGTCTGCGTGGACTCAGTGGGCCAAAGTTATGAGCAGCAGAGGGAACATCCAGATGCTTTCTTCATGGCAGCTGGGGATTTCAACCAGGCAAGTCTTACATCTGTTCTGCCTAAATTCTACCAGCATGTGAACATTGCAACCAGGGGAAAGAACAAACTAGATCTGGTGTACACCAACATTAAAGATGCATATAGAGCAGCCCCCCTCCCCCATATAGGCAACTCTGACCACCTAGCGGTTATGCTCACACCTGCATACAGACCCAGGGTGAAACAGGACAGGCCAATGGTCAAAGAAGTCAGAACATGGCCACAGGGAGCTACCGCAGCACTACAAGACTGTTTTGAAACCACACAGTGGGCCATTTTCAGAGAGGCAGCAACAGATGACAGTAGCATCAACCTCCAAGAATACACAGAATCCGTCATCGGATACATCAATAAATGCATTGATGATGTAACGGTGGTAAAAACCATCAGGAGGCGTGCCAATCAGAAACCTTGGCTAACTGGGGAAGTGTGTTCCCTACTGAGAATCCGGAATGCTGCATTCAAATCTGGGGACAACGCAGCATACAAACTGGCAAGGAGTAACCTATCCCGGGGGATCAGGGAAGCGAAGAGGCTGTATGGACAAAAACTTAATAGCCACTTCGCAAATGACAAAGACACACGTCGCTTGTGGCAGGGATTTCATACCATCACTGACTACAAGCCCCCCCCGCTGCGGATATGCCAAAACGACCCCTCTCTACCAGATGAACTGAACGAGTTCTACGCACGGTTTGAGGTTGGAAACAGCACCCAGACACGTGCACTACTGCCATCTCCCAGTGACCAGTCGCTCAGGCTGTCCGCAGCCGGAGTTAAAAAGGCCTTTGCCAGCATCAACCCACACAAAGCTGCAGGGCCGGACAACATTCCTGGATGCGTTTTAAGAGACTGCGCCGAGCAACTGAAAGATGTCTTCACAGACATTTTTAACATCTCACTCAGCCAGGCAGTAGTGCCCAACTGTCTTAAGAGTGCCACCATCGTCCCTGTCCCAAAGAAACCAAACCCAGCCTGCCATAATGACTTTCGACCAGTGGCTCTAACACCCATAGTAATGAAGTGTTTTGAGCGACTGGTTATGCAGCATATCAAAAATAGTCTACCTGCTGACCTAGACCCACTGCAGTTCGCCTACAGAGCCAACCGATCCACAGAGGACGCAGTCTCAACAACACTGAACCTCGTACTGTCACACCTTGATCGGAAAAATACTTATGCCAGGATCCTCTTCATAGACTTCAGCTCTGCTTTTAATACAATCATTCCGCAGCAGCTGGTGGAGAAGTTGGAGCTATTGGGAGTTGATGCTGGCACATGTAACTGGGTCCTGAACTTTCTATCGCAACGGCAGCAGGCAGTCAGGGTGGGCAGTAGGACATCAAAAACCATAGCCGTGAGCACTGGCTCGCCCCAAGGCTGTGTCCTAAGCCCCCTGCTGTTTAGTCTGCTAACACACGACTGTACTGCTAGACTCAACAACAACTTCATCAACAAGTTCGCTGATGACACAACAGTGGTGGGTCTCATCAGCGACAATGATGAGTCAGCGTACAGGATGGAGGTGGAGCTGCTCACAGGATGGTGCAAATCCCACAACCTCATTCTCAACGTGGGAAAAACTAAGGAGATGGTGGTTGACTTCAGGAGGGCAGGAAAACAACACCATACACCTCTGCACATCGATGGAGCTGATGTGGAAAGGGTCAACAGCGTGAAGTTCCTAGGACTCCACCTGTCAGATGACCTGACGTCCACGACCAACACCACAGCACTGGTCAACAGAGCCCAGCAGCGACTACACCCTCTCTGAAGACTACGTAAAGCAGGTCTCCCCACTACACACCTACGAACTTTTTATAGGGGGACAATCGAGAGCTCATTAACCTACGGCATCACTTCCTGGTTCGGGAGCTGCAAGGCGTACGAACGGCACCAACTAGACAGGATTGTGAAGACCGCCAGCAGGATTATTGGTGCTCCACTCCCTTTCCTGCTGGACATATACAGGAAGAGATGTATCAGCAGAGCCATCTCCATCATCAAAGACCCCTACCACCCATCGCATCACATATTCTCCATCCTGCCATCTGGGAAGAGGTACCGGAGCATTAGGTGCAAAACCAGCAGGATGCTCCTCAGCTTCTTCCCGCAGGTTATAAGACTGATAAACGGACTTTGTCCCCTGCCAAAGTATCGTGCACCAACCACCAACCTGGACACACTGCAGCAGAGCCACTGTCGTGCCGCTGCCGATCGGAACGCCTGTTGATGTTTAGTAGAGTAGAGTGTTAATTTGTTCATGATATATGTATTTTTGCTTCTATTTATTTTTTACTGCACACTGGAATGGACACTGGTTGAGGAACGTTTTTTTGTTTCCTCTGGGTATGCGAATACTCAGGAAATGACAATATATACAATACAATACAATACAAAGGGCCTGTTCCATGCCGTATCTGTAAACTTAAAATTCTAAATTTTCAAGCTTGTTGATACTATTCACTATAACTCATTTGAAATGAAATCCTAGCACCAAACTCAAGTATGTATAATTACATGGACAATTACAGATAAACTACCAGCAATGGTGAAGTAGCCTCAAATCCATTTTGCCCTATCATTTACAGTATATATCCTAACCTTAGTTAACTTCCCAAAATGAATAACCTCACACTTGGAATTAAATTCCAACCACAACACTCTGCACAACTTTCCACCACATCTATACCCCACTGTAGTATTTGCATTTTAGTCTAATGATGCTTAAAATTTGAACAAGATTTACAAACAAAAAATCACCAGCAAAGATTTTAGAACCATAGCAATTATCTGCCCAGCTGCTCATTGAGTTGTTTGGACCTTTGCAAAAGTGTGACAGTATTAGTGTTTAAGGAGAGATCCAACAATGTTCCGTTGACTATGGTTGAACTATATATAACTGGAGGAGTGAACAATTCTGCTCTAATTATTATAATGTGGATGAGGAAGAATAAAGACATTACAAAAAAGATTTGCTGGAAAGAAACCAGGTTATACTGGTCAGGATCAGGAAGACCGGACCTTATGAAGACAGGCTAAGGAGAATGAAAGACATCTTTAAAATTATGGAGATTTCGCTGAGTTTATCCAGCATTTTTGTCTACCTTTAAAATTATGGAAGCACTTAAGAAGGAAATTGTAGTGAAGATGTTTCTTTTGAGTGAAACTGAAACTAGGACCATTAAAATCTAGACACTGACCAATAAATCGAAAAGAGAATTGAGGACTTTTTTTAAAACTCCAAGATAGACACAAAAAGCTGGATTAACTCAGTGGGACAGGCAGCATCTCTGGAGAGAAGGAAGGGGTGACGTTTTGGGTCGGAACCCTTTAACCTGCTAGATCATGGAGCTGATCAATGTATTGAGTGATTGTGGGATCTAGAATTGATAATTTTAATCTGAAGCTAGTGAGGTACAAGGGGGAAATGGACTAGAGGGAAAATGAAAATTCTGTGCAGTGTAAACATTGGCAGAGACCTATTATGCTTAATGGGTTATTTATGTGCTGTAAATTCAGAGTGGAATTCGGCAATTGATTTAGGCTTTTTACATTTTGACAAAAGCACTGCACCAATGTCACAAAAATTATGCTGCAAAGGAGACAAGTGTGCAGAGTGTACATGGAATTGAGTTACTTACCGTCAACTTGATATACGTTGATGATTCTGTCTTGTGAGGCTGCTAAAAATCTGCCACTGGCACTCCAATACACTGAAGACAAATTGAAGTCACCTGTAGGGCTACAAGGCCTTTCCTGTGAGTCTTCACTGCACAAACATACAAGGAATGGGGGGAGAAAAATGATCGTTATCAAAATATGCAAAGATGGTTCTTACTTCAATATATAAACAAAACTATTCGATCCCTATGAGTATGGGAAGGATTAGGGCCAATTCAAAAGCCATTAGAACAAATTTCCTCAAGCCTTTGTAAATTTAATAGGAAAAATGATTAAATGTGAGCCCACCTCCCATTCTTAGATTAAGAGGCCGATTGGGCTTGTGGCAATATCACATGGGGAGTGGAGTAGAATGGAGTATCACAAACACTTGCATCTCCTAAAAAGTAGAAGCTCGGCGATCGTTTTGCTGAACACCTCCGCTCAGTCCACCTACTTTATTTCCCGGTTGCTCAACACTTTAACTCTCCCTCTCATTCCCACTCCCACACTGACCTTTTTGTCCTGGGCCTCCTCCATTGTCAGAATGAGGCCCAGCGCAAATTGGAGGAACAGCACCTCATATTTTGCTTGGGTAGCTTACACCCCCGCAGTATGAACATTGACGTCTCTAACTTCAAATAGCCCTTGCTTTCCCTCGCTCTCCATTCCCCCCCCCTTCCCAGTTCTCCTACCAGTCTTACTGTCTCTGACTACATTTTATCTCTGCACCGCCCATTCCCCTGACATCAGTCTAAAGAAGGGTCTCGACATGAAACGTCACCCATTCCTTCTCTCCAGAGATGCTGCCTGTCCTACTGAGTTACTCCAGCAATTTGAGTCTATCTTGCATCTTCTAAAATTTCTATTGAAAGGCATATCAGAAGACCAAGAAAAGAAAAGTTTGCAATATCACAAACGTACCAAGTTTTAAAGCAAATAGTCTGTATTAATGCAACTGCATTTTTGATTATAGTCCACAGGCGAATGGTTCTATCCAGGGCACTTGTTGCTAGCAAATTCTTTGAAACTGACCATGAAGAACTTGCAACCTGTTATTAAAATCAGAAATAACCAGAGATTATATTGCTTTCCGTACTCTACAAACAAAATCATTATCACTCCCCTCGGTTACACAAATAATACTCCCTTCTGTCTAAATTTTCTCACTTATGAAATGTCAGCTTATTTAACATTTGTGTGCTAATAATAGAACAGCATAATATTTTGTCTGTTATTTTGAAGACGCATACATCAATGATTTGGATGAAGGGATTCAAAGTAACATTAGCAAATTTGCAGATGACACAAAGCTGGGTGGCAGTGTGAACTGTGAGGAGGATGCTATGAGAATGCATGGTGACTTGGACAGGTTGGGGGAGTGGGCAGATGCATGGCAGATGAAGTTTAATGCGGATAAATGTGAGGTTATCCACTTTGGTAGCAAAAACAGGAAGGTAGATTACTATCTAAATGGCGTCAAGGTGGGAAAAGGGGAAGTACAACGGGATCTGGCGGTCCTTGTACATCAGTCTATGAAAGTAAGCATGCAGGTACAGCAGGCAGTGAAGAAAGCGAATGGCATGTTGGCCTTTATAAGAGGAATCGAATATAGGAGCAAAGAGGTCCTTCTGCAGTTGTACAGAGCCCTAGTGAGACCACACCTGGACACACCTGCAGTTTTGGTCCCCTAATTTGAGGAAGGACATTCTTGCTATTGAGGGAGTGCAGCGTAGGTTTACAAGGTTAATTCCCGGGATGGCGGGACTGTCATATGCTGAGAGAATGGAGCAGCTGGGCTTGTACACTCTGGAGTTTAGAAGGATGAGAGGGCATCTCATTGAAACATATAAGATTGTTAAGGGTTTGGACACGCTAGAGGCAGGAAACACGTTCCCGATGTTGGGGGAGTCCAGAGTTTAAGAATAAGGAGTAAGCCGTTTAGAACGGAGACGAGGAAACACTTTTTCTCACAGAGTGGTGAGTCTGTGGAATTCTCTGCCTCAGAGGGCAGTGGAGGCAGGTTCTCTGGATGCTTTCAAGAGAGAGCTAGATAGGGCTCTTAAAAATAGCGGAGTCAGGGGATATGGGGAGAAGGCAGGAACGGGGTACTGATTGTGGATGATCAGCCATGATCACATTGAATGGCAGTGCTGGCTCGAAGGGCCGGATGGGCCTACTCCTGCACCTATTGTCTATTGTCTATTCATTTTTCTACACTGTACTGGAATGATGCAATATCTAACTGAAGGGAAATCCATAACCATCCAATTAGAGTCATAGAGTGATGCATGGACTTTTTCCATGTCGCCTCCCTCGCGGCCTAACACCAAGGATTGGTGTGGCCTTTCCCAGAGACGGGGCCGGAGCTTCAGCACTCCTGCACCTATTGTCTTTTGTTTATAACACATTGCACAGCATTATGTAATATGTAACCCTAATTTACATAGAACCATAGAAAATAGGTGCAGGAGAAGGCCATTCGGCCATTCAATATGATCATGGCTGATCATCCACAAACTACCCCGTTCCGGCTTTTTCCCCATCTCCCTTGACATTAGGTATTCCCAATGTTTCAGAAAACATTAATTTTCATATCTACAAATATTGCATTTTAGCTATATAAACGCTGCATTGAAATATGAATAAATACAGAAATCTGGATATATACAGCATCTTTTATAGAAAACTGTTTTACAGCAATTAAGTACTTTGAAATTGTGCTTGTAAAGTAGGAAAAACGGTAGTCACAGGAAACATAAAACTGCAAATTCTGGAATCTGGAATAAAAACAGAATGTGCTGGAACAAATTAGCCAGTCAGGCAGCATCTGTGCAAAAAGAATCTAGTTAATATTTCGGGTCAGGAATTTTTCCATAGATTGAATTTTCACAGAAAATAATAATTCGTTTGCACAGAATCAAGTTTTGCCATAAGTGGTTAGAAACTGTTTTGTGATGCTGAGCAAGGGACAACTGTTGGCCAGGCCACCAGGAATAACTCTTCCACTCATCATAGATATAATGTAGTGGGATCTATTTATGTGCACCTGAAGGGGCTCTGAAGGGCCATAGCTTGATGTCGTAATGAAGAGATAGCATATCAAACGTGGGTACAATGCCAGTCTCAATTATTATGCTTGAGTCTCTAATGCAAAACCTGAACCCACAACCTACTGCTTTCAGATGTGTGTATTCTATATATTAGGTCATGCCTGACAAAATAATTAATACATTTGGTGACATTTACTTGAAATCTGCAAAGTATCTTTTCAGTTTAATCCTGAAGATAAATCCAGATTTTGCAGAGTGAAATAAAATAATCTATTTCTGTTTATTCTACTCTCGAGATGTTAAACCCTCTGCTCTCCATCAATAATTGCCTTATGATGAAATGCATACAATGAATGATTGATTTTATCTGTGATTGACTTTTATGATCTCTGAGCAAGACAAAAATTGCTTCAAATTTAGGTCATCAATGTGAAAAGAATTTTTTGAATTTCCTATGTTGCCCTGCAGTCTTCACCATTTAAGCTATTTAGTATTTTAATTAACAGCATCATAATATACATCTGGAGAATGAATCACAAAAAAATCCAAAAAGTGAATGCATACCCGGTTCTCATGTGCTTCCAGCTTGACAGTGGGGCATTTCCGAAGATCTCCTGCCAAATCTGCATAGGTTTTAGGTCTTAAATTATTATTCCTTTCTGTTGTAGATAAGATCTGTACAAGATGCTGTGCAGCCCATTGACGATGTCCAGAATTCAGTCTCCCAGATAAGCAACAAGCTGCAAGTGCATTGGCTAGTTCCAAAGGCCCAACATATGATGATGAGTAAGAATATGCAGATGAAGTATGAGGAGCATCTGGAAGATATAAAAGAACAACATCTCAAAATTGCTCTGTCAAGGAAGGAGCCCATTAAGTTGATTCAGGTTTGATTAGCAACATAGCAAGTCATTTCAAAAATTCCCATTGGTTCTGTTTCTACCACTATCAAAGGCAGAGTTCCATACCATCACCACAGATGTAGATTATTTTCCTTGTCTTTGGTTGGCCTCAGTCCTCCATTGTTATCCATTATTTAAATGACTGAAAGTTGTTTGGGTTCTTCATGTTAACAGTTATTCTATTTATATTTCGTCTCTTTGCCGATCATCTCTTCTGTACTTCTCCCCTATCAACTTACTATAAGTATTCAGCTTGTATCTCATTTGAATTAATCAAAACTTAAATCCATCCACATCAGGGATAATAAATTAACCTATCAACCGTACTTTTGATTCAGACTTCCAGTTTTGGTTGCTAGGTTAACAATACATCTGTACACTGCAGACGGCTCGATTGTAATCATGTACAGACTTTCTGCTGACTGTTTAGTGCCAACAAAAAGCTTTTCACTGTACAACACTACACGTGACAATAAACAAAACTAAACTTTTAAGATGTTGAAGAGCGTGCAGTGGAAACCTGTGCAGTGAAAAGTCAGGAGGGCATGGATAGGTGACATTTCGAGTTGGGATCCTTCTTTACATCGATTGTAGTAGTGGAGAGTAAGCTTGAAAAAAGGTGGGGATAGGACAAAGCCTGCCAAAAGATCGGTAACTACAGGTTGGTTGAGAGAGGTTTTTGATTTGGCAGATGGGTGGACAATGACTAGAGATGAAAAGTGACCAACGAGCGACAAAAGTGACAATAACATTGCCAGCTCTAGATTTGAAGATTCATCCTCCCAACCACCGTGCTAATTTGCACATCACTAATATCAGGGAGTTAGTTACTTGCTGTATTGACAAATATTGCTTTCAGTACTTTAATATTAACCTGGATAAAACTGGTATGAAATAATTAAAATGCAGAATGCTATTAAAATGCTTAAGTTGCTTCTCAAATTACAAAATGAGCTCTGGCATGCAATATTCCTTACCTTTAGATTCTGCATCCTCTTTTTCATGGCTAGAATTATGCCAAAAACCTTTCTCTGTCAGCAATGCTACTAAGGCTTGGGTTACCAGAAAGTTAGGAGAGCCAGAAAGTTTGTTGTCTTTTGCTGGTCTATGGAAATAATGAAGCACTCTGTTCTTTTGCTGCACATCACGAATTGCACCTATATGTAGACCTGTTGCAGCAGCAATTAAATCCTTGGGAAATAATTAGCAAAGAGATATTTAAGTTCTTTATTGCAACTTAGCAACATAAACTTCCATTGAATGTAACATGTTATTTGCGAAGATTCTCAGTTAAGTATGTTGCTTATTATTGTGGTCAAGCCTCAGGTATTTATTGGAGGTAATTTATTTCAGCCCTAAACGTTGCTACAGTAATTGAAAAAGACATTGGTAAGTTAGGTAAGTGAGCAAGCGAACTATGGTGTATATCGTGGGAAAATATATGGTGGTCTACTCTGGAATGAATAACAAAATAGCAAGTTATTATTTAAATAGAGTGAGACTACAACATAAGGTAGTACAAAGGGATCTGCAGACTCCAGTCCAGCGGGGGCATTGGAACATTGCCAGCTCTAGATTTGAAGATTCATCCTCGCTTCCCCCCTAACCTTGCTAATTTGCACATCATTAGTATCAGGGAGTTAGTTACTTGCTACAGGCTACCCAGCCTCTGATGGGCTCTTTGGGCAAAACATTTATGTAGTTGGTCCAGTAGATTTATGGTCAGTGGTGGCCCTCAGGAGTTGCTGGGCTTATATCCTGGAACTATTCTACCTTCACCAGATAAAACAGTAAATCAAAAAGTTTATTTATCACTAAGTTCTCAAAGACAGTTCAGGGTGGGTAGTAAATGCTGACCTTTCAGCAATGCTCACATCCAGATAAATAAAGCAAAGAATGCCTCCAAAATCCAGAGGATATCACAGCTATACATCTGGATGGTGTATTAGAAGAACTGCAGTAGCAATTACTAAAGATCACATTTACAAATATAGCACGGACACAAATAATTTCAATTTTATAAAGTGACTCAATAGATTAACACCATAAATTAAGAATTGTAAGTTGCAAGAATCGTATAAAATTGACAAGAAATACCTTTACTTAGAAAGCATAATAGATAATTTCATTATAAAATAACCAAAAATACCATTTACATTGGAAATTTGAAATGAAAATGCTACTTAGCAACAGGTCAGGCAACCCCTGTTGAAATAAAGGTTTGTATTTCAGATGACCTTTCATTACATCCCATGGGTTAGAGCAAAGACTCTGTATTGCTTGATTTGCATTTCTTGCAACATTTTCTATATCATTTAGTCAATTTTGTTCCTTAAATTACCTGAGTACAGACATTAACCAATGCCCTGTAAGCTGTAGGGCTGTTTGTCACTAGACAACCAATAGCTGAACTCATGTATGTCAAGCAGGAGCTTGTACTCCATGTTCTTCCTTTTGCAGGTCTAAACTGAGTACTTGAAAATAAATGTTCAGTTCCATTCTTTGCCAACTGAGCCCTGCCTCCTGCAGCAAGGCACATCAACCGAACCAAGATACGGATGTCCGTTAATCCAAGAGCTTCCAGCCCACTTGTCTGACTGCACATAGACCCACTGTGAAGCATATTTAGAAAGAGAAATATTTTACAAAAAATTATTACTGTTGTATACTACAATATATTTAATATTTAAAAAGTATCTGTACTTATGTAAATAGCAAAGCAAAAAAAAAAAAAAAATCATGCCCGGACTGACTGAACAACTTGCATTGCCCCCTGTAAGTTTTAGGTTTGGTTGTGCTTTAATATACTTTGAAATAATTTTGTTTCTTATTCTCTGAACGCATGTAGTTTTAATAAATGTCATTGTTATATACATTAATGGCCACATTAATTATGGGTATTCCAAGAACAATTGAGAACCTACCAAATCCAAATGTTACATAAAATGTGTCACAAACCTCTGAACAAGACAGAGGTCCTATCTAATGTAATAAAAAGGAACTGCAGATGCTGGTTTAGTTTAGAGATACAGCGCGGGAACAGGCCGTTTGCCCCACCGGGTCAGCACCGACCAGCGATCCCCCGCACGCTAACACTATCTCCACACACTAGGGACAATTTTTACATTTACCAAGCCAATTAACCTTCAAACCTGTACGTCTTTGGAACGTGGTAGGAAACCCATGCAGGTCACGGGGAGAATGTATAAATTCCGTACAGACAGCACCTGTAGTCGGGATCGAACCCGGGTCTCTGGTGCTGCATTCGCTGTAATGCAGCAGCTCTACCACTATGCCACCGCGACCAGATGATGGTTTATACCAAAGATAGACACAAAATGCTGGAGTAATCCAGCAGGTCAGGCAGCATTCCTGGATGAAATGGATAGGTGACGTTTAGGGCGGGACCCTTCTTCTGATCGATAGCTCCAGAGATTTTTCCCCAGAGATGCTGCCTGACCTGCTGAGTTACTCAAGCATTTTGTGTCTATCTATCTTTTCTTGAGAACTAATGTTATTGGCATCCTTCACTTCCACAATATTATTACCCTGAAGGAAGGTTGAGGTAAATACTGGGTAAAATATTTAACTGTCGGAGCAGGTCAGAGACTAGGTATTTCATGCAAGTAGCTCATACAAGATTCCCCAACACCTCTCTCCCATTTACAAATGACACGTCAGTAGTGTGATGGAGTTATCTCACTCTCCGGATGGCAAGCTGCAAAGTGTGTTGATTATTTTTAACTCAGCATTTTTTTAAATACCAAGATATTGAATGGTGTTGGTAGTCAGAAGGACCTGGGTGTCCTTGTATATGAACTACTGAAAGTTAATAAGCAGGTTTTGTAAGCAATTACAAAGGCAAGTGGTAAAATGGCTTTTATTACAAGAGGAATACAAGAGGAGGGATGTCTTGCTTATATTAAATAGAGTCCCAGGGAGTATTTAAGACTGGTCTCTCCACTGGAGAAGAATGTATTTGTGCTGGACTGTGCAGCTAAGGCAGATTCCAAGATTGGGGCGGGTTTTTTAAATGGAAAGAGATTAAGCAGATTGGGCCTCGAACCTATAGAATTTAAAAACATGAGAGTGATCACGTTGGAATGTTTAAAAGTAAATTCAAATAAAATTTCACCGCTATTGATTAAATTGTCACAATTACTGAGAAACTGTATAATATCTGACATACCTCACAGAGATAAGTGATAAAGCTTTCATAACCATGGTATGTGCTAAAAGAATTTGCATCGACATTGTGACACGTTGGAGAGCAAGAACTCTTTCTTTGGTCTCTCGAAGAGATGCTGCTTGCTCACCCAGAGCCAGTCTAGAATATTTTTTCCCATCACACTTGTTCACACCTAAAAGTGGAAACATGTTAAAATATCTTCAAATTGTATGACAAAACTAAAGCACAGTGAAATCAGATTCAATTTCTTCTATCAAAAAGTAAAACCTACTCATTTGTCAGCGCCAAAATGTGTCAATGCTTCTGTACTGCCTAGAAGGCACATGACAGCCCGCTTGGAGTTTGCCAAAAGGCATCTAAAGGACTCTCAGACCATGAGAAACAAGATTCTCTGGTCTGATGAAACCAAAATTGAACTCTTTGGCCTGAATGCCAAGCATCACGTCTGGAGGAAACCAGGTACCGCTCATCATCTGGCCAATACCATACCTACGGTGAAGCATGGTGATGGCAGCATCATGCTGTGGGGATGTTTTTCAGCGGCAGGAACTGGGAGACTAGTCAGGATCGAGGGAAAGATGAACGGAGCAAATTACAGAGAGATCCCTGATGAAAACCTGCTCCAGAGCGTTCTGGATCTCTGACTGGGGCGGAGGTTCACCTTCCAACAGGACAACGACCCTAAGCACACAGCCAAGGCAATGCAGGAGTGGTTTCATGACAAGTCTGTGAATGTCCTTGAGTGGCCCAGCCAGAGCCAGGACTTGAACCCGATCGAACATCTCTGGAGGGACCTGAAAATAGCTGTGCATCGACACTCCCCCTCCAACCTGACAGAGCTTGAGAGGATCTGCAGAGAAGAATGGGAGAAATTACCCAAATACAGGTGTGCCAAGCTTGTGGCGTCATACCCAAGAAGACTTGAGGCTGTAATTGGTGCCAAAGGTGCCTCAACAAAGTACTGAGTAAAGGGTCTGAACACTTATGTAAAAGTGATATTTCTGTTATTTCTTTTAAATTACTTTGCAAAAATTTCTAAACACCTGTTTTCACTTTTTTATTATGGGTATTGTGTTGATGATAAAAAAAAATGAATTTAATCCATTTTAGAATAAGGCTGTAATGTAACAAAACGTGAAAAAAGTGGAGGGGTCCGAATACTTTCTGAATGCACTGTATATATCATATTTCATTAAGGGAGCATGCAAGTGTTCTAAATTGCCCTGTACCTGTAGCAACTTAAAAGCAATTGCAACTTAGTAAGAACTCACAGTGGTCTCTGCATCTCCATGGACTTTATTTATTGCCTATGATCATCAAAATGTGTTGATGAACGTGTTATCTTACTAACCTAAGATGTCAATTCATGATCAGTGAAGGAAACTGTCAAAACACATCTTAGCTATATTAAAGGTAGACAAAAATGCTGGAGAAACTCAGCGGATGAGGCAGCATCTATGGAGCGAAGGAATAGGTGACGTTTCGGGTCGAGACCCTTCTTCATTAATATGGCTATATTAATATGGCTTCTGTTACCTTTCTTTAAAAGTGTCTCTTCTGCATTATCAGTGGTAATTAATGCTCCAAGGGGATCCTGTTCTGGAAATTGGACAGGATCTGGAATCAGTTTGCTATCATTCAATCCAAGTGGCCCTGTTAATGAAGCAAAATCTTCTAGTCCTGTAAGTCGCTCATTTCCTTCGGCATCTAACATATCCCAGTCCTCTGAAAAATAAAATGAGTACCCAAGTCTTGTACATCAACATGTTGTTTAAATAAAAAAGTGTAATATCAGAAAATGCATTGGAGGTCCATTAGAAAACATGTTTTTTTGAGAATTAGGCAGAAAAGCCACAAATTGATTCAGAATTTGTGCTCAACACTGACCTGTAATAAATATTTGCATTGATTTAGCTAACGCACTTCCTTTGGCTAGGACTTGTGAAGAGAGATTTATGCAAACCTCAGCTACAAGGCCTTACTTGGCATATGACATAAATCCTAGCAGGAGAGGGTACAGATCAAGTCTCATCCACAAAATTGCTAAGGTAAACTTTGCAAGCTGGCTAAATGATGCCCTGTAACTTAGCCTACTGCCAAAGTGTCTAAAGACAATAAGCAGTCCTGCTATCCAGAAACATTCATATTATTCACATTATAAAATTTAAAAGTAACTTAAAATTGAAAGCACTTATAAAAGGGCAGTACGGTGGTACAGCTGGTAGAGTGGCTGCCTCACAGCGCTATAGACCCAGGTTTAATCCTGACCTTGGGTGTATTATCTGTGTGGATTCTCCCTGTTGCTGCGTGGGTTTCCTTCGGGTGCTCTGGTTTCCTCCCACATCCCAAAGACATGCTGGTTTGTAGGTTAATTGGCTTCTGGAAATTGTCAATAGTGTGTAAGGAGTAGATGAGAAAGTGGGATAATATAGAACCAGTGTAAACGGGTGATCAATGGTCAGCACAGACTCGGTGGGCCCGAATGACTCCTTGCAAACCTGTGTCTCTAAACTAAAAATAAAATCAGGGCTCTGAAGGTTTAGTTATAGGGAGGTTTCACGGCAGTTGGGTCACGACCCATGACCCGTACTGTTGCTACGCTACGCCAACTGGCGTACACGCGATGAACTGCAGGTAAGCACTTACCATTGTTTCCAGTGTAGCGGGCCCATTAAAACCCGCCGAAATTGTCAATTTTTGCGCTGTAAATAATTATGGAAATCGGGATAAGCGTGAGAGACATTTAGCCTACTTCAGAATTCAAAACGTGCAGAGAAAACAACAGCCAAAGTGCTTGGCGAACATTGGCCGTTTGCTCACTGCATTTCATCAACTAAGGCATTATTTGTGTTTTTTCTTGATTCCTTTGGCACCTGAAAAGTTTCAGAAGGGATAAATCTGGCTGTAAAATTTTAAAATCGCCCATGGTTCTCAAGTGGGTTTTTACATACAAAAAGAAAACGCCTCTGAAGCAAAATTTACAGCCAGATTTATCACTTCTGAGACTTTTTAGATACCAAAGGAATCGAGAAAAAAACCAAATAATGCCTTACTGTTGATGAAATGCAGTGAGCAAACGGGATAATTCCCAATATTTTCAATTCCGATATCTGCACGGCCAATGTTCGCCAAGCACTTTAGCTGTTGTTGTCCCTTCAGCTGTCGCTTTTCTTTACCTTCATTTCGCTTCACTTTTGGAATTCTGAAGTTGGGTACATGTCTCTCACACTTACCCTGACTTCCACAATTTTTTACAGCGCAAAAATTCAACATTTTGGCGGTTTATAACAGGTAGGAAAGTGCGCGTTTCTAGCATTAATAACATATACCGGATGTTACATATGTCTTCCAGATGGATTGAGCGGCTCCGTGCGTCAAGCCCTATGACCCAGTGACCTTACGTGCAACCCCCCTATATTTAACTTGTTATTTTGTAGCCAATCTTCCCCACTAAAATGAGGGGAGCAGCAACTGTCGTACTGTCTAATGCACTACAGAATGTAAAAAAAGTTCCCATTGTAAGCATAATGAACTTCTACGACCTCATACTCCCACATTTGACGAATCCAAAAGTGACAGAATTTAAGAAAAAGCTGAGACAAAGCAAGTTCAGGATTTTTAGGTTCATGCACGTGCTGAATCTGCTGACACTTCATTGCAAAATTCTATTGTTTATTTTTATGAATACTATTTTCACAATGTGCTTTGTCTACTTAAATCAATCAATTTATAAAAACAATATTACAATCCAAATGAGAGTCGTTATTCAGCCATTCAAGTTTGGAATATTCTGGCAAGGTTTCTCATGATACTTTTGAAGATATTTTCAACTCTGCACATTGTATTCTTTCATACACATTAATGAAACATTACCACTTAGAATTATAAACTACTTCATATTAAAACAATCAAATAAAAATATTTAACTCAAATGCATAGAAGTAGCAAGGTCAGGTAATAACTATAAATTGGTCATAATGTTTTCAATTGAACTAAATAAAGGTTAAACCAAATAACCATGTTAAGATGTGGACGTATACCAGACATATTATATGATGTATGTAATACTTAAATTAGAATTAAAAAGCACAGGGCAATAACAATAGATACCTTTGGTTACGTGAATGGAAATATATAACATTTAATTGCACAAAGAGGATTATAGGCCCCACTAAAAGGATGGAAAGGTTTGCAAAACATTTATTCATTAGCAGTGAAAATTTGCCCCAAAACATAAAATAGCAACAAAAAACATTCCTACCAATTGAGGTATAGTAAATATAAATTAAAGGTAAAGCAAAAATATAGGAGACATATTATAGAGCTAGAACTGAACATATTAATTACAATTAATGCCCTAAAAACTGTCCTCAAGACAGAATCTGCATTTAGAAACCATAAAGATTATCTCCAAGGAAATTCAACATGATTTATGTGAACCAAAACAAAAACCAAAGACAAGTCAAAAAGATCAAGTGCTTTTATTGAGAAAATAAAATAAAATTAATGTATAAACAAGTAGCAGCAGATGCTGGTTTACCAAGAAAACACTCAAAATGCTGGAGAAACTCGCGGGTCGGACAACATCCTTGAAGAACATGCATTGGTGACGTTCCCAGTTGGAACCCTTCTTCAGACAGATCTGATGAAGGGTCCCAACTTGAAACTTTTCCACAATCTCCAGGGATGCCACCTGACCCGCTGAGTTACATAAGCATGTGTTTTTCCAAGAAAACATTTTGGCTTCCCAAGGTTCAGTAACATTTGGCTGCAGACTTAAAACAATTGGCAAGAAGAGAGATAAAGAGTACTTATAAATGTTTAATAAATAACAATTCTTGTGATCGTATAGCTTCCTTGTGTGTTTTACGTACCTTCATGTGTATTTTCAGGCTTGTTGATTAAATCAGGTGCTAATCCTTTTGCTTTGCTGGGGTAGGGAAGGGGATGGGGAAGGAAAAGAAAGTGTATTAGATAATGGATGACAAATTCTATGCTTCTTGAATATTCAGAAAGCATTGTATGTTCAAGCATGACTTCAATGATCATTTCTATTCAAAAATAGTAGAAAATCTCCAAGTTTCTGATGGTGCTTGTTACAAAGGAGCAAACCCAAAAGTTCAACATTTTCAAAGTTTAAACAAAATTTGTGACTGACTAATAGTTCCACATCTGTCACTGTACTGTTGAACACTGCATCGAGCACAGTGACAAAGCCCTGCCTGCTCAGATTCCCCAGCATTACCCTAGGGATAAATTACCTATCTGATCCTAGGCCACGTAAAATCAAACATAGGATCTGATACCCTGCTGATTTCAAAGGGAATTTGAGGCCTGGAATTAGGAGAGGGCAGATTAATGCTTTTTTAATTATTATGCCTTTGTTTAATCCTTCTATTTCCATGTATTCCGATTTCAATATAGTCATAAAATTGAAATTATTATTATTTATTTATTTCAAATTGAATTGGTTTTGAAAGACATCATAGGGACATCAAGATTAGCACTGCAGAGATCCAGGTTCTATCCTTACTATATGTTCTGTGTATGGTGTGGAACATGATATTAAATATAATGCTTGTAAGAGTGCTGTTATCATCTGTAGAACCAAAGAGGATAAATGTCTAAAATTTCCTGATTTTTAATTGTCTGACAATAATCCTACTGTCTGTAATAAGGTAAAATATCTAGGGCATTTTATTACAGAACAAATGACAGATGATGAGGATATTTATAGGCAACGACGTATGCTGTATGTACAGGCGAATATTCTCGTGCATAAGTTTGGTGCATGTGCAGATGTGGTGAAGATGTCGCTATTTAGAGCATATTGCACACCACTCTATACTGCGC
The DNA here is from genome assembly GCA_038087875.1 of Malacoraja senta. Lineage (NCBI taxonomy): Eukaryota > Metazoa > Chordata > Chondrichthyes > Rajiformes > Rajidae > Malacoraja > Malacoraja senta. The sequence goes on along the minus strand of JAXLNO010001177.1, from coordinate 118,363 downwards.
ACCTGTGGTCGAACTATGGAAAGACAAGTTTGCAGAGACTAAAGGTGTCATATAATGATGCCATGAGAACACTGCTAAGGAAACCTAGATGGTGTAGTGCTAGTAACATGTTTGTGGCTGCAGGAGTCAGTACTTTAGAAGCTATCCTAAGAAATCATATGTATAAATTCATTTGCAGGATAAATGACTCTAAAAATGTAATTATTATGGCCTTGTCAAACATAAGGTTTAGCACTACACGCTACAAATCCCAATTGTGGAGACACTGGTATCGTTGTCTCGTTGTAGGACATTGATCATTCTTTTATTCTGGATTTTAATTCATGTATTGTGTTTTTTTAAAAATATATAATTTATGATGCTTTTATAAGTGATATACTAAGATTTTATATGTACTTTATGATATTTTTTAATATGCAATGCATTTTTATGTAATGTTGCCCCTTGTCTGGACCTTGAGTCCGAAATAAAGTTTATTATTATTATTATTATTATTATTATCCTCATCTCTGATAGGATATAACATTATGAGAGGCACAGATACTAGAGGGCATAGCTTTAAGATTTGAAGGAAAAGGTTTAAAGGAGATGTGAAGTGCAAGTTTTTTTTCCCCCACAGGCATTTAAGAGACTTTAAGAAAGGCATTTCATTTAGGAAAGGCATTGCACACACACAGGGAATGAAAGGATACGGATTATGTATTGGCAGATATGTTTTTTTGCACAAAGCTACAAAGTTGGTTTTGGCAATATGTTTGGCATTATGTTGTGGGCCGAAGGGCCTGTTTTTACGCTGTTCTGTTTTGTGTCTCCAATGACTTACAAACTTCTATAGATGCACCATGGAAGCACACTGTCAGGTTGCATCATCGGTTTTGGGAATAGGTTTGCCCAAGACCGCACAAAATTGTAGAGAGTTGTAGTTATAGCCCAATCCATCAAACAGATAGATTCCCCACTGTTGACTCCATTCTACACTTCACACTGCCTTGGAAAAGTAGCCAACATGACCAAAGACTTGTATCACCCCGACCCAGGATCAGCTTCTTCCCCACTGTTACTAGGCTTCTGAATGGTACTTCCATAAGCTACAGTATTGTTGGATTAACTTCTACCCCATTACAGGCATTAGAATTTGTCTATGGAATACAGTGCTGAGAATTATATTCTGCACTCTGGATCTTCCACTTTGCTCTATCTATTGCACTTGAGTTTGACTTGATTGAATTCATATAAAATATTATCACGTAACACAGTGCACGTAACAATAATAAACCTAAACCAAAGTAGTGCAAAAGAAACACCAAAGTACAATAACAGATAACTGTATCAAGTAACAGTATACAGCAGAATCTCCAGAAAGGGCGTGTGAAAGAGGTGCTTAGCGCAGCAATTTGATATCAGTGGGGATGAAGCCTTTCTTACGTCTGGACATCTGAGGTTTCAAGTTCCTGTATCTCTCCCAGAAGATGGAAGAAAGAAAAGGGAATGACAGGGGTGGCAGATGTCCTTGAAGATACTTCCACCCTTTTTGATGTAACAGTGAAACAATGAACATGGACTGGATGGGAGGAAGCGATGAGCCTGTGTTCTTCGCTCTGCAGTATCAAAGATTAGGAGCAGAGCAGATGCATCCTGTCAGAATACTTTTCATGGATAATCCTTAGAAGTTTGTGAGAATCTTCCTAAACTTCTGTCTAAACTTCCCAAAAACTGTTTAAGCTTCTAAGATTGCCTAAGAAATTAATCAACGCTTCCAACAGTAATCTTGACTATTCCTCTTCTCTGCCTCTTGCAAAGGTGTCATCTACTTTCTCAATATTTCTGTCTCTACAGCATCTACTCCCAAGATGAGGCTTTCCATTCTCAGACACCCAAGATGTCCTCAGATGTAAATCTGGGTTCCCCCATGCTGTCATAGATGGATCCTCACAGCATCCATTCTGTGTCCTGTAGTTCTGGTCTCACATGTTGCGAATCCTCTATCTTTATCTCCTTATCCTGATATGGGAAGAAGGCAGGAATGGGGTACTGATTGGGGATGATCAGCCATGATCACAATGAATGGAGGTGCTGGCTCGCAGGGCCGAATGGCCTACTCCTGCACCTATTATCCATCACATACAGTGGCCTCCATAATGTTTGGGTGAAAGACCCATCATTTATTTATTTGCCTCTGTACTCCACAATTTGAGATTTGTAATATAAAAAAAAAATCACATGTGGTTGAAGTGCACACTGTCAGATTTTAATAAAGGCCATTTTTATACATTTTGATTTCACCATGTAGAAATTCCAGCAGTGTTTTTTGATAAGGTCCCACAAAATTAGGGCACATGGTATTGGGGGTAGAGTGCTGACATGGATAGAAAATTGGTTGGCAGACAGAAAATAAAGAGTAGGGATTAACGAGTCCCTTTCAGAATGGCAGGCAGTGACTAGTGGGGTACCCCAAGGCTCAGTGCTGGGACCGCAGCTATTTACAATATACATCAATGATTTAGATGAAGGAATTCAAAGTAACATTAGCATATTTGCAGATGACACAAAGCTGGGTGGCAGTGTGAACTGTGAGGAGGATGCTTTGAGAATGCAGGGTGACTTGGACAGGTTGGGTGAGTGGGCAGATGCATGGCAGATGCAGTCTAATGTGGATAAATGAGAGGTTATCCACTTTGGTAGCAAAAACAGGAAGGCAGATTATTATCTAAATGGTGTCGTTGGGAAAAGGGGAAGTACAACGGGATCTGGGGGTCCTTGTTCATCAGTCAATGAAAGTAAGCAGGCAGGTACAGCAGGCAGAGAAGAAAGCGAATGGCATGTTGGCCTTCATAACAAGAGGAGTATAGGAGAAAAGAGGTCCTTCTGCAGTTGTACAGGGCCCTAGTGAGACCACATCTGGAGTAGTGTGCAGTTTTCGTCCCCTAATTTGAGGTAGGACATTGAATGGCTCGAAGGGCCGAATGGCTTACTCCTGCACCTATTGTCTATACATAGTCCCCCTATTTCAGGGCATCATAATGTTTGGGACACAGCAATGTCATGTAAATGAAAATAGTCTTGTTTCCTTTGCATGTAATGACTGCTTGAAGTCTGCGATTCATGGACATGCGATGCTGGGTGTCTTCTCTGGTGATGCTCTACCAGGCCTGCATTGCAGCCATCTTTAGCTTATGCTTGTTTTGGGGGCTAGTACCCATCAGTTTTCTTTTCAGCATATAAAAGGCATGCTCAATTGGGTTCAGATCGGGTGATTGACTTGGCCACTCAAGAATTCACCAATTTTTAGCTTTGAAAAACTCCTTTGTTGCATTAATGGTATGTTTGGGATCATTGTCTTGCTGTAGAATGAACTGCCAGCCAATGAGTTTTGAGGCATTTGTTAGAACTTGAGCAGATAGGATGTGTCTATACACTTCAGAATTCATTATGCTACTACCATCAGCAGTTGTATCATCAATGAAGATAAGCGAGCCAGTAATGCGATCAACCTGGCATGCACAAACAAATAAGATCAAATAGAACAAGTTGTCCTACATTTTTAGGCTATGCACACCATACGCAAGAAGAAGCAGCCATACATGCCAGGCCATAACACCCCCACCACCGTGTTTCACAGATGAGGTGGTATGCTTTGGAACTTGGGCAGTTCCGTCTCTCCTCCATACTTTGCTCTTGTCATCACTCTGATATAAGTTAATCTTCGTCTCATCTGTCCACAATACCTTTTTTCCAGAACTGTGGTTGCTCTTTTAAGTCCTTCTTGGCAAACTGTAACCCGGCCATCCTATTTTTGTGGCTAACCAGTGGTTTGCATCTTGCAGTGTAGCCTCTGTATTTCTCTTCATGAAGTCTTCTGTGGACAGTGGTCATTGACAAATCCACACCTGAAGAGTGTTTCTGATCTGTTGGACAGATGTTTGAGGATTTTTCGTTATTATGGAGAGAATTCTTCTGTCATCAGCTGTGGAGGTCTTCCATGGCCTGCCAGTCCCTTTGCGATTAGTAAGCTCACCAGTGCTCTCTTTCTTCTTAATGATATTTCAAACAGTTGATTTTGGTAAGCTTAAGGTTTGGCTCTAACAGTTTTGTTCTTGTTTCTCAGTCTCATAATGGCTTCTTTGACTTTCATTGGCACAACTTTGGTCCTCATGTTGATAAACAGCAATAAAAGTTTCCAAAGGTGATGGAAAGACTGGAGGAACTAGATGCTGAGAGCTCTCTTATACCTGCATTAAAGGGGCAATTAAACACACCTGAGCAATTACAAAGACCTGTGAAGCCATGTGTCACAAACATTATGGTGCCCTGCAATGGGGGCTATGTATAAAACACAGCTGCAATTTCACCATGGTGAAACAAAAATGTATAAAAATGGCCTTTATTAAAATCTGACAATGTGCCACATGTGATTTTTTCTATTACAAATATCAAATTGTGGAGTACAGAGTACAAATAGTGGAGTATAAATGATGGGTCTTTGTCCCAAACATTATGGAGGGCACTGTATTTCTTGTCTTTTCATTTCCGGCATTTGTCCAACCATCTGCCAATTACCCACCTCCCTTTCACATATATCCAACTATCAGTTATAGACACAGAAAGCTGGAGTAACTCAGCTGGACAAGCGGCATCTCTGGAGACATTTCGGGTGGAGACCCTTCTTCAGACCCCTGCTGCTTCCCTTCTGTGATTCCTCCTGCTCTCCTCTTCTTCCATCTATCAGTAGCTGGGCTTTGTCCCACCCCCACCTCTCTGCCAGCTTTCCTCCTCCCTACTGCAATCAATCAGTCTGAAGGAAGATCCTGAGCTGAAACGTCACCTATCCATGTTCTACTGGGATGCTGCCTGATCCACTGAGTTACTCCAGCCCTTTGTGACTTTTTAAAATCAAAGCTTTCTTGATCACAGCATCTGTGTATGGACCAGTTTAGATTGATGGTGATGTAGATGACTAGGAACATCAAACTCTTAACCATCTCCACAGCAGCGTCATTGACGAGGACAGAATTATATTCATCCCCGCTGCTTCTTAAGGTTAATCAACTATTTTCTCTTGTTGACATTAAAGACTAGATGGGTGTACAGGGAGTAGAGCAGGGAACTGAGCACATAATCCTGAGGAGCAGCAGTGTTGAGAGTTAGATTGACAGAAATGTTATAATTAATTCTAACTAACTGAGTTGTAGTATTATGGAAATATCCTAAAATAGAGGACACTTCCAATGAACTTCTGTCCTTTACATAAAGTTTCATATGATGAAAACAAATTGAACATTTTGGTGCAGAATTCCTGATTTACTGGAGAAAAGTACAGATAGGGTCCAGGTCACACAAACTCATATATATGCTCTGACCACAAGGTTTTATACCGAGAATTAAATTTATAAAATCCATTACAGAATCAATAGGGAACATTGATTTCTATCCAACACTATATTTTGACTGTTACCTTAAGTAGATATTAAAAGGAAGGCATCCAAATTTCATTGGGAAATTAAGTCAGAATTAGATAAATGCGATTTTGTTTTAAAGCAAATGTAAATACTAGAATAAGATGCATGAACACTCTCCTCTCACCCTCAAAACCTACATAAAGATCCTCTAAGGAGGCATAGTTTACTTAATTGCTTTCAACAACTGTCCAAACTGAGGGAGACGATAATAATTTCTGTAGATTAATTAAATCCAATCCAAAGTCAAGTAGCAACCGTCCTGTAATGTGCAACAGAACTGGACAAAGATGAATAGTTTCTAGCTTAATCAAATTCCACTAATAAAAGTGTAAATAAGGTAAACATGAATAATTAATACAATAAATAGAAATGCTGGACACAATCAATTCAATTTTCATTTACTGCAAGGGCATTAAATTAAATTTGATACTCTGGATCCTCACCCAGACCCCTTGCATGGTAACAATATTTAATACAGCAGTTCACAGGCAATGATGGTTGGATGGTGGGGGTACAGAATGGGAACGGCCAGTGACGCCTCTATTACTGGGACCTTTTAAAAAAACTATTGGCCTTTCACAATATCCTAATCAAATCAAAATTCAGGACAGAGATGAAAATAAATGTCCTCACCCAGAAGATATTGAATCTTTGGAATTCACTATCCAAAACGACACTCAAGACAGAGATCAATATATTTTAGATATTTAAGGTATCAAGGCATATGAGATTATTCCAGGAGAGAGGCACTAGGTAAAAGGTTAGCCATGATTGTACTGGATAAAGGAGCAAGCATGAGGAGTTGAATGGCTTACCTTTGCTTCTATTTTCTATGTTATTTAAGTAATTGTGAGAAATGTCATCACTACAGCAAATTCACTAGGAATTTTGGTAGAGATGGTTCACACTTCTTTGTGCAGCAAACTCAGGGAACTTTGAAATAATATTCTGCTCTTTACATACAGAATCTCAATTACATATTTAACTAGCATTTATTAAAGCAGACTACTCTTTCTATGGACAAAAATCTGTAAATTGCCACTTGGAAACCTACACCAATTCCTCTAAATAAACTCAGATTAGCTGTAACAAATTTAATGAGTAATTTGTTCTGATAGCAATTTAATCAGGATAAGTTGTTGTTGCTCAGTCACGTAAAGATAATAATTAAAATATATAGAACAGTAATCACCCTTTAATTCCAAATTAGAAAGATTCCACTACAAAATATTAATTCAATTACTTATTTTTCATTTTGGAATTTATATCAATTATGAAAATAATAGATTTACAAAAATGTTAGAATGTTGTTCTTATGCTCCACATAACATTCAAAACATTCAAAAAGCACAAATGAGAATCAAATTAGTTTTTAAATAATCCTCACCGACTTAATTTGGCTTGCTTGTGTCTTGGTTTCTCAGACAAATATTTTCCACGACAAATGTTGCACATCAGATAGTATGGGCTCCCTGTGCCACACTCTCCTCCAAACCAACCATCAACATAGGCTCCATTACTCCGATATCCCATGTGGCCTGCACTCGCGCCACAACCAGGGTGATGCCGCTTCATGTGATTGTTGAATTCTGTTGTTTGAATATCACACAGTTCACAAATGACGACCTCCTCTGCATCTGAGCTATCCTGGCACTGAATTAATCCATAAAGCAGTGATTTTATTTTAGTAAAACAAAATGAAGAACATATATAAAGAAAATTAAGAACACATATATCAGTTACATTAGTTCGATTTTAGTGCAGAACTTCCAATAACAATTTTCCACTTAATTTAAGAAACGTTACCATGAAAATGCCCCTAACAATTCCAGTGATTTAAAATATATGGAATAGACATCTTATGCAATTCTGTAATTTCAGTGGAGAAAGAAAACAGAGGATCATGGATAAAATAAAGAGCTACAGTGCTGGGGGTTTTTTCCCCGCTAAACTTCAGTCAGGACTTAAAATTACCTGTGTACAGTGGTACAGTGAAAAGCTTTGTTTTGCATACTATCCAAAGAGATCAGATATACTATATGTATCACAATCAAGTCAAACATAAGTACGATAGAGCAATGGGGAAGATACACAGTGCTGAACATAGTTCTCTGCATTGTAGTACAACAGTTCCATCAACAAAGTCCAATGTCCACAATTGGGAGAGGTGAATCGATTAGTATCCTAGTTTATGGAAGGACCATTCAGAAGCCTGATGACAAGGGAAAAGAAGCTATTCCTGAGTCTGGTGACTTTCAAGCTTCTGTATCTTCTGCCAGAGCAGAGAGAAGGATGAATGGCCGGGGCGGGATGCCTTTGATTATGTTGCCTCTTTTTTCGGGGCAGTGTGATGTGAAGATGTAGTTAATGCTGGGAAGTCTGGTCTCTATGATGAACTCAGACAGGAAACAGTAAAGGTAGAGGGAAGTATAACAGGGAGTTAAAATCCTTTTCATGTACCAAATAACATATTTAGCCTCTTTTCAATATGAATGACAAGCTAGTAATAAAGACACTCTTGAAGTGAAACAGTGGATAGAAGAATCCTGACTAATTATTTGAAAGGGAGAAATAATTAAACTACAAAATGAAGTTTAGAGGAATTTACCATATTAGGCCAATCCATCATCTCCGACAACCAAATGCCCTGTGCTTCATTTTCAACACCACATTCAGAAGGAAACAGATCCTCAACAGAGCCTTCAGACAGTGGATCCTCAGAAAAACAGAGTTCCAACTCTCCATCTAGATTGCGGTCAGATATTGCATCAGTTTCCTGCCACCCTGCAGATTCAGGCTCCCTTCGTAGCGATGAGTGTACCAGTGGTGGAGATCTGGATCCTTTACAGGACATAAGTATTTTATACATTTGCTCAAACATATAACATTGTACATTTAGTCAGTCGTAGCAGGATCAAACAATTATATATATTGTTTTTGTAATTCTCCAAACATCAACCAACAGCACGGAAACAAAATAAAATATATGAATTATTGATACTTTCATTTAAGAATAAGGGGTAAGCCATTTAGAACTGAGATGAGGAAAAACTTTTTCACACATTGTGAATTTGTGGAATTCTCTGCCTCAGAAGGCAGTGGAGGCCGATTCACTGGATGCATTCAAGATATAGCTCTTAGGGCTAGCGGAATCAAGGGGTATGGGGAGAAGGCAGGAACGGGGTACTGATTGTGGATGATCAGCCATGATCACATTGAATGGCGGTGATGGCTCGAAGGGCCAAATGGCCTACTCCTGCACCTATTGTCTATGTATCTGTGTAACTTGCACAGTGAATAACTCACTTCTCAGTTTCCTAATCAAAAGTGGATTTAATACAAAGCTATGTTGGTTGGCAGCCGTGAAAAAAGGTACAACTTAAACAGATTGCTGCCCCACAACTAAACATATCCTTTTTTTAAATATCAAGTGCTTCTAGTACCTCTGCCTCTATTTCAGTTATATGATGACCAAACTCTTTAAACTGCTAATTCAATGCCAGTTGGCATCAATTTAGCATTAAGCTCAGTTTTCAGGGTCTCACACCACAGAACTCTCTCCTTAAATTCATCACCTTCAGTCCTTTTTTTCCTCACTTAGCATCTTCCTTAAATTATACATCTTTTTGTTCATAGTCTCCAATTTCTTCCTTTGGCATCCATTTACATCTGTTTGTGGCACCATGGGACATTTCCTTCATAAGTGCAAGCTGGTTTTTATTTACTAGACAAAACCTCCGCTCAATACTGTAGTCTATAGTTGAAAACCAAATACTACAGTGAAAACTCGAATCAAAGCAAGAATTTCTGCCTTTAACGGGATTATCAAATATTGTTCAGCTTGTTACATTATAGTTGGACTTTTGGATTATTACAGAATTCCATTTATGATTTGACAATAGCAGAAGCAGGACCATCTCGTATTACTGACTCTCATAACCACATCTTACCAGCTCGTATGAAGGCGGAACGATGACATTGGCTTGCTCTGCGTCTTCGAGCTGGTGGAGGCCTATTTCTAGTCAAATGCACATCAATAAAGTTTCCTCTCTCTATCTGATCCAAACCATCAGTGTTTCTGCTTGTTGGTATTAGGAATAGGAGGGTGGGGAGGTTATGGTGAGAGGGTGGTTATGGGATGAATGGGAGTAGAAAATTAGAAGAAACATTCAAAACACAATATCAATAAATTAAAGTTTGTCACATTTAAAACAGTAACATCTTTACTTGCATGCACTATTGGCAGTCATTGCAGTCTTCAAGTTTCTCTAATTTGTAACACTGACTTAATGAGCATGATAGAGATCATATGAAGAAAGGTCAATTGGTCCAAAAAAGAATCATAGGAATCATTGACACAGAACGACATTAAGCCTTATATGCCTAAACAGGAATATAATTGCATTCTAAACCACTGTATTGATATGCTGGTTCCCTTGCTTTAAGTTTGTTCAAGTATTCAAATTACCGATTTTTTTTTAAACCAAATGTTCTGTACACAGTTGAATTTCCTTCCTCTGTGCAAGCTAATATTTACATAATGCCGCCCCCAAAACTGCTAGTTGGCTTCAATTTCCTTACCCTTACTTATAATTTAATATTTTTTATATCATGGGAGTCCTGTTTGTTAAATAAAAGTTTTAATTAAAACACATCGTACTTTTCAGTGGCTCAGAAAATCTTATCTTGTTATTTTAAAGGTTTAGTCTAATGCCTATGCACATGTTTTACCCTTCTATGCACTCTAGTATCCTGCCATCATATTTGTAACTTAATTTCACTTACTGTATGGGCACTGTGAAGATGTGAATGAATGAATGAATGAATAAGTTTATTGGCCAAGTATGTACACATACAAGGAATTTGCCTTGGTGCTCTGCTCGCAAGTAACAACACGACATACAGTAAACCATTAAGAATAAAACAATAAACATTAAAACACAACATCAATAATGTGCTCATTACTACTGGTAGTTCTGCTACAATGCATTCCTAAGAAACCTTGGATTATAGAAAGCTGTTATAACAAATAGTGTCAATGGGGAAGAAGGGGTTAGGGGCGAGTGAGTTTTACATCCTTCTTAATTAATTGAATCATGGTCTATTTTATCTTGTGATGTGCTTTGATGTTCATCGTTTATGGTCCCATGGTCGGGACCATAAACCTCCGCAGTTGCCACTGCGGGCGGCCAGATGTACAGGCAAGGTAAGTCCCGAATCGGTGCTTCCCTACCGGAGACCGCGGCTTGAAGATGACGTAGGCCGCAGGCCGGCGGTTGGAGCTCTTCTCCAGGGATTCCCGGCGAGGGATCCCGCTCCGGATGATAAGTAAGTCCCCACTGCGTCGCGGCTAGAAGCACCGCAGACCGCGGCTTCAAGCTGTTGTAGGCCGCGGGCTGGCAGTCGGAGCTCTTCTGCTCCAAGGTCCCCAACGAGGGATCCCAGGCTCCGGACGCCGCGCCAGGTGGAATCTCCGCTTCAGGCTACTGCGGGCCAGCGATCGGAGCACTCCCTTCTGGCGACCCCCAACGAGGGCTCGCCCGCTCCACAATGAAAAGTCTACGCTGCGCCCATTGCTGAAGCTCCGGGCCCGTCTCTGGGAAAGGCCGCACCAATCCTTGGTGTTAGGCCGCGAGGGAGGCGACATGGAAAAAGTCCATGCATCACTCTATGACTCTAATTCGATGGTTATGGATTTGTCTTGTTAGATATTGCATCATTTCAGTACAGTGTAGAAAAGTGAATAGACAATAGGTGCAGGAGTAGGCCATTCGGCCCTTCGAGCCAGCACCACCATTCAATGTGATCATGGCTGATCATCCACAATCAGTACCCCGTTCCTGCCTTCTCCCCATATCCCCTGACTCCGCTATTTTTAAGAGCCCTATCTAGCTCTCTCTTGAAAGCATCCAGGGAACCTGCCTCCACCGCCCTCTGAGGCAGAGAATTCCACAGACTCACCACTCTCTGTGAGAAAAAGTGTTTCCTCGTCTCCGTTCTAAACGGCTTACTCCTTATTCTTAAACTCTGGACTCCCCCAACATCGGGAACACGTTTCCTGCCTCTAGTGTGTCCAAACCCTTAACAATCTTATATGTTTCAATGAGATGCCCTCTCATCCTCCTAAACTCCAGAGTGTACAAGCCCAGATGCTCCATTCATTCAGCATATGACAGTCCCGCCATCCCGGGAATTAACCTTGTAAACCGCTGCACTCCCTCAATAGCAAGAATGTCCTTCCTCAAATTAGGGGACCAAAACTGCACACAATACTCCAGGTGTGGTCTCACTAGGGCTCTGTACAACTGCAGAAGGACCTCTTTGCTCCTATATTCGATTCCTCTTGTTATAAAGGCCAACAAGCCATTCGCTTTTGCAAATTCGCACATTTGCAAATGTGTTGTACAGGAACAAAACAGGGAATGGTGCATTCTAACAGAAATAAACTAACCATCCACCCACTGTTTTATCATCAGTTTTTTTCAGTTTTTTTCCCTGGACTTCAAAATACAGCTTTTTTTTTCTGGTTGTCAATTCCAATTTCCAAAGTAACTTTTCAGTGTAGAAACAAAGAACTGCAGATACTAATTTACAAAAAAAGACACAAAGTGCTGGATTAACTCAGCGGGGCAAGCAGCATCTAAGGGATCCAGAGTCAAGGACCTATCCTTGGTCTCCAGAGTTGCTGCCTTACCAGCCGAGTTACTCCAACACTTTGCAGCTTTTAATTGGCTCTAGCACTATAAGTGATGGCCCACTATATATGGGCCATATAATACTAATAGTATTCATTAATTTATCAGGCACATTATATCCAACGCGTCCATGTTCCACACACTATGTAGCTACATCAATCATCTTATTCGGGCCTTCCTGTGCAACGTCACACATAATGTGCCTAACTGCAGAATTCAACTTCCTTTTTGTAAATCTTAAACCATCTAATTTGTCTCTAATGTTCTTTAATTCATTATAAATTTGATAAATCTAATAGTTGCCTTCAGGTAAGTTTGACAGACTCATGTTAAACACAGAAGTGGATACATGGGTTGTTTTGCTGATTTGTTTTGCATGAAGAAATCTCAATGATTTAGAAGGGAAGTTTGTTAATATTTTTATCAAATAATTTTCCAGACTTTAAATGGAAATGGGCTAGTGACCACCAACATCTAAATTTTCTGTTTTAGTATCACTGAAGGCTGCCATGGTAATAGAAAACATTAGATTTTTGTAATGGATATGAAAAAAAATCCAAACGGCATGCATGCTATTAAGATATTTTATGTTATAGTCTGCTTAAATATCAATTATAGAATGTTGCAAATGTCATACTGTACAGACTCCAAAGGACATCGCACTTCATCCATGCCCATTTCCATTTCCCATTTACAAGCTATTTTGAATACTATTTCCACACTGTTCCTTGCAGGACAATCCATGTGGTTAAATTTAAAAACAAATAAACCTACCATTTTAGTATATTTGTAGACAACTTACATTTATTTCTTCTTGTCCACTAACAAATGGAAATAAGATTGATGGTTTATTTTCTTAAAATTTCTTAGAATTTTGAACACTTATCATTGGTCATTTAAATCTTCTTTATTCTAAGAAGTTTACAATTTCTCTTGCCCTTCCTTACATCTAAAGCCTTTTCTTTCCTTAAAATCACAATTTCAATGTTAATTCCAAACAGCAACTAAAAAAATTATTTTACTATTCAAAAGATGATTTACTGTGACTGATTTTCAAGTAATATCTCAGAGATCAACTTTACAGATTTGCTGCTTACCCTTCAACAGCATCTTCCCGTTCAACATTGTCAGCAGACACAGGCGTAGTTGATCGATTGTGCACTATAACCTCAGACTCCACCGGTGTCTCCAAGTCATTGTCCACCGTGGCTGAGGAATAAACAATTACTTCTTGTTCTTCTGCAAGTGGATGTTCTAACATCCAGCTGGCTAACTGTTCAATTGACTGTGGGTCTGCATCTCCAGAAACTCCTGCACAAAAGAGAAACAATAATATTCAGATATCTTTATACACTGGATAAAAAGATAAACGATAAACAACAAGAGCATACACATCGTAATTGTCCTTTTCCTGCATTCTTATTTCCACTCGCCTAGAAACTACTCCCTGAATCTTCCTGGTCCGTTAAGTGTCAGGAACCTATGAAACTATTAGATGAACCATCTAGTCTTCATATAAAAAATAAAATTTGATAATTTGACAATTAAGGATGTGAAGTTGATTGGCCTAGGTTGATGCACAGGCCCACCCTGCCTCTGTTGCATCACAAGGTGTCTGTGAGTTGGTTGGGGGCTCCCCACTCCCTCCTTGGACTTCTGCCTAATCATAGGATAACCTGATTCAGGAAATCATTTTCTCTGTAAGTGGTAAGTCAGGTGGACATTGTGGTGAATGTTCAACAGGCCCTTCACTCCAAAATATATGTGTCAAACATGATGCCGTTAAACTAATCCATTCATTCCCTGTATATTCATGTGCCTCTCTAAAAGCCTCTTAAATACCTCTATTTGCCTCCTCCACCACCTGGTAGAGCGTTACAGGTACCCAGCACTCTCTATGAAAAATAACCTGCTCTCGACCATGCTGGCACACCTTTCCGGATGAAGGTGGACTCGCTCTCTTCTGTTAGGAGCAGTCCCATCACGGGTTTGCTTCATCGCACGTTTCGTCTGCGCGCAAGGACACCCTGTCTGTTTTCCTGCGATGTGCTCCTCGCCGGACGCTGCTGCACCGACCGTATGCGGGTCCTTTCTGGGTGCTGCAGCACGGCACTTCGACTTTTGTGCTCGACATGGGTGGCTCGTCTTCAGCTTGCTCATTCTGGACATTAGTCAGCCAGTGCAGGTGGCACAGCCTCGCCGTCAGGGGCGTCCGCCGTCTCGCCCGCTTCCACCTTCATCTTTGCCGGTTGTGTCTCCGCGTCCGGGTGCTGTATTTATGAGATCAGGCCGCCGTGTTTCATCTGCCTGCTCAATTTCATTTCTCCGGTTCTGGTGGGGGGAGGATCATGTGGCGCCATTTGGTGGTCAAGCCACTTACTGATCCAACCTTCATCACCAGAGCTGGAGCAGTCACGTGACTGCGTTTGGCGGGAGTTGGGGGTGGAGAACGACATCAGTTTTATGGGTGTGTCTTGCAACAACAGCAGGAACTTAGCTTGAGTTAGTGAGTTAACGGGTGTGTTCTGCAGCAGCAACAATGACTTTGTTTTAGAGTGTACCAAACGCCCTTATGTGCCAAACTTGTAATGTGTTAATAAAGACACCGTTTGTAAACGACGTTTGCGTCACTACACTATTTCCATTATCCATTCTCTGACATGATGCAGAGTTTCAACTTGAAATGTTGACCATTCCTTATCCACCCAATGATGCAGCTTGACCTGCTGAGTCCCTCGTGATATTGTTTATTGTCCACAAACGAAATAGAAATGCAGCTACACTAGATACTGCACATCTGGGATATTTTCCCTTTTTGTCAATAGAGATTGGAGAACAAAGATTTTTAGTGCCATCTTCCTGGGAACAATATTGTGCGATTAAATAATATAGGAGATTTATGCGCATCTCAAAAATGATGTCTAATAACGTATAATCCGTGCGTGCGTGCGTGCGTGCGTGCGTGCGTGAGTGCGTGCGTGCGTGAGTGCGTGCGTGCGTGCGTGCGAGATCACATCTACTCGAAGAAACAACGCACTAATGGTAAAAAAAAATACATATTCTTGTAGAGATTTATCACGTGAAATAAAAAATGGCCTTATCAGAAAAATGAATGCATTATTTCTCGAGTTATTTATGAAAATGTTCAAAAATTTCAAATAACTTCGAAAATAAACTAGACGGTCTCGCTGATGAAGTCACAATGGATCTGCCTGCCTGCCTCTGCTCGTGCTGTGAGTGACATCACCCCTGGTTCTGTCTTCTGTACTTCTTGGCTTCTTAACTTTTACTTCTTTAAATTTGTCACTTACCATTTTTAAACTGCTGCTCAGGTTGTGCTGCGGGCTCCGCTGGGCTCCTTGAAGTTCTAGGGCATGGCGGTGGTGGTCGTTATCGCCGCGCGGGCGCGGGTGAGGGTGCGGGGCAGCGCGATGGGAAGGTGACCGCGGTGGCTATTACTCCCTCTGGGAGAGGCCGTCTATGGAGACCTGCGATTCCTCCGTCGATCGCAGGGACTGGGGGAATCGTGACGCCTTTTCCTCACTGGTGATCGCTGGCCATCACGGGGGACGACCTCCTCTCCGTCTCCCCCGCCCGATCGTCAGTCACACGTGTGGGTGGGCTTCCTCTTGAGGAAGCCACGATCGGCCGGCCCTCCGTTGCTTTAGATCGTCCGCCCACTCGCAGCAGCAGGGCCGCCCGCTCAAAAGATGCTGCAAATCGGAAACCTCAGCTCCAAAAGGCAGCGGACACCCGGAAACTCCAGCTCCAAAAGGCATCAAGCTCCCCTGCCTCTGTGTCCCTCTCTGTGCCCCTCTCTATGCCTCTGTCCCTTTCTGTGCCCCTCTCTATGCCCCTGTGTCCCTCTCTGTGTCCCTCTCTGTGCTTCTGTGTCCCTCTCTGTGCTTCTGAGTCCCTCTCTGTGCTTCTGTGTCCCTCTCTGTGCCTCTGTGTCCCTCTCTGTGCCCCTCTCTGTGCCTCTGTGTCCCTCTTTGTGTCTCTGTGTCCCTCTCTGTGCTTCTGTGTTCCTCTCTGTGCACCTCTCTGTGCCTCCCTCTGTGCCTCTGTCTCTCTCTGTGCCTCCGTGTCCTTCTCCGTGTCCCTCACAGTGCCTCAGTGTCCCCCCTGTGCCTCTGTGTCCCTCCCTGTGCCTCTGTGTCTCTCTCTGTGCCCCTCTCTGTGCCTCTGTATCCCTCTCTGTGCCTCTGTATCCCTCCGTGTCCCTCTCTGTGCCTCCGTGTCCTTCTCTGTGCCTGTGTCCCTCTCTCTCTATCCCCCTCCCTCTCTAGCCGCGCATGCGAATTGGGGGCTATGCGTGAGTGGATAGGGCGGGGCATGGGGTAAAAGGAGTGAATGAATAATATTAATATAATATCAATGGGGGTGGTTAGTGTGTGTATGTGGGGGTGGTTAGTGTGTGTGTGTGTGTGTGTGTGTGTGTGTGTGTGTGTGTGTGTGTGTGTGTGTGTGTGTGTGTGTGTGTGTGTGTGGTTGGTTAGTGTGTGTGTGATGCCGCAGGCCGCCCCCTCCCCTCGCAACCACGCGTTGAGGGGACGGGACCCAACGGGTCCCACTTGGTCTAAGCTATATTCTAAAAGTCTGATCTTGACCACTTCCTGTTGTTCTGTATATTGATTTTAGAGAAAACGCTGCCACTTACGGCTGTGATTTTTGGCCATCTTACTCAGAGTCCACCTCCGCTGCGCAGTACAAGAGGATTTTTCCCATTGATGAAAAATAATAGAGTTATTAGTGTTTAAAAAATGTTGAGATTCTCTTTCCTGAAGGCCACACCCCTTCCGGAGGGACTATAAAACCCGGAGGTGTTGAGTGCCTCAGTCAGTCTCTGCAAGGTGGGGGAGCGAGAGGGTCACATCTCTCAGTCTGAGCTGTGAATAATACTGAACACATGTCTACTAAACTGTGAGTGGTTTTACTGACCTGTCAGTGCCCTTAATGTGGTTTGAAAATATAGTTGGGAAATGCTAAAGCTATGTTGCCTTTAGTTTGGAAATGCTAACGTTGTGTTGCCTTTGGTTTGGAAATGCTAAAGCTGTGTTGCCTTTGGTTTGGAAATGCTAAAGCTGTGTTGCCTAATTAAAGTTGCCTTGCCTAATTATAGTTGCCTTGCCTAATTAAAGTTGCCTTGCCTTCTATATAATTAAAAGTCTAATCTTGACCACTTCCTGTTTGCGCTTTATATTGATTTTAGAAAAAAAGCTACCACGTACGGCTGTGATTTTTGGCCATCTTATTCAGAGACCCCCTCCGTTCATCAGGTGCTGAGGATTTTTCCCATCGATGAAAATTAAAAGTTATTAGTGTTTAAAAAATGTTGAGAATCTCTCTCCTGTCAATCACGCCATGAAGGCCATGCCCCTTCAGGTGGGAGGGACTATAAAACCCAGAAGTGTGGGCGTGGCTCAGTCTCTGCAAGATGGAGGAGGGAGAGGTCATGACTCGCTGTCTTTAGTGGCCTTGCACCCTGCTTGAAATGGTATGAAACTGCACTTGAATTTGGTGGCCTTGCACCCTGCTTGAAGTGGTAAGAAACTGCACTTGAATTTGGTGGCCTTGCACCGTGCTTGAAATGGAATTTTAAGGAATAACCGTGAGTCAACTGCCAGCCCACCAGTCGTGAATGAGTGAGCTGCCAGCACAACAGGCTTGTGTGACTGAGCCGCCTGCCCAAGAATCCATTCGGCCCACAATGTCCATATTAGCCCTCTGGAAACCAGCCCCTTCAGCCCACAACACCCATACTAGTGCTCCAGAAAGCCCCACCCACTGGCCACCAATATTGGAATTGGTGGAGCGGTGGAATATTGTGTTGGGGGACCAGCCCTCCTGTGTGATGCTGGTACCCAATGGGTTCCACTTAGTCTAGTAATTATATAAAAATGATGTATAATAACATAATGATGTATAAAAACAATTGCCTGCATAATAACATTATGTAGTCTATTAAGGGCAAAGAATGACTGAACATGCAAGTACAATAAATTTGCATTGTCCTGGAAAACGTATTTGTTATCAATAAAAGCATGTAAAATGAATAATTAAATAATAAATAAAATACATGACAATAAACTAAACTAAAACAAACTAAACTGATTGGCCATACCTGCAGCATCAACTGCTCGGCAAATGTGTCTCAAGGAAAAACCCATTTCTAGCAAGGGAACAGCAACTGGTGGAGGATGCTCAGGAAGATCACTTCTAGAATCTTCTGAAGTAAAGGAGAATTTCTGGATTAGAATTTAAAATCTATTAAAGGGTTACGACTTATAACTGACGATGTCAAAGGCTCTCAAAAATGAGGCAAAGTTTCCTTACATAAATAGAACATGTGTATACAACAATTGCCTGCTTCTTTATATGTCATTCTCTCTTCTTCTCTCTCCTGTCTGGTAGAAGATACAAAAGCACATACCACCAAATTCAGGAACAGCTTCTTCTCTTACATAATAACTTACAAAATTCTTAAGGGGTTGGACAGGCTAGATGCAGGAAGATTGTTCCCGATGTTGGGGAAGTCCAGGACAAGGGGTCACAGTTTAAGGATTAAGGGGAAATCCTTTAGGACTGAGATGAGAAAAACATTTTTCACACAGAGAGTGGTGAATCTCTGGAACTCTCTGCCACAGAAGGTAGTTGAGGCCAGTTCATTGGCTATATTTAAGAGGGAGTTAGATGTGGCCCTTGTGGCTAAAGGGATCAGGGGGTATGGAGAGAAGGCAGGTACAGGATACCGAGTTGGATGATCAGCCATGATCATATTGAATGGCGGTGCAGGCTCGAAGGGCCGAATGACCTACTCCTGCACCTATTGTCTATGTTTCTCCATTATCAGGCTACTAAACGGTCTTCTCCATCAATTGGGATGTAGTCACGATCTTCTAAACGACTTCATTGCAGACCTTGGACTTTTTCTCTGTAATTTAATGCTAAAATGCTACAACACTACTTTCTGCACTCTGGTCATTTTCTCTTTGCACTAATTGCTGTGTTTGTGCAGGGCTTAATATACAGTATGATTTTATTTCACTGAATAGCACATGAACAAAGCTTTTCACTATATCTCAATACACATGACAATAATAAACCAGCACCAATGTATCTTGGACATTGGATTATCATGATTTAAAAATGCTCTCCTAAATGTCTTGTGAAATTAATTATTTAAGTAGAGAATAAACTAACTACTCTACTGTTGATTACTCATAAATGATTTGCAATTATTTTAAATATTCATATTCAGCAAATTATGATTCCATGTGAATGGATATTGAAGTCAGATGGCATAATCAAGCAATTATAAGGCTGGAGACATAACTTCAACATGAATAGCAAAGTTAAAGAATAAAAATTGATTGATCGGTAGATAACTATCTTGATTAAAGATGGTGCAGCTTGCTCTTGATTGAGCTGGTTTCTATCAGTCCAAGGGAAAACATCACCTCTGACAAAGTCAATTTCATCTTTGTTAGTTCTATCATAACATCTATCAATTTGTTGTCTGCACAAATCAAGTTAGAGTGCATAATTGTTTCAAGTAATTATGCAGGAGAAAGGAGAATACACAGAGAAGTATACCGAGTAGAGAAATTAAATTATGCAGAAAAAATACCTATAAAAAATATTGAGACTTACCAGGTGAACTACATTGTCTGTTGGAAACTGAAGGAAATGAAAAATAATTCCTTTGTTCCCCATCGTCATCCGAAATAGCAGGTACCACATTCAATCCAGGGAGTAATAAAGGATTGTTAAGCAATCCAGACAGTGATGGAAATCGGACAAAAACCATTTGTCTACATGGGAAAAACAAGATGCAAAACAATTTAACTCAGTTTTAATTTTAATGCAGCACTTCGAAATTACACATTAACAAATAACAAATAATCAATTTAGGCTCAAGATGCAAGCGCATGTAATGCATTCAAAACTTTTGTTTAAACTTAAACTTTTAGGCTGCTCATTTGGATGGCCAGAGAACTTGAATTTGCCTGAAAATTAAAGGTACTCCAACATAGTGAGTTTGCATGCAGTAGGAAACATAGATATTCTAAATTCAACCAGCTTGGTTTACAACTGTTGCATACTTGAAGCATATAAATTGGACTGTAATCTTTAAAAAAATCAGTATGGTTCTTTAAACAGCACACTTGCGTATTTTCTATTGATCAATAAAACGGTACTATTCAGAGTACAAAATATGTAAACAATATTATACTCACTGTAAGACGTTGACAGGCAAGAAAGGGTTAACATTTTCCAATCCATTTGCAGATACTAAAGAACCAAAATTTGTGGCTGAAGAAGAGTTTGAAGCTGGCACTGAGATGGGAATCCCTGCACTTTCCTCAGAGGAGTTACTGTACAGTGACACTGTACTAGATGAGGTTGATGCCGCTTGAGAGTGAAGTCTTGTATTTTCTGTCAATGATCCCTCTGAAATTAGGATTTAAAAAGCAAAGATTTGAATCAGCATTTGTTTTAAGCAAATGATGTAAACAGTTCCACACCTTAAAAGAAAAAATAATGTTGATCATTTGCCTTTAAATCTCCAGTGATACATAAACACATGAAACATATGCTGCTATTACTTCCCGTGACAGTATGTCTCCTTATTAAACTCTCGCACATGATATACCAAAGGCTCTTTAACAACCTTAAAATCTCCTTTGTCAAAACATGTTGTCAATTAAAGTAAAACTGTCCAGCAGAATTATAAAATACAACACCCCCCCCCCCCCACCCCCCGTATAATGTGACACTGGAAAAATACTCCACTTAATTTTCAGTAATTTAAGCACACTTAGAAGCGTTCTTAAATTCTCCATCTGTTTTTTAATATAGTATCATACAGTTTTACAGCATGGAAATAGGCCCTTTGGCCCAGCTTGCCCTTGCTGACCAAGAAGCCCCATCTACACTAGTGCCGCCTGCTGACATTGGGCCCATATCCCACTAAACCATTCCTATCTTCTGTCTATCTCCTCTGGCTACATGTTCCATTTACATACCAACCTCCGTGTGAAAGAGTTGCCCCTCAGGTTCCTAATAAATCTTTCCCCTCTCACCTTAAACCTATGTCCACTGGTTCTTAATTCCCCTACTCTGGTTAAAGGACTGGGCATCTACTCCCAATCTATTCCCCTCATAATTTTATACACCTCTATAAGATCACCCTCATCCTTCTGTGCTCCAAAGATTAAAGGCCTAGCCTGCCCAACCTCTCCCTGTAGCTTAGGTCCTCAAGACCTGGCAACATCCTCGTAAATCCTCTCTGCACTCTTTTCAGCTTAACAGCAACTTTCCTATTGTAGGATAACCTAAATTAAACAGTACTTCAAATGTCCCCCCAATGCCTTGTTAAACCGTAACATAACATCTCAACTTCCATACTCAACACACTGACTAATGAAGGCCAATGTGACAAAAGCCTTCTTGACCATCCTTGACTACCATTAACCACCCTTTCTACTTGTGATGCCAGTTTCAAGGAACTATATACATGCAGTCCCCTAGGTCCTGCCCTGGCTTGACTTCCCAAAATGCAAAACCCCACAATTATCTGCATTAAACTCCATTAACCACTACTCAGCTCATTTGCCCAACTGATCAAGATCCTGCTGCAATTTTTAATAACCATTTTTGCTATCTACAATACTACCCACTATAGTGTCATCTGCAAACTTGCTAATCATGCCTTGTACATTCTCAACTAAATCATTGATATAAACCACAAACAGCAATGGAACAAGCACAGATCCTGAGGCACACTTCTAGTCACAGGACTCCAGTCCAAAAAACAAGCTTCCACCATCACCTTCTGCTTCCTTCCATGAAGCCAATTTTTTATCCAGTCAGCTAGATCTGCCTAGATCCCATGCGATCTAACCTTCTGGAGCAGCCTACCATGCGGTACCTTATGAAATGCCTTGCTGAAGGCCATATAGAAAACATCTATGGCTTTGCCCTCAATCTTTTTGATTACATCTTCACAATATTTAATCGAATTTGTGAGACACGATTTCCCATATACTAAACCACGTTGGCTATCTCTATATTATTACTAATTATCTAATTTTATTATTTCTGCCAGAATTAATACAATTTTTTTCAGCATGAAACTGCTGGAGCTGGAAATTTGAAACAAAAAGAAAAAATGCTGGAAATACTCAGCAGGTTAGGCAGCATCTTTGAAACGAGAAAGTGTTCCAAACACTAATATTATTCAAAATATAAAAGGTAAAAATAAATTAAAGCATATAAAAGGACAGTATAATGGTGCAGCTGGTAGACCTCCTGCGCACGAGACCCTGATTTGATCTTGACCATGGGACCTGTCTGTGGAGTTTCCACATTCTCCATAATGATCGTGTGGGTTTCCTCCTGGTGCTCCGGTTTTCTCACACATCCCAAAGATGTGCAGGTTTGTAAGATAATTGGCTTCAGTAAATTGCCCCTAATGAGCATATAGTGGATGAGAAAGTGGGATAATGTATAATTAACATGAATGAGTGATCAATGGTTGTTGTGGACTTGGTGGGTCGAAGGGCCTGTTTCCATGCTGTATTTCACTCTGACTGCTCTGAATTATCAACCTCATTTTGGTACTTTTTTTTGTGTGGAACTTGAACCTAAAAGTATCTGATAGATCAACCGTGGCTAAACATGCATCATAATCTTACAAGGCTGAGGTTTAATCATGATATAAACTTCACCAGAACTTTGACTACTGTTAATCTCAATGTACATATATTTGTGGGTCATAAGGTCATGTGAT
This sequence comes from Malacoraja senta, assembly GCA_038087875.1. Lineage (NCBI taxonomy): Eukaryota > Metazoa > Chordata > Chondrichthyes > Rajiformes > Rajidae > Malacoraja > Malacoraja senta. The sequence continues at coordinate 95,417 of JAXLNO010001177.1, read as the reverse complement.
AGCAGAATTAGGCCATTCAGCCCATCAAGTTTATTCCGACATTCAATCATGGCTGATCTATCTCCTTCCTAACCCCATTCTGCTGCCTTCTCCCCATAAACTGACAAACGGACTAATCAAGAATCTATCTCTGTCTTAAAAATATATTTGTTGGCATGCACATACTTAAAAAAAAGAGTTAACTGTGTTTGTGAGATTCCGAAAGTCACAAACCACTTACTAATTCTGTCGATCCTGCCAGTATGAAAGCGTGAATACAATTAGGAAAGGAATTTGGAACCAAATGAACTGGTTCCCCTCAATAAACAGTATATTCAAAATGAGGCTCCTTATAAGAAAATTTTATATCAGAAGATGGGCTCCAAAACATAATTCTGGCTAATTTTTCTTACCTTTCTCTTTACTTATGCAATCTTCCACCAAGGAATCCAAAGCAGACTTGAATATCATGATATGTGCACGTTCAAGGTCAGCCAGTGACACTACCCGTTTAATTGGACAAGGCCGGACTGCCCATTTAACCATGCACCTCATTATATAATGTAGGACCATTCGAAGTTCAGCATTCTCTGAAGGGGTTTTGGCATAATCTGAAGTACATGGGCTGCTTGTTGAGATGTTGGGAATAAGGAGCAAGTCCGCATATTTGCCTTGACTAAGTATAACACTAAGCGTTTTCATGGCACCAACAGACAGGTATGAAAGTTGCACAGTTCGTAGTTCGGCTAAGAATAATTCATACTTTTGTACAGTTCTATCACATATCTTTGGACAGGTTTCGATTAATTCAATACTCCCTTTCATAGGGCATCCTTTACGAACTTCATTTTCTTCATTATGATCTCGGAAGTCTTTCAAAAGGACATTTGGAGATTCTTGATTTTGCATGCTGGAAGGATCATTGTGGTCATCATCTGCCATACATTTTGCTATTTCTTCATCCAACTTTTTTTCCAGTTCATTCTTGACAGCATTCTCAGGAGGGTCTTTATTTTGTGCCACCTTGTTGCATATTTCAGGCTCTTTATGTACTCCTGTTAAGTAGGTCAGGTCTAATAACATGGATGGCTTTAGACCATGGAATCTGGTTATGTCGAAGCAATGAGACTTGCACGTTTCCAGAGAGGTGAGCGATGTGTCACTTGGAGAGCAAGAAATCAGGAAACGTTATTTGCATATGTTATAATACAATGAAGAAAATAGAATAAAAGTAAAAAAGAAAACAGTGGATTTACAATGACAATTATATTTGTTTTCCCTTTTGTGAAATCTGCAGCATCTGCCCTCCTGCTAAATTGCTGTCAGTTCAAACAATCTAAAACCATTCAGCATTCAACCCACCAAATATACACCTGAGCAGCATCAGAAATGGTCAGTCTACAAATGAAATGGTCAGTCTACAAATAATAGGCAGGGATGGTCAAACCCACCTTTTGCCTGAAATACATTTAGAAATGGCACATACTGTTTACTATTCAGACTTAATTGCAGCTGGAGGTTCATTCATTCTTAACATTTTAATTTGGGCTATACCTATACTGATAACCTGGTTCTGAATCATACACATTCAACAGGGAATCTTCAAGTTTTGAGTGCACTGAAGATGGGACAAAAGTTAAATCTTAAATGCAGTATTAATTGTCAAATTCTAAAGTAAAAGTTGCTATGACCTCTAGTAAGGTTGAAAGTAGTGCTTTTAAAACTTCCAAGCTATCATTAATAATTCTGAAAGTTACTTTTCCTCCCGCCATCACCTTCACTACCCTCTCAACCACATGCATTACTTGTACTGCCATACCTTTTACTATGAAGGTCCTGCCCTGGTTTGACTTCCCAAATGACTTTTCAACCTTATCCCAAACGTTTTCTCTTTTTTTATGGTTATCCTTTGCATTGGTGTATTCTACTTGGTTTTGCCCTTTGGGAGGTCAAATGTAAGGGGAAAGTATACAGTTACTGGCAAGACCCTTAACAGCATTGATGTACAGTGGAATCTTGGGGTTCAAATTCATGGGGTTCCCTGAGAGTAGCAATACAAGTGGAGAGACTGGGAAAGAAACAGAATGGTAGAATTGCTTTCATCAGTCAGGTCATTGCATATGAGTCAGGAAGTTATGTTGCAAATATATGAGAATTTGGTTAGGCCACATTGGGAGTATTGCTTAAAGTTGTGGTTATCCTATTGCAGGAATGATGCTGAGGCTTTGAAGAGAATGCAGAAGAGGTTTACCAAAATACTGCCTGGATTAGAGGGTTTAAGCTATAGGGAGAGCTTGGACAAACTTGGATTATTTTCTCTGGAATAAGGATAGTATGGCGCAACACAATTTTGGATTTAAATCCAACTATGGGTTGGGTGAGGTGGGCAGGTATATCTCCACTTTTTTCTTTTTTTTCCCTTTCCTCTCTTACATCTTTATTCACTCTTTGGCCACACTACTCTGGTAGTCTAGGGGTCCTATCTTTTCACCTTTCACTTTTTCTCTTTCTTGTTCTTTCTCTTTTCTTTTCCCTTATTTTAAAGTTAAAAGGTTAAAATTGAAGCTGTACAATAATTGTAGAATTTTATATGCCGAATGTTTTATTCTTGTACAATTGCTTCTAATAAAAATATATATTTTTTAAATTAAAAAAAAATTCTCTGGAATATGGGAGGTTGCGGGGAGATCTGATAAAAGCATATACAATTATGAGAGGCATTGTTTTGGTAGATAGGCAGAACCTTTCTCCGCAGGACGGAAAAAAATCAAATAATAGCAGGAATAGCTTTGTGAGAGGGGGTCTTTGGTGAAGACTTCACCTTCCTCAATAAGTTTTTTTGAGAAACATTTATTCAGTGAGATCCTTGGTGTCCAGCTGCAGTGATACATACAACATAGACCAACACAGCACAGGAACAGTTTTTTCAGCCCAAAATGTCTGTGCTGAACGTGATGCCAAGTTAGACTGCACCTGATTATCCCTCCATTCCCTGTATATCCATGTGTCTATCTAAAAAATTCTTAAATGTCTCTTTCGTAAACCACCAGCACACCTGGCAGGGTGTTTCAGGCACCCACCATTCTGTGTAAAAAATTGTCTTGCACATCCCCTTTAAACTTGGCTTCTCTCACCTTATGGCTATGCCCTCTAGACTTTGACATTTCCACCCCAATGTCATCAGCTGGTTGAGCGGTCAAATGATATTGATAAATTCTGATGAACAACAAAGGTGATATTTCAAATATTTTGCACAGAAAGAAATAAGGTTGGAACCCAAGTAATATTAAGGTACAACCTATCTATGTTATATGCAAGAAGGAACTGCAGATGCTTGTTTAAACCAAAGATAGACATTATTGAACAATAAGTTGAATAATGGTTTCCCTCACAATTACCCTAATCCTTCTACCAATTATCTTAATTGTGTGGAATCTAGCTATTCTCCTTTCTGTTAAAAGTAGGTTTCTGCCACGCACTTGGTTTGAGCTTGGCCTTGTACTGCATCTGTCATCCATCTGCCCACTCACCCAACCTGTCCAAGTCACTCTGCATCCTCATAGCATCCTCTTCACAGTTCACACTGCCATCCAGCTTTGTGTCATCTGCAAATTTGCTAATGTTACTTTTAATTCCTTCATCTAAATCATTAATGTATATAGTAAATAGCTGCAGTCACAGTACCGAGCTTTGCGGCACCCCACTAGTCACTGCCTGCCATTCTGAAAGGGACCCGTTAATCCCTACTCTTTGTTTCCTGTCTGCCAACCAATTTTCTATCCATGTCAATACCATACCCCCAATACCATGCTCTAATTTTGCCCATTAATCTCCTGTGGGGCCTTTTCAAAGGCTTTCTGAAAGTCCAGGTACACTACATGCACTGGCTCTCCCTTGTCCATTTTACTTGTTACCTCATAAGAATATCACTGAAAAAGGCCAATTGTCAAATTTTGCATAGATTTCATTTGTCACAGGACTTTATACAATATGAATTTCATAAAATATGACATTAGATAATTTCCTTTCTGAAGGGAATTCCTATTTGAATATGCAAACTGGACAAACAATAAAGAATAAAATCACTGAAGTCAGAAGCTGCTGGCAAGGCACAGTAGAGATACAATTGATTCAGGCTGATTACCTATTATTGGAACTCGTTTATTTTGTTTTTCTCTTCACAGAAGGTGCTCAGGTTTTGAAGTATTTCCATCGTATTCCGCTTTCATTTCCAAATGAATGAGAAATAATGTCCATAAACTTTCACATTTATAGTTTTACTCTCTCCTGCTCCCTCAATACCCACTGCAACCTGACATCAACCACCTCACTACCACATTCCACTGAGAGTCTGTCTTCCTCTGACAGATGGCAAAACTGAGTGGCCTCCTTTCTGATATCTCTTGGAGTATAAAATACATTTTAAATTCAATAACATTTATTTAAAAACCGATATGGTATTTGTACCTGATGGTAATGTCTGCATCTTCCCACTGTAGTCTTGCAAAGGTGCCTCCTGCTTTTGTAACTCCTAAAAGAGTTGCTTTGCGACCTGAAGGCTTGTGCAAGCATTGACCACCAACTCGTAGTCCGCTGTCTATTCCACCAACAACTGCCAGAACAGGCCATACCTCTCTGCATAACATTCTGAGCTGTAGTTCAGCTAACTCTGTGATGCACTGGACCTTATCTTCATCCTTTAAGAGTTGTTCTTCTTGGCCTCTCAACTCTTTTTCCTCAAGAGTGCTTTTCTTTATGGAATATTTACTTCGAGTTTTATTCAGTTTCAAGATTTTTGCTTCTTTCATAATAGAACCGATCAACTCTAGCCTACAAAGCATATGGTGATTAATTGAAGACATCCAGTTGTCATTGGTATGTAATATTCGGATCAACTGTACAGTTGCCTCTGACAATGCAGTCGTAAGAGGACTGCAAAATGGGTCACCAGGTAGAAGGTCTCGAGGCATTCCACGCATTTGCATGTCACAAAGTGCCACCTGAAAGAAATGGAAAATTCAGGACTTTTCATGGAAAATACAGTAAATTGGCTGCAGCCCTAATAGCAGGAAAAGTCAGATTAGGTGTACAGGTCTTATTATGACAGTTTCTCGGTCATTTCTCATCTCTCTATAAATTTGCCAGGATTTAGTGTTGGCAAATGGGATTAATGTAAATGGGCATAAACGTTGGCACAGACATGATGGGCCAAAGGACCAGCTTCTGTGCTGTACAATTCTGCAACTGTATGCATGCTTGACTGATACAATTTAAGCCACAGCCACAAATGGATGAGAGAGATTTCCATGCACTACCTTGTTTGGACCATCACAGAGGAAATAACATCCAGTTGTTGCAGAAGTGGTCATTTGCAGGATAACCATGTAATTAATCTAGCACTGAACTGGACTGCGAGGCTTATTCCAAATAATCTTTGATCATTCAGGGACTACATCCCCACCATTCCAAGTCAACATATCCCCTCAACCCACCATTTCCCCCTCGCCATCTAATCAGATACTCAAACCTTTAACATTTAAAGGCCATCATACTCCTTCACCAATTGTTTTCACTATTTTTCTTTCCACACAGATACGATAGTGACATTTAAGAATCTTTTGGATGGGCACATGGATGTGTAGAGAATTGAGGGATATGTATTATGTGCAGGCAGATAAGAGTTGGTCTTGGCATCATGTTCAGCACAGACATTGTGTGCTGTTCCCGTGCTGTACTGTCCTATATTCTACGTGTAACCAATTGATCTTGTGACCTCCACTCCCAGCCCCAATCCTCCTCACAGACCACCTTGACCTTTTGGGTATTTATTTTGTTTGCCAACAAAATCTCAGACACTGATTGGGTCTCTGATCATAAGTCCTTTTTCCATTTCCCCAAATTTCCACACAAGGCCTTTGTCCTTAATGGCATATTTTCAATTATGAAAATGTACAATACCCTCTCAGAAGCACTTGAGGCCATTGACAGTGTTGCACTGAATTCTAGGCCAGTACCCTCGTTTATAGAAATTGGTTGGTAGATTGATGTGGATACTGTAAATTAAGCTTAACTTTGTAGGCTGGTAGAGAATTGGGCAGACAGGGAAATAGTAATGGGCCATAGGTTGTGAGAGAATTGAATTGTTCCGAGCTGGAATAGACTCAAAAGGTTTAATGGCTTCTTCTATGTTGTAGAAAGATTCGAAGAATGGATCGACTGAGCTTATATTCACTGGAATTTAGGATGAGAGGGGATCTTAAAGAAACATGTAAAATTCTTAAGGGATTGGACAGGCTAGATGCAGGAAAAATGTTCCCGATGTTGGGAGAGTCCAGAACGAGGGGTCACAGTGTAAAAATAAGGGGTAGGCCATTTAGGAGGAAAAACATTTTCACCCAGAGAGTTGTGAATCTTGGAATTCTCTGCCACAGAAGGCATGTTTTCAAGAGAGAGTTAGCTCTTAGGGCTAAGGGAATCAAGGGATATGGGGAGAAAGCAGGAACTGGGTACTGGGTTTGGATGATCAGCCATGATCATATTGAAAGGCTGCGCTGGCTTGAAGGGCCAAATGGCCTACTCCTGCACCTATTTTCTATGTTTCTATGTTTCTAAGATCTGAAATGAAAATTAAATTTGCTGATGAGAATCACACTGTCGCTGTAAACATTTGGGCTGGGCAAGTGTTATTATGTACAGTGCTGCGTGGAGCCTACAGTTTTAGTGAAGATGTTATCACTCACAATTCATGCTTCAGTTAAGGTCACAATATTTATGCAATAATCTTAGGACGTTTTTGTCCTTTCGGAGGACCTCAAGTCAGTTGAACCATTACAGCTGTGAAATTACTCAAATTCGTGTCAACAGATAATTCAGTTACCTTTTCTCCTGGATTACTGCTATAAAACATCACACATGGATACAACTCAGTTGCATCAACATCTTCAAAGGCTAATTTTGGTTCCTAAAGCAAACAAGAGAAAATATCTTTACCATTAATGAACAGTGTACCTTTCATCAAAAGGCTTGGATAGAGTGGATGTGGAGAGGATGTTCCCACTAATGGGAGTCTTGGACCAGAGGCCGTAGCCTCAGAATAAAAGGATGTACCTCTAGAATGGAGATGAGGAAGAATTTCAGTAGTCAGAGGGCGGTGAATCTGTGGAATACATTGCCACAGAAGGCTGTGGAAGCTAAGTCAATGGATATTTTTAAGGCAGAGATTGATAGATTCTTGATTAGTACTGGGGTGTCTTGCTTATTGGGAGAAGGCACGAGAATGGGTTGAGAGGGAAAGATAGATCAACAATGATTGAATGGCATAGACTTGATGGGCCAAATGGCCTAATTCTGCTCCTATAACCCATGAACTAATGACTCATATGACCAGAGAGGAACTACTTTCCCATCTTGTATCAACTGAATAAATCCAAGTTGAAGTGCCTTTTCCATCCCTGCTAATAAAAACATTTGGAGGTTGATCATTCTCCTAGATGCTGAACAGGTGTTGAGAGACAGACATTAACAACTTCATCCTAACTGCAACTTTATCAGGAGAATCAAACAAACATATTTTGGATCATAAATCTATGGATATGCTTGGCCGTTTTAGTTCACAGAGAAATTGGTCAAATAAGTGTATTCAAAAGAAATAGAAATAGATTTTAAAATGAACACCACATCCAGGAATATATAATGAATAATCTTAAATCTTCATTTCCTTTGGTTATGGTTGCCCAACTGTACCTGTATATGTTCACCCCTCAGTCCCCTACACTCTTGGAAAAACACCCTAGCTATCCAGTCTCTCTTTATATATCAAACTCTTCACTACCTGCAACATCAACGGCAATATTTTCTGCACCCTTCCAGCTAATAGCATCTCCCTATAGCTTGGTAAACTACAAACAAAACTTCAAGAATGGCATCACCATTGTCTTGTTCAGTGGCAGGCAGCATGACATCCTATCTCTTGTACACAATGCCATGAATGATGCATGACAAACACCTTCACCACAGACTAAAAATTGTGAAATGTATAATTATCATGAAGCATAGTTTTGTATTTAAACCTTTATGAAAATAAAGCAAGCCATTAGCAATTAGAAGAGGGACATTTAAAAAAAATATTCTGCTCAAACTGTGCCATGTTGCATTTTGTGCATCAGTGCAAAAATACTGCATGAAAAAGCTAATTATATTAGTAACCTTTTCATGTAATCTTTATGAACAATCTTACCTCATCATTCTTTCCAAAAGAAATCGTTCTGGCTTCCACATCCAGAACGCAAGTTATACAATCTCCTTGGGTGTAGCTAGGTAGAGTACAGCTTTGTTCCCCGTTGTGATAGAGGTTTCCACTATAAGCTCTGTAAAGCCACATATCTGATGTTGTACGATGATTGAAATCTCTGACTGGCCACCGTGAGACTCCGATACACGTACCTTCATTGCCCTTATTTTCCCTGGTTACGTAAAACTGCATACAAATTAATGAGAACAGGTGTGTGGTTTATGGATGTCTAATCAGCTATACTATTGAACAGTATTATTCAAGAACATCCATCTTATAACTGTAATTTATATAACCTGGGCAAATCATCTTGGCAAAAGTAGTTCAGAAGGCAAGTAAATTGTTTTCAATTAATTCATGAATTATGGGTGTGACAGCAAATTAGCCTTTAATGTTCATCCCTAATCACTCTTGAGAAGGTGGTGAAGAACCAGAGTTTTTAAAATGTTGCTGTTGAAAACCTCAGTTCATTAAGGATGTTCAGAGACATGGCAGCAACATGGTGATGAACAAAGGGCATTGAAAAAGTGGACAACTCGAGGGATGCCACAGGATCTTTCAGCTGTATCACGTGTGGGGATTGTTCTGGTCTGGCCTCCCGACAGTATTACATTGTGTGAGGCAAACCTTTACTATTTTGGATCCTGTGCTTATCTTTCTTCAACTTTTTTAAATCAGGAAATGGAAAAATGCAACTCAGGAGCTTTTTCATATGTCGGGGCAAGGATGGATGTGTGGATCACAACTGAAGGTCAGTCTGATCTAGTAAGCTTGGATTTTCAAAAGATATTTATGAAGGTGCTGCATAAAGAGCATGTAAAGAGCATGTAATGTATTTTGCATGTAATGGGGTATTAGCATTAGTGGAATATTAGCGAAAGAACAAAAGCAGATTAGCATGATATTATTTGAATTATGCCACAAAGATTATTGCCACCGCAGTAACTAAAATAATTTCTACTCATGTAGGACAATATGGAAAAATCACCTTGCACACTTCAAGAATGTCATCAAACAAAAAATACTTGTTATCTCATTGAAATAAAGGTTCTGCAGGGGGATTGGCAGAGTAATTCGCAGAGGCCATCTCCCTGTCTGTTGCACGTGGATCTGGTGGCATGGTTTCAGGATAAGAGGATAGCTATTTGTGACTTGGGTAGGAAGAAATGCCTGCATTCTGGGGTTCGTGAATATATTAAAAGCAAGTGTTCAAAATATTTTTGGGCTCCAAATGAAAGAAATGAAAACAAGAATCAGCCATATAGTACAATGGAACAAGGGACCAAATGATCTTGTTCCTGTATTTCCTTACAAAGCATTTCTGCAGATATGTTTTATTTTTTTTTAGTTTAGAGATACAGCATGGAAACAGGCCTTTCAGACCTTCGGATCCACACTAATTGATCAATTGTTCACATTAGTTCTATGTTATTCCACTTTCTCATCCACTTCCCACACACGAGGGGCAATTCATAGAGGTCAATTAACCTGTACACTCTCAAGTCTTTGGAACGCAGGAGGAAACCAAAGCGCCCGGAGAAAACCCATGCGGTCATGCACGGAGAACGTGCAAACTCCACATAGCACCCGAGGTCATGATCGAACTCGGGTCACTCATGCTGTGAGGCAGCACTCTACCAGTTTTACCATTATGTAGCAACTGGTAGTCTTCATTATATATATTGAAGATTATAGAAATAATTAAACATTCCAATTATTTTTTAAATTGATATAATTAGAAATGTGCAATTCCATTTATTACTGTTAGATCACATCCTCAATCTATTGATGGAAAATAACATGCTGAATTGGGAGTAAATACTTTAAATGATATATGAATACAAAAGTAAGACTGAATACAAATACAACCGATGATTTCATCATTGTCTAATCTGTATTATTTGATTTCTCTACATTACACACTTGCCTTCCACTGAAAACATCCAGATGTCATGGCTGTTGAAGCTAAGGCATATCCTTTGCCTCCCATACCATGAGATAAAACATTTCCCGCTTCCATTACACAGCAAACCATTTTTTCTGGATCAAAGGAAAACTCTTTAATGGGTATGTTGTCGCACTCTTTATCCTGCGTTTGAAACAAAACCGAGAAAGTAATATTGAAGGAAAATTATGTTCTGGTACTAATTTTTAATTTCTGTGGCGTGGTTATAGTTTTCTAAAGTGTTAAAAAAATCACGTCTCTAAACTGGTTTGAGTATCTCCTGCTTTAAACAGCTTACTTAAACTGTTATTATAAATTTAGGTTTCAAAGCTGATTTGCCAATAGGAAGATTAGTGAATGTGATGCAAATTCAAAAGGAGAATAAATTTTAAAAACATTTTTTTAGAAGGGAAGGATGTGTGGCATTTGCAAACTCCACTCTCTAGCACCAAACCTACAGTTGTAAGCTTACAAGCTAAATATTCACTGCTGAATGAATCTCTTTTATTTGATTTTCATTATTCTAACTGTAGGAAACCAACTCAGAGAAAAGTTAAAATATGTTTCTTTCTTTGACAAAAAAAACTATATTGGCGGGACTGTCATATGCTGAGAGAATGGAGTAGCTGGGCTTGTACACTCTGGAGTTTAGAAGGATGAGAGGGAATCTCATTGAAACATATAAGATTGTTAAGGGCTTGGACACGCTAGAGGCAGGAAACATGTTCCCGATGTTGGGGGAGTCCAGAACCAGGGGCCACAGTTTAAGAATAAGGAGTAAGCCATTTAGAACGGAGACGAGGAAACACTTTTTCTCACAGAGAGTGGTGAGTCTGTGGAATTCTCTGCCTCAGAGGGCGGTGGAGGCAGGTTCTCTGGATGCTTTCAAGAGAGAGCTAGATAGGGCTCTTAAAAATAGCGGAGTCAGGGGATATGGGAAGAAGGCAGGAACGGGGTACTGATTGGGGATGATCAGCCATGATCACATTGAATGGCGGTGCTGGCTCGAAGGGCCAAATGGCCTACTCCTGCACCTATTGTCTATTGTCTATTGTCTATTGAATATATGATCAGTCATCATTAGCAAATGTATAACCTTAAGGAGATCTCAGTTAGAGAACTGTGGAGCGCTGGACATTTGCTTGCAAAGGTAAGACAAATATTAATATTCAAAGGATGGAAATGCATTCTTAAAAAACCAAACCAAAGATTTGAGATATGCATTTTGCAATGATGGATGGATGAAATAGGCTACATGATAGCATACATTTTTTTAGAAGATAAAGTCTCTAGAAGAATGGTAAGAAATTCTGATTAAATATAGAGATTTGGAACAAATATCTCTATACATTTGAGTGGTCAAATTTACTTCCAGAGCAAGTGATTGAGACAGAATCTACATCAACTTTCAAGATAGTTAAATGGAAACATGGTATGTGCAATTGAGATCATTTCCCTGCCTAGCGAATTAATATCTGTGTATCGATCATAGCATCTTTTTATTTCATGTAATGTTTATCAAAACTGCGTGCCATAAAATTCAGATACTTTTATTCTGCCTTACCTCAATTGATTTCTCTACTTTTTCCAGTTTGCTCAAAGCAAGTGGCATGTCCCACATATAAGCAGAAAGCGAATTGAAGAGTCCTTCCAAAGTCTGAAATAAGAGATTTGATTAGTAATATAATTTAGTTCAGATTTTTATTTAGTCATGGTAAATTGTTGGAAATAGCAGAAAACTCTAGAAAAATCTAGAACAGCCACAAATATAATCTGTATTAAAAACAACTTTATTTTGCAACTTATCTTAGGAATTACTTTCAATCATAAATCTCTAATTTCAATTTGAAATAACGCGTAAACAAGCTATGGTATTTCCCGGCAATGAAGACACACCTGCGTCGAAGACGCACCCCAATTTTGAGTTGTTCAATTTTGAAAAAAGGCTGGCGGGGCAGGATCAAGGGTTTGGTTTAGTCAGTAGAAAGGAAGATGTGAAACTCCTTCAAGGAGGCAATCTGGACCGGGGAGCCTCCATATTCGCCTGTCCCACAATGCACTGTGCAGTTCAGGTCTGAGGGACGGGGACTTCATGGCTCAGGGAGATCACATAACGGAGAGAGAGAGAGCGAGCGAGCGAGAGAGAGAGAGAGAGAGAGAGTGAGAGAGAGAGCGAGAGCCCGGGACGGATCAGCCAGCCTTCTGCCCAGTAGCTACCCACCAACCACCACCTCCACCGGTTGCACCTGTGCAGAAGGACACCGTGGCTGGCTGGCGGGCGGGCTGGCAGAAGGCGCTGAGTTGGCGGCCGGTTCCGCTGTCCGGTCCCGGCAGCCACTCGCAGCCATCCAGGTCGGCTCGCTTGCCCCAGGTCTGGCTGTTGCACCCAGGTCGGCTCGCTTGCCCCAGGTCGGCTGCTTGCCCCAGGAATGGCTGCAGTTCCTAGGTCGGCTGCTTGCCCCGGGAATGCTGCAGTGCCCAGGTCGCCTGCGTGCCACGGGACTGGCTGTAGCGCCCAGGTCGGCTCGCTTGCTCCAGATCTGGCTGTGACACCCAGGTCGGCTGCGTGCCCCGCGAATGGCTGCAGTTCCCAGGTCGGCTTGCTTGTCCCAGGTCTGGCTGTTGCGCCCAAGTCGGCTCGCTTGCCCCACGTCTGGCGGCAGTTCCCAGGTCGCCTGCGTGCCCCGGGACTAGCTGCAGTTCCCGGGACTGGCTGCAGTTCCCAGGTCAGCTCGCCTGCCCCGTGACTGGCTGTAACACCCAGGTCGGTTGGCAGGTCTGGCTGTAGCGCCCAAGTCGCCTGCGTGCCCCGGGACTGGCTGCAGTTCTCAGGTCGCGAAAATGATTTTTTTTTAAACGCCTGCGGGCCGAATGAGTTCGGATTACGGGCCGTAGGTTGCCGACCCCTGTGTTAGGCCTCATTGTCCCCCCCCCTATGTTTTAAAAGCGATTTGGCCCAAGTCTATCTTTCTTGGCTAACAAGCTAACCATCGGCCTACCAAGACGCAGGTAAATTTTCGGGCTTTATTTTAGGGTAGCGATGAGTTTTAAGTTTTCTGATCCCCCCTCCTTACAGTCACAAGTAGATCAAAATGTAAAAGGAAGCTTGAACTCCTTATGCCACATGGACTACACAGATAACAAATTAAATCTTAGATGGTCAATATTCTGCCATTTTAAGAACTAACAAGGATGAATACACTTGTTGCCTCTGAACCGCAATGGAGAAAGTAACAATTGGTATGCAGAAGCAGTTCATCTACACATAGCGCAAGAGCTGCCTTGTCAGATTAATTTAAGATCATAAGATGGTACGAGATAGAAGTAGAATTAGGCCATTCAGCCCATCAAGTCTACTCCGCCATTCAATCATGGCTGATCTATCACTCCCTCCAAACCCCATTCTCCTGCCTTCGCCCCATAACCTCTGCCACCTGTACTAATCAATAATCTATCTATCTCTGCCTTAAAGATATCCACTGACTTTGCCTCCACAGCCTTCTGTGGCGAGGAATTCCACAGATTCACCACACTCTGTACAGATATTTAGGATTCTGGTTCTAACATGGATGAATGTTAGTTAACTTACAATACCATAGAAACAGGCCCTTTGACCTACCATGTCACCACCCTCTAACTACCAAAAAGATGAGAAATTCCTCCTCATCTCCTTTCCGAAAGATGATCTGAATTATGACCAGGGTAGGGAAGATTTTTAACTCTGTCAGAACCCCAGCAATCTCTTCTCTTGACTTCTTTAGCAGCCCGGATACATCTCAACAGATCCTGGGAATTTACACTAAAGTACACTAAATATCTCTACCTTTTTTAGTGACACATCCTAGACTTTCACCACCCCCTTTCACTGTTTTGAACTCTCCCCCTTTTCGCAGTGAAAAGGGGGAGAGTTCTGTAGATCTGTAGGTGACTTCCATCTGAAGGCGACTCCCATCTGAAGGTGACTCCCGGCTGCTCGCATTACATAAATTTTCCCTTCCAGAATTCACAAATCACTCCCCAAAAGTTTGAGATAGAGAATAAACTCCCACTTATCAAAAATAGACCTACTTGTAACTGTTGCCAGGTTCTTTCTTATGATATTACTGTGAAGGAATGTAGACACAAAATGCTGGAGTAACTCAGCGGGACAAGCAGCTTCTCTGGAGAGAAGGAATGGATGACATTTCAGGTCGAGACCCATCTTCAGACTGAAGGGTCTTGACCACATACCTTCAAGGTCGGCAGAGGAGCGGCAGGTGAAGGATCGTGTGTGGGGATTGGCCTCAGAAGTTAAAGCCTTGGTGAAATTTTTCCAGAGCGGGTCATTTGAAAACGGTAACCAAATTTGTAAATTAGCGAATTAGTTAATAGAACAGCAAATAAAAGTAGGGCTTGCTCTCAGTACTTCCTCCACTGTATGCATGGGGTGATGGGGCCTTTTGAGTGCGGTGTTTAGGTCCCTCGGATTAATACATATGCGAATCTCCTGTTTATTCTTCTTTGTAGCAGCCATCATCGAGGACACCCAATCGGTAGGTTGTGAAACGGGTGTGATAACTCCCAATGTCACCATTCTGTCCAGTTCGGCTTTGACCCGGTCCCACATGGCAATGGGTACATGATGAGCACGACGAACCACGGGTCGCACCTCTGGGTCTAAAGTCATAGAGTAGGTTATTGGCAGCTTTCCCAGCTCCTCAGTGAATAGATCATGATAGTCCATGAGAATACGTTGTGTAGAATGAGGAATTGGAGTTAATTGATGCACAGCCTTGCTGAAGGAAACCAGTACCATATCTTTGCAGGCATCATAGCCCAAAAGTGGTACGACCTTGCTGCCGACGACATAAAACTCCAGCTTGTATGATTGATCCCCTAGATGACACTGTGGCTTTACAATACCGACTGGGTTTAGATCACTCCCACCATACGCCACGAGAGTAGTACTGGAAATTTTTAATTGCTCTGCATTCCGAAAATGAATAAACTCCTCGTGAGACAAAACATTACATTTCGCTCCAGTGTCGTTCATTTAAATCACTTTGTTCTTTATCTTCACAGTGGCCATGGGCCTACTATTTTGCACATTTTGTCTTGCAATGGAATGTGTTTGCAGAATCACGCCATCCACTTTAGGCTTATCATCATCAGTGCTGCTATCAGATAACTCAGACAAAGGCTCGGCCTGTAGCAGATTCACGGATTGTTTTGTCTTCTCTCTGCTAGGCCGAGATCTGCAACATCTCCAGAAATGGTTGCACCTTTTGCAGCCGTGGCAAATTTGGCCAAAAGCGGGGGAACTCTCCCTTCTTGCAACATTAGAACCACTGCAATTTGTGCACTTTGTAATGTCACAGGCTTATCAGACTGTGCTTGCATTGTTATCTCTTGCTTTGGTCGTCTAGGAAATGAAGCCTGGACACTATCAATTCCCATGGTGGAATGCTGTTCTGGCGTTAGAGTTAGAGTCCTGGCGTGACAGAATGATAACAGACAGCTCGTAATTTTCGCAGACAGCGACAGCCCTATCCTAAGTTATGGCAGGGTCACGGACAAGCTTTCTTCTTAGTTTGTCGTTAATAAGTCCGCACACTAATCTGCCTCTAATAAACTCATCGCAAAGCTCACCAAATCTACAGCTTCTTGCAGCCTTTTTAATCGCACACACAAATGATTCAATAGTCTCACCCTCACTCTGGTTCCGTGAGAAGAACTTCACCTACTCAATGAGACGATTGGCCTAAGGGTCACACAGCTGTCGAAAATATCTTTTGAGACATTCCAGGTCATCGGCTGATTCAGCAGGGGTAACGACCGCAGCTGCACCATTGACAGGTGGATGAGTTATTTCATTTGCATACACAAACTGTTGTGCGCGTTCGTAAGCTTCATCACCTGCGAGGTTGAGAAGCATGTTAGCACAGGCCGCAGCCTGCTTGTCATAGTAAGATGCTCGAACAGTTGTTCGAACAGGTGCCAACGCTCTCCGATTCTGCTATCGAAGAAGAGAGTTTCCGGTTTTCGGAAAGCTTCAGCCATCTCTGAGAGTGTAAAAACTAGTAAAAATAGCAGCCGGTCAATCCGAAGTTCACTTCTGACACCATGTATAAAGTACAATTGACACTGTCATAAAACTTCAAAATAAGTACTTTAATAAGAATACATACAGGAACCATATACATACGTACTTACTGTAGGCTCAAAGTCATAGATTAAACAAAGCATGGCTGCTCGCATTCCACAAGATGGCATAGTGGAAACCCGACGGATTACGGATTGGGTCAGCAATAGCAAAAGCAGACATGGATCAAATCAGCAATAGTGATTGATTACAATGGATAGGGATGGAGAGGGCCCACGTGTTAAAATGCTCAACTGGGATAAGGCCAACTTTGAGGCTATGAGAGAAGGTCTCGCTCAAGTTGACTGGAGCAGGTTATTTGAGCGGAAAGGAACATCGGCCAAGTGGAATGTTTTTAAAAGTGTACTGAAGAAAGCTCAGGATGTGTATGTCCCCATTAGAGTGAAGGGCAAAGCAGGCAAACATAAGGAAGCTTGGCTGACGAGGGAAATTGAGACATTAGTCAAAAACAAGAAGGATGCATGGGACAGGTATAAGCAGCTGGGATCAAGTGCTTCCCTGGAGGAGTTTCAGGAACCAAGGAGTAAACGGAAAAAAAGGAAATCAGAAGGGCAAAAATGCTCTGGCAGGTAGCATTAAGGACAATCCTAAAAGATTTTATAGGTACATAAAGGGGAAAAGGGTAACTAGAGAGAGTGGGACCTCTCAGGAATCAAAGCGGTCACCTCTGTGTGGAGCCACAGGAGATGGGCAAGGTACTAAATGAGTAAAGCCCCTGTCCCACTTACGTGTCCTTGGCATGCTAATTACGCCACCTCGTGGTCGCGTTGAGCCACGACGGTCCCGCGAAGGTCGCCCGCGACTTCATTCGACCGCACAGCCGTCTGGAGCGCGTGACGTCATTTGAAGATGGACACAAAATGCAGGAGTAACTCAGCGGGACCGGCAGCATCTCTGGAGAGAAGCAATGGATGATGTTTTGTGTCGAGACCCTTCTTGTGTCTATCTTCAATTTTCTTGGCCCCGCTCTGGGAGTAGAAGTGGGGCGGATCCGGACCGCAACGGCCGTGAGTCCCAGGCCGGGTTCGGCGATCGTTTGCCTGCTTCTGCTGCTGTTGGAGGTGAGACGTTGCATCACGCCAGGTTCTTGGGCCTGTCCCACTTTGGCCGTCAGTTACGCTACATGCCGTTGGCGCGCGAAGATTTTGTTCGCTACAAAAATTTCGGAGCCCCGCGCGATGTCGCGCACAACTACATACCCCTCCTCGCTTCTCAGTGGGACTGGCCCTGCGCGGCCACACGATGCCCATGCGTCTCAACGCGACGACGAGGTTGCGTAATTTGC
Organism: Malacoraja senta; assembly: GCA_038087875.1. Classification (NCBI taxonomy): domain Eukaryota; kingdom Metazoa; phylum Chordata; class Chondrichthyes; order Rajiformes; family Rajidae; genus Malacoraja; species Malacoraja senta. The sequence continues at coordinate 77,776 of JAXLNO010001177.1, read as the reverse complement.
GTGCCAAGGACATGCAAGTGGGACAGGCCCTTAATTCTCTTCTGTATTTACCGAGGAGAAAGACAGTAGGACGGAGGAAATTGGAGCAGTCACTGGACGTGTCTTGAGATCAGTCAGGGTTAACGTCGAAGAAATAGTGAAGGTACTGTCGTGTTTGAAGGTGGACAAATCTCCAGGGCCTGATCAGATATATCCGAGGACATTGCTGGAAACTAGAGAGGAAATTGCGGCAGCCCTGGTTGAAATTTATGAGTCGTCCTTAAATACAGGAGAGTTGCCGGAAGCCTGGAGGGTGGCAATGTTGTGCCTCTTTTCAAGAAGGGCTGCAGGGAAAATGCTGGGAACTATAGGCCGGTAAGCTTAAAATCTGTAGTTGGTAAGTTACTGGAAAGTATTCTGAGGGATAGGTTATACAGGCATTTGGATGGGTGAGAGCAGATTAGGGATAGGCAACAGGATTTTGTACGTGGGAGGTCGTGTCTCACAAATCGGATTCATTTTTTTGAAGACGTGACCAAAAAGGTTGATAAAGGCAGAGCTGTAGATGTTGTGTACATGGACTTCAGTAAGGCGTTCGACAAGGTTCCGCATGGTAGGCTGAAGGTTCGATCGCATGGGATCCAAGGAGAGATGGCTGAATGGATAGCAAATTGGCTCCATGGAAGGAAGTAGAGTGTGATGGTAGAAGGTTGCTTCTCAGACTGGAGGCCTGTGACTGGTGGTGTGCACAGAGTTCGGTGTTGGGCCCTTTACTGTTTGTCATCTGCATCAATGGCCCCATAGCAGAAGCGTCCACGTCGCGGGGTTGGAAACTGGAAGTATCCTAATCTAATTCTGCTACCACCATCACCTACAGTGACAAGTGATGTCTTCCACTGATTGTCACCCTCAACAACTTTTCAGGATGGACGATGACAGCGATGCCAACATTTGTAACAAGATGGGCATGAAAAGAAGAGGAAGGTACACAAAAATGCTGGAGAAACTCAGCGGGTGCAGCAGCATCTATGGAGCAAAGGAAATAGGCAACGTTTCGGGTCACGTCTTCATGAAAAGAAGAGGATCTACATCAATGATTTGGATGAGAACATACAGGGCAAGATTAGCAAGTTTGCTGATGATACAAAAGTTAGTGGTTTTGCAGATAGTGAAGGTGGTTGTGAAATATTGCAGCAGGATCTGGATCGGTTGGCCAGGGGGCAGCGGATTGGTTGATGGAATTTAATACAGAAAAGTGTGAGGTGTTGTATTTTGGGACATCGAACAAGGGCAGGACCTACATGGTAAATGGTAGGCCTCTGGGTAGTGTTGGAGAGCAGAGGGATCTAGGAGTACAGGTGCATGGTTCCTTGAAGGTCGAGTCGCAGGTAGATAAGGTGGTGCTTTTGGCACGTTGGCCTTCATCAGTCAGATTATAGTCTCGAAGTTGGGAGGTCATGTTGCAGTCATATAAGACGTTGGTGATACTGCATTTAGAATATTGTGTTCAGTTCTGGGCACCATGTTATAGGAAAAATATTGTCAAGCTTGAAAGAGTTCAGAAAAGATTTACATGGATGTTGCCAGGACTAGAGGGTGTGAGCTATAGGGAGAGGCTGAGTAGGCTGGGTCTCTATTACATGGAGCGCAGGAGGATGAGGGGAAATCTTATAGAGGTGTACAAAATCATGAGAGGAATAGATTTGGTCTTCTGCCCAGAGTAGGGAAATTGAGGACCAGGGGACATAGGTTCAAGGTGAAGGGGAAAAGATTTAATAAGAATCCGAGGGGTAACTTTTTCACACAAAGGGTGGTGGGTGTATGGAACAAGCTGCCAGACGAGGTAGTTGAGGCTGGGACTATCCCATCGTTTAAGAAACAGTTAGACAGGTACATGGATAGGACAGATTTGTAGGGATATGGACCAAGCGCAGGCAAGTGGGATTAGTGTGGCTGGGACATTGTTGGCCGGTGTGGGCAAGTTGGGCCAAAGGGCCTGTTTCAACACTGTGTCACTGTTTGACCCAAAACATCACCCATTCCTTCTCTTTAGAGATGCTGCCTGGCCCGCTGAGTTACTCCAGCATTTTGTGTCTACCTCAGGACATTACTTGTTGGGACATCCCTATCCCTTTCCATAACTATCTTAAAACAGACTTACGGTAGCAATAACCAAAATGTTGTCCCACCAAAAATTCAGCCCTATTATGCCTTGCTAAATTCCCTATGATCAGGTCATTCCCTCTGTAATTTTCACACTAAAGTGAACCCAGATAATACCGGGGAAGTTGAAATTCCCTAAAATCCCCGATCACAATGTCCTATCATGCTTACATTTCCCTGCAATTTAGTTTAGAGATACATTGCGGAAACAGGCCCTTCAGCTCACCGGGTCCGCGCCGACCAGCAATTCCTACACATTAACACTATTTTACACACACTAGGGGCAATTTACAATTTTACAAAGCCAGTTAACCTGCAAACTTTTACGTCTTTGGAGTGGGAGGAAACCAAAGCTCCCGGAGAAAACCCACGCAGGTCATAGGGGAACGTACAAACACCTGGCAGACAGCACCTGCAGTCAGGATCAAACCCGGGTCTCTGGTGCTGTAAGACAGCTCTTCTTTCCTTTGCTTAAGAGGCCTGTAGTACAGTGCTCTCCATAATGTTTTGGACAAAGACACATCATTTATTTATTTGCCTCTGTACTCCACAATTTGAGATTTGTAATAGAAAAAAAATCACATGTGATTTAAGTGCACATTGTCAGATTTTAATAAAGACCATTTGTATACATTGGTTTCACCATGTAGAAATTACAGCAGTGTTTATACATAGTCCCCCATTTCAGGGCACCATAATGTTTGGAACACAGCAATGTCATGTAAATGAAAGTAGTCATGTTTAGTATTTTGTTGCATACCCTTTGCATGCAATGACTGCTTGAAGTCTGCAATTCATGGACATCACCAGTTGGTGGGTGTCTTCTCTGGTGATGCTCTGCCAGGCCTGTATTGCAGCCATCTTTAGCTTATGCTTGTTTTGGGGGCTAGTCCCCTTCAGTTTTTCTTCAGCATATAATAGGCATGCTCAATTTGGTTCAGATCGGGTGATTGACTTGGCCACTCAAGAATTGACCTTTTAGCTTTGAAAAACTCCTTTGTTGCTTTCGCAGTAAGTCTGGGTTCATAGCCTTGCTGTGGAATGAACCGCCGGCCAATGAGTTTTGAGGCATTTATTTGAACTTGTGCAGAGGGGATATGTCTATACACTTCAGAATCATTATGCTACTACCATCAGCAGTTGTATCAATGAAGATAAGTGAGCCAGTACCATGGGCTGCGGAACTGGGGGGGCTAGACATGTTTCATAATGCATAGCCTATAGTTAACGCACGTAGTGTACAAGTACCACATACTTGTATACTGTGATGGAAGGCAAAAAATGTCCAAACTTCTTCCTCTTTATTCTCCCGTGGTCAGGGCAGTCGATCCATCCGCAGTCGGGTGATCGAAGCTCCCGCGTCGGGGCGATCGAAGTTCCCGCGATGGGGGCGATCGAAGTTCCCGCGATCGGGGCGGTCGAAGCTCCTGCGGCTTGGAGTTCCCGGAAACCGGAGATCGCAAGCTCCACGATGTGGCAACCTGGCTAGGGGATCGCAAGCCGGAGCCTTACATCGCCCGGCGCGGCTTTAACGGCCGCAGGACTTACCATCGCCCGCCGGGGGCGCCAACATCAAGACCCGGAGCAGGGCCTTACATCGCCCGGCGCGGCCTTAACGGCAGCGGGACTTACCATCGCCCGCCGGGGGCTTTAACATCGGGAGAAGAATAAAGTACAGGGGAGAGACAAGACTTTGCCTTCCATCACAGTGAGGAGGTGTTTGGAGATTCACTGTGATGGATGTCTGTGTGAATTGTGTTAATTGTGTGTCTTGGTTTTTTTCTTGTTCGTATGACTGCAGAAACGAAATTTCATTTGAACGTAGGTTCAAATGACAATAAACGGTATTGTATTGTATTGTAAGCTCCATGATGGTAAGTCCGCAGGCACCCGTGGCTGACGCTCCGAAAGTCGGTCTCCAGCAAAGGTCGCCAACTCCTTGATGTTAGGCCGCAGTGCAGACTGCGATACAATACGGAAAAAAAATAGCATCTCCGTCGAGGTAAGAGATTAGAAAAAGTTTCCCCCAACAACTCCCCCACATCCTCCCCTCGCTCGGTCGCTCCGCTTCCTCGCCGGGTACCCCCGAGGCCGGTGATCAGTGATCGCTCAGCCCCCCCATTTTCAAAAACGCTCTGCGGCCCCTGGTCTTCAGCAGCCATACATGCCCAGGCCATAACACCCCCACCACTGTGTTTCACAGATGAGGTGGTATGCTTTGGATCTTGGGCAGTTCTTTTTCTCTTCCATATTTTGCTCTTGCCATCACTCTGATATAAGTTAATCTTTGTCTCATCTGTCCACAAGACCTTTTTCCAGAACTGTGGTTGCTCTTTTAAGTACTTCTTGGCAAACTGTAACCTGGCCATCCTATTTTTGCGGCTAACCAGTGGATTGCATCTTGCAGTGTAGCCTCTGTATTTCTGTTCATGAAGTTTTCTGCGGACAGTGGTCATTGACAAATCTACACCTGACTCCTGAATAGTGTTTCTGAAATGTCGGACTGGTGTTTGGAGATTTTTCTTTATTATAGAGAGAATTCTTCTGTCATCAGCTGTGGAGGTCTTCCTTGGCCTGCCAGTCCCTTTGTGATTAGTAAGTTCACCAGTGCTCTCTTTCTTCTTAATAATGCTCCAAATAGTTGATTTTGGTAAGCCTAAGATTTGGCTGATGTCTCTAACAGTTTTATTCTTGTTTCTCAGTCTCATAATGGCTTCTTTGACTTTCATTGGCACAACTTTGGTCCTCATGTTGATAAACAGTAATAAAAGTTTAGAAAGGTGATGGAAAGACTGGAGGAAAGACTAGGTGCTGAGAGCTCTCTTACATCTGCATTGAGGAGGCAATTAAACACACCTGAGCAATTACAAACGCCTGTGAAGCCATGTTTCCCAAACATTATGGTGCCCTGAAATGGGGGGACTATGTATAAACACAGCTGTAATTTCTACATGGTGAAACCAAAATGTATAAAAATGGCCGTTAATAAAATCACTTGAACCACATGTGATTTTTTCTACTACATATCTGAAATTGTGGAGTGCAGAGGCATATAAATAAATGATGGGTCTTTGTCCAAAACATTATGGAGGGCACTGTATGTACCTCCAGGAAAATTATTGCCCTATTTCCTACCTAAGCTCGAGTGCTATGGCCTCATTTGAAGAGGTTTTCAAGATTGTATTCCTGCAATAACCCCCGATTCCTTAATCAGGACTGCGATTCTAAATCAGTGAAGTATGCTCTGGGATCATACTGAAATTTGCTATTATCTTTCTCTGAAAATCCATGAATGTTTAAATGTAGTAAAAAATCTTACCTCCTTAATTTGGTTTGGCTCCAAACAGGCAGGCAACAGCGACTCCAAAATATGCAATGCTAATAACTTGGTGCGTAAATTATGTATAAATGGAGCACCTGGGGAATAAAATTATTGTGCAAAATCCATTACTGCTTATCAACACATTAAGGAAATCATAAATAATGCAGTAAATGATAAATCTCAGAATTATGAAAGTTTAAATTGTGTACTAATCTATCAAGAATAATGTGTAATATGGCACAAGTTTAAATTAAACCACTAAAGCAGCAAGTCACTCGGTGGGCTGTTAGGGCCCGTTGCTACGCAATAGATTTCTATGATTCTATGAACATACAAAATCAATTAATATTATATACCAGATCAAAAAATAAGTTTTAAAGAACATTTCACTACTTAGAAAAAATGTTTTACCATTTTAGTGAAATATTCATTTCATCTAATAAATGGAAGAGAACATGAATATATGAACGATTTTCCTGTATTTGCAGCATTGCTTTAGAAACATTGATTTTTGTTGTACAAATAGAATAGCAACTTGTATTTATATAAGCAGTTTTTGAAAGCAAAATGTGATGGGCTTCAAGGAGATAACCATATATAACCATATAACCATAACAGCACGGAAACAGGCCATCTCGGCCCTTCAAGTCCGTGCCGAACATTTAAATTTTTTTTTTTTTTTTTTTTTAATTTTTATTTAATTTTTTTTTAATTAAAAATAAAATACTTCCCCCTAGTCCCATCTACCTGCACTCAGACCATAACCCTCCATTCCTTTCCCGTCCATATACCCATCCAATCTATTTTTAAAGGATAACATCGAACCTGCCTCCACCACTTCCACTGGAAGCTCATTCCACACAGCTACCACTCTCTGAGTAAAGAAGTTCCCCCTAATGTTCCCCCTAAACTTCTGTCCCTTAATTCTCAAGTCATGTCCCCTTGTTTGAATCTTCCCTACTCTCAATGGGAAAAGCTTATCCACGTCCACTCTGTCTAACCCGCTCATAATTTTAAAGACCTCTATCAAGTCCCCTCTTAACCTTCTGCGCTCCAAAGAATAAAGACCTAACTTGTTCAACCTTTCTCTGTAACTTAGTTGCTGAAACCCAGGCAACATTCTAGTAAATCTCCTCTGTACTCTCTCTATTTTGTTGACATCCTTCCTATAATTAGGCGACCAAAATTGTACTCCATACTCCAGAATTGGCCTCACCAATGCCTTGTACAATTTTAACATTACATCCCAACTTCTATATTCAATGCTCTGATTTATAAAGGCCAGCACACCAAAAGCTTTCTTTACCACCCTATCTACATGAGATTCCACCTTCAGGGAACTATGCACAGTTATTCCTAGATCCCTCTGTTCAACTGCATTCCTCAATTCGCTACCATTTACCGTGTACGTCCTATTTTGATTTGTCCTGCCGAGATGTAGCACCTCACATTTGTCAGCATTAAACTCCATCTGCCATCTTTCAGCCCACTCTTCCAAATGGCCTAAATCTCTCTGTAGACTTTGAAAATCTACTTCATTATCCACAACACCACCTATCTTAGTATCATCTGCATACTTACTAATCCAATTTTCCACACCTTCATCCAGATCATTGATGTACATGACAAACAACAGTGGACCCAACACAGACCCCTGAGGCACCCCACTAGTCACCGGCCTCCAACCTGACAAACAGCCATCCACCATTACTCTCTGGCATCTCCCATTCAGCCACTGTTGAATCCATCTTGCTACTCCACCATTAATACCCAACAATTGAATCTTCTTAACCAACCTTCCATGAGGAACCTTGTCAAAGGCCTTACTGAAGTCCATATAGACAACATCCACTGCTTTACCCTCATCAATTTCCCTAGTAACCTCTTCGAAAAATTCAAGAAGATTAGTCAAGCATTGACCTTCCAGGCACAAATCCATGTTGACTGTTCCTAATCAGACCCTGCTTATCCAGATGCTTATATATATTATCTTTAAGTATCCTTTCCATTAATTTGCCCACCACTGACGTCAAACTAACAGGTCTATAATTGCTAGGTTTACTCTTCGAACCCTTTTTAAACAACGGAACATGCGCAGTACGCCAATCCTCCGGCACTATTCCCGTTTCTAATGACATTTGAAATATTTCTGTCATAGCCCCTGCTATTTCTACACTAACTTCCCTCAATGTCCTAGGGAATATCCTGTCAGGACCTGGAGACTTATCCGTTTTCATATTTTTCAAAAGTGTCCGCACCTCCTCTTCTTTGAATCTCACAGTTTCCATTGCTACTCTCCTCGTTTCCCTTACCTCACATAATTCCATATCCTTCTCCTTCGTGAATACCGAAGAAAAGAAATTGTTCAATATCTCCCCCATCTCTTTTGGCTCTGCAGATAGCTGTCCACTCTGACTCTCTAATGGACCGATTTTATTCCTTGTTATCCTTTTGCTATTAATATAGCTGTAGAAACCCTTTGGATTTACTTTCACCTTACTTGCCAAAGCAACCTCGTATCTTCTTTTAGCTTTTCTAATTTCTTTCTTAATATTCTTTTTACATTCTTTATACTCCTCAAGCACCTCATTTACTCCATGCTGCCTATAATTATTGTAGATCTCTCTCTTTTTCCGAACTAAGTGTCCAATTTCCCTTGAAAACCATGGCTCTTTCCATTTTTTACTATTTCCTTTCAACCGAACAGGGACATAAAGATTCTGTACTCTTAAAATTTCACCCTTAAATGTCCTCCATTTTTCTTCTACATCCTTCCCATAAAACAACATGTCCCAATTCACTCCTTTTAAATCCTTTCGCATCTCCTCAAAGTTAGCCTTTCTCCAAACAGAAAATCTCAACCCTAGGTCCAGTTCTGACCCTCTCCATAATTATATTGAAACTAATGGTATTGTGATCACTGGACCCGAAGTGCTCCCCGACGCATACCTCCGCCACTTGCCCTGTCTCATTTCCTAACAGGAGGTCCAGCACTGCCCCTTCTCTAGTAGGTACCTCTATGTATTGCTGCAAAAAACTATCTTGCACACATTTTACAAACTCCAAACCATCCAGCCCTTTTACAGAATGTGTTTTCCAGTCTATGTGTGGAAAATTGAAATTTCCCACAATCACTACCTTGTGCTTACTACTAATATCTGCTATCTCCTTACATATTTGCTCTTCCAATTCTCGCTCCCCATTTGGCGGTCTATAATACACCCCTATAAGTGTTGCTACACCTTTCCCATTTCTCAGTTCCACCCAAATAGCCTCCCTAGACGAGCCCTCTAATCTATCCTGCCAAAGCACTGCTGTAATATCTTCCTTGACAAGCAATGCAACACCCCCACCTCTTGCCCCTCCAATTCTATCACCCCTGAAGCAACGAAATCCTGGAATATTTATTTGCCAATCACAGCCCTCCTGCAACCATGTTTCACTGATCGCCACAACATCATACTTCCAGGTGTCAATCCAGGCTCTAAGCTCATCCACCTTTCTTACAATGCTCCTAGCATTAAAATATACACATTTAAGAAACCCACCACCACTTATTCTCTGTTTATTATCTTTTTCTTCTTTCTCCCCTACATTTTGGGTCCGAGTGCTTCCCTTCTCTGCCTCCTGCCTCCCACATTTTCCACTAGCTTTCTCTATTTGAGTCCCTCCCCCCAACCGTTCTAGTTTAAAGTCTCCCCAGTAGCCTTTGCAAATCTCCCCGCCAGGATATTGGTGCCCCTCGGGTTCAAGTGCAACCCGTCCTTTCTGTACAGGTCACTCCTTCCCCAAAAGAAATCCCAATGATCCAGAAATTTGAATCCCTGCCCGCTGCACCAGTTCCTCAGCCACGCATTTATCCTCCACCTCACTCCATTCCTACTCTCACCGTCACGTGGCACAGGTAGTAATCCTGAGATTGTTACCTTTGTAGACCTTCTCCTTAACTCTCCTCCCAACTCCCTAAATTCTCCTTTCAAGACCTCTTCTCTTTTTCTACCTATGTCATTGGTACCTATATGTACCACAACCTCAGGCTCCTCTCCCTCCGATTTCAGGATATCTTGGACGCGTTCAGACACTGCCCACATGAGATATGGGCAGATAACCAGTTCAATGAATAGGTAGATTCGAGGAGAGGGTATTTCTAAAGACGATAACAGCAGAAGACATTCATACCAATATTGGAGCAATTACATTCTGAACAATTGAAAGGCAAGAATTAGGAGAGCATAATTCTTGGAATATTATTGGGCTGCAGGAAGGGTAGGAAAGGCCATGCAAGTATTTAAGAAAAATTGTAATTTAATATTGTGGTATTAATGACTCAGGAACTATATGCCAGTGTGCATAAATCCGAAATGTCACCCATCCTTTTTCTCCAGTGATGCTGCCTGACCCACAGTTAGCACTGTGTCTATCTTTGGTGTAAACTAGCATCTGCAGTTCCTTGTTTCCACTTGTGGTGATGATTGATTGGGACTGTATCAGAAAAGACTAAGATTGTAAGAAAATCTTGTTTAGTTTCAAACAACTGCTAAGGAGAGGGATGAACCCCGTGTCGAGGAAATAGAGCTTGCGATGCAATAGCATCTGTCTTCCCAATATTTTGTAGTATGACATTTTTTCTCATTCAGAACTATACATCCAACAAAACAAATTAGGTAGACACAAAAAGCTGGAGTAACTCAATGGGACAGGCAGCATCTCTGGAGAGAAGGAATGGGTGACGTTTCAGGTCGAGACCCTTCTTCAGACTTCCCTTAGGGATAAGGGAAACGAGAGATATAGACGATGTGGAGAGATAAAGAACAATGAATGAAAGATATGCAAAATATAACGATGATAAAGGAAACAGGGCATTGTAAGCTGTTTGTAGGAGAGGGCATTAATCTCAAACACCATTACTGATTTCAGCACTTCTGGCTGTCTGCCTTCCACAGCCTCCAACCTTATATTTTCCCAGCCCACAGGCCGTTTTTACCTTCTCCCCAAAATCCACAAACACAACTGCTCTGGCAGACCCATTGTTTCTGCCTGCTCCTGTCCCAGGGAAATGATTTCCACGTACCTCGACTCCATCCTATCCCCCTTGGTCCAATCTCTCCCGACCTATGTCCAAGATACCTCACATGCCCATTAATGACTTCCGCTTTCCAAGCCCCACTCCCTCATCTTTACTATGGACGTTCAGTCACTACACCTTCATCCCCCACCAGGAAGGCCTTAAAGCCCTCAGTTTCTTCCTCGACCGCAGAACCATCCAATTTCCCTCTACTAACACTACTCCGCCTAGCGGTCCTCACCCTCATCAACTTCTCCTTTGATTCCTCCCACTTCCTCCAAATCCAAGGCGTAGCTATGGGTACCCGCATGGGTCCCAGCTATGCCTGCCTCTTTGTAGGGTACGTTGAACAATTCCTGTTCCAGGCGTACACTGGCCCTATCCCCGAACTCTATCTCCATTACATTGATGACTGCATCGGTGCTACCTCCTGCACCCATGCAGAACTCATGGATTTCATCAACTTCACCACCAATTTTCATCCTGTACTGAAATTTACTTGGACCATTTCCGACACCCCACTCCCCTTTCTTGTTCACAGTCTCCATCACAGGAAATAGACTATTGACTGACTTCTATTACAAACCCACTGACTCCCACAACTATCTTGACTAAATTTCTTC
>JAXLNO010001177.1:0-66424 GCA_038087875.1 Malacoraja senta | reverse complement strand
TGGTAAAATATATGCGTACATATAGTTGTGATTGTTGCTCATTAAATAACTACAGTACTGATACTCCATATTAAGACCATTGATTTGCCGTTAAAATGAATTCTGTAATAACGTGTCAATGGTAGCAGTGACAATCGAACACGGCGGTTTTAATGTTTCACGTGGTGTTCACAATTTAATTAATCCATCTTTATGGATTAAAACAAATAATAACATTGGGAATTAAAACACATTTGATTGCATTCCGTTATCAAACATAGTCAATGTTCGCTCTGAAGACATTTCCAGCACAATAGGGTCAGGGAGGGTGGTGGGGGGTGTGAATCAGTGCAGGGTGGATAGATGGCGGGGGTGGGGGTGGGTTAGAAGGCAGTCGGTGCAGAATGGATGGATTGAGGCAGGTGAATTAGTACGTGTTGGTTGGAGTAGGTTAAAATTGTGAGGGGAGAGCATGGGGGATGTCAGTGGTGTTGAATGGGGGGGTTCAGTACGGGATGGATGGGGGTAGACAAAAGTGCTGGAGAAACTCAGCGGGTGAGGCAGCATCTATGGAGCGAAGGAAATCGGCACGGTTTTGGGTCGAGACCCATCTTCAGACTGTTCCCCCATTCTTCTTGAATGGGAGGATCAGTACAGGATGGATTGGGGGGGGAGATCAGCGCAGGATGAATGGGGGGGGGGTCAGTACAGTGTGGATCGGAGGGTCTGTGCAGGATGAAAGGGAGATCACTACGGGATGAATGAGGGGAAGGGGGGAAGGTTCAGGGTAAATGGAGGGTTGGTCAGTACGGGATGAATGCGTGGATTAGTACAGGATGGATGGAGGAAAAGTGCAGGATGGATGGGAAAGGGGTAAGTACAGGGTGAATTGGGGAACCAGTGTAGGATGGATGGGGGGGTGGGGGGGGGTGGCAGGAGAATCAATGCAAGGTGGATAGGGTGATCAGCACAGGATGAATAGATGGGGGGGGGGGGGTAATGGGGAGGGGAGCACAGGGGATGTCAGTGAGGACTGAATAGACGCGGGAATGGGGATCAGTGCGGGATGGAGTGGAGGGGTCCCAGGATAAGGGGTTGGAGGGGGCGTACAAGAGAGAGAGAGAGAGAGAGAGAGAGAGAGAGAGAGAGGAGAGGTGGGGGGGGCGAGGTGGGGAGGAAGGAAGGTCAGCTCTCCTCGGACAACATCGCCCCGCTGCCTTGGGCGTTGGGAACTCCACGCCACTGCCTCCCTCCTCCGCCAGCCAATAGCAAGGTGCGGGGCCGGGCGGTGCAGCTCAGAGATCCCTATAGCTATAGGATCTTTGGTGCAGCTGCTTCAGACGGGTCGGAGCGAATGACGGGCCCCACACAGCGGCTCCACCGCCTCCTCCTCCCGCACCCTGCCCGCCCTGATAAGGGCCGCTGCCTGCCACTCCGCTAACGGCGATAACCGCTTTTGAAACAAACCCTCCCGCACGCCGAGGCCTCGCCCCCCCTCCCTCCCTCCCTCCTCCGGCGTGCGGGAGGGTTTGTTTCAAAAGCGGTTATCGCCGTTAGCGGAGTGGCAGGCAGCGGCCCTTATCAGGGCGGGCAGGGTGCGGGAGGAGGAGATGGAGCTGTTGTTCGTGGCCGCTGCTGCCGCTGTGCGGGGCAACGTCATTCGCTCCGACCCTTCCTCACCCCGCAGCTATGTATCTTTGCCCTGCACAGCCGTCACCGACACGAAACATCACGTTCCTATTCTCCAGAGATGCTGCCTTGACCCGCGGAGTTACTCCAGTTTTTTGTGTCTATCTTCGGTACAAACCATTATCTGGTTGCCAAGCCGGGCAAAATGACTCGGTGTTTAGGTTGCCCCGGCGGCGCTTTGAGTGGTCAGTGGCACCCGGGCAACCTCTAATTTCAAGCCCTGCATCAAGCTACGTCAGCCCACAGTCGCCGAAAAGTTTTGAACATTTCAAAATCCAGCGGCGACCAGAAAACTGTTACGACTCTTTAGGTGACTTGAGATTACTCACGACCATACAGGCGTCACGCCGCGACAACGTGGCGACAGCCTAGTCGTATGTAATCGCCGAAAAAAATCGCCTGTGGGACAGGGGCTTAAAGCAATAAAACCAACAAAATCATCGTATGATTTTGTACAAATGAACCGTAAATACACCTAGTTGATAGTTTTGAAAGCAGGATTTTCTTACCTCAATGACGCAAAACTGGAAAATACAGATGAAACACAGGTCAGCTGGCGAGAATGTTTATCGCGAATGACCTATGACCTGGGCATGCGCAGTTGAAATACTGAACTCGCTTATTGCAACGTTTAAAGCAGGTCCTATTGCAACAATTAAGAAACATTTAGACAGGTACATGGAGAGGATAGGTTTAGAGGGATATGGGCCAAAAGCAGGCAGATGTAACTAGTGTAGATGGGACATATTGGTCTGTGTGGGCAGTTTGGGTCAAAGGTCCTGTTCCCACACTATACCACTCTATGACTCTATAATTTGACAGAATTAAAATAACCATACGAACCATTTATCACCGATTCCAGTTCTTGTTCCTCTAATAACAGTGCCGCTGGTAAAAGCCTATTTAGACAATCCAGAGGTTGAAGAAGATCTAGAAGACTGCCAAGCATTGGTCGTACAATACCAGCAGGTAGCAGCAGAAGGGAATAGACGACCTGACACAAAATACTTCCTGCCGCAGAGTTAAAAAGAATTCCTAAAAGAAAGAAATTATTTAAATGAAACAAAATACTCACCAATCAGAAAGCTGCTTTTTATATCTATTATAATTGGTTACCTTTTCTTTCACTAAACAATAAAACTTGGATCATTGATTCAAAATATCAAGTGACACAAAAAATGAAATTGATTATTTTATGCAGTATGGTAATTGTGAAAAAAAAAACTTGCTACAATCAAACTCTGCTAAATGTCTCAACATGTGAATCATTCTTACAATACCAACTTTAATTTTAGACTTTAGAGATAGAGTAGAAACAGGCCCTTCGGCCTACCGAGTCTGAGCAACGATCGCCTTATACATGATTTTTTGCAAAAAGGCTAATTTGATAGAGAATATTAAAAGTAAAAAAACCTGATAATCTGCTGTCCGACTATTCAAAAATGCTGATGGTTTGGGCGTTATAGAGGCGTAGAGGTAGAGCTGCTGTCTTACAGCACCAGAGCCACAGTTTCAGCAGCAGCCGTCCGTTAATTGTACTTTTTTACCAAGTTTTTAGTTTTCTTTAAGTCTTTGTTTTTATTTATTTTGCCTTTTGATGTGGGGGGGAACAAGGGGAAATCACGGATGCACTACCTTCCCTGATTTATTCTTTTGCCAAACTGGGATGAACAATTGTTGTAGTTCATCCATGCAGTCTTTAAATGCCTTCCATTGCATATCCACCGTCAACCCTTTAAGAATCAATTGCCAGTCTATCTTGGCTAATTCACGTCTCATACCCTCAAAGTTACCTTTCTTTAAGTTCAGAACCCTTGTTTCTGAATTAACTATGTCACTCTCCATCCTAATGACGAACCCAACCATATTATGGTCACTCTTGCCCAAGGGGCCACACACAACAAGGCTGCTAACTAACCCTTCCTCATTACTCAATATCCAGTCTGGAATAGCCTGCTCTCTCGTTGGTTCCTCTACATGTTGGTTTAGAAAACTATCCTGCATACATTCCAAGAAATCCTCTTCCTCAGCACCCCTGCCAATTTGATTCAACCAATCTATATGTAGATTGAAGTCACCCATTATAACTGTTTTACCTTTGTTGCACGCATTTCTAATTTCCTGTTTGATGCCATCCCCAACTCCACTACTACTGTTAGGTGGCCTGTACACAACTCCCACTGGCGTTTTCTGCCCCTTAGTGTTTCGCAGCTCTAATCGTATCGATTCCACATCCTCCAAGCTAATGTCATTCCTTTCTATTGCGTTAATCTCCTCTCTAACCAGCAACGCTACCCCACCTCCTTTTCCTTTCTGTCTATCCCTCCTGAATATTGAATATCCCTGGATGTTCAGCTCCCAGCCTTGGTCACCCCGGAGCCATGTCTCCGTGATCCCAACTATATCATATTCATTAATAATTATCTGCACATTCAACTCATCCACCTTATTACGAATGCTCCTTGAATTGAGACACAAAGCCTTCAGGCTTGTTTTTACAACACTCTTACCCCTTATACAATTATGTTGAAAAGTGGCCCTTTTTGATTTTTGCCCTGGATTTGTCTGCCTGCCACTTTTACTTTTCACCTGTTGCTTCTATCCTCATTTTACACCCTCTGTCTCTCTGCTCATGCTCCCATCCCCCTGCCATATTGGTTTAAATCCTCCCCGACAGCACTAGCAAACACTCCCCCAAGGACATTGGTTCCATTCCAGCCCAGGTGCAGACCGTCCTGTTTGTACGGGTGCTCCAGTTTCCTCCCACACTCCAAAGACGTACAGTTTTGTACATTAACAGTCTTCGGTAAAAACTGAAAATTGTTTGCTAGAGTGTAGGATAGTGTTAGTGTACGAGATGATCGCTGGTTGGCGCGGACTCGGTGGGCCGAAGGGCCCGTTTCTGCACTGTATCTCTAGTCTAAAGAATGGGCCCACTTCCTGGGATCCTTTCTAACTCACTATGGACCCAATACTGTACTCTCTTCTGACTCATGGGGCCCTAACTCCCTTTAAGCATACTAGACTCACTAGAAAATTTGTAAGTGAACTTAAAACGTATTGGAGTATTGATCAGAATAATAAACAATAGCCCTGGAAATCTGCTAGTCTAGCTCCACCAAAGTCCTGAACATGGAAATACAAGGAACTGCACATGTTGGAATCATGAGCAAAACACTAAGTACCAGAGGAACTCAACAGGTCAGGCAGCATCTATGGTGGGAATGGATAGAGGACATTTCATGTCAGGATCCCTCACAAGACTGAGGAAGAGTCCTGACCCAAAACGTCAGGTCCATTCCCTCCACAGATGCTGCTTGACCTGTTGCTTTCCTGCAACACTGTGTTTTGCTCAAATTCCTGAACATGCTGGATAATATGGATCTCTGGTAAAGAATTCAGTGCTTAAAAATCTTCCAATGCAATGAAAAAGTCCAATTGCAAGTCACAGGAAGATCAATGAGCCAGTGATCACTGTTTGAAAACCCTTTAATTACTGCCTCATTCCTCAACCTTAAGCGATATTATTAGCAATGTTACAAAATTTTGAGATTTAAAAAATAAAGTCTGCAATTTATCCCATCAGATAAAGCATAAAAAGAAGTTTAATTTGACACTTAATTCACTTTCATATCTTCAGTATTAAAAAAGTTATGGCCATTATCATACTCAGAAATTAGCATCTAGTTCCATATTGCTTTTCCATTGACTTAACACAAAAGCTGTGATCGAGGACAGTTAAAAGCCCATAACTTTCTTAAAAATTATGGTAACTGAAAGAAATTTTCAGGTATTATAGATTGAAGCATTCTGAAACAAATATGAAACAATCTTACTTCGAAGACATGAAAGTAAAGCATATAATTAGTTAGTTACCTAATTGTAGCTAATTACAAAATTCAATTACTAGATCTAAACATCTATCAATTTCTTAAGAATAGATTAACATTTTTAAATAGCCTAAGTGTCCAAATAACATTCACACAATAATTCACAATATAACATAATTTTTAAATCTAATTTTCATGAATTTACAGGCCAAATGGAAGGAATTGAATGTTTAATACCTGTAAATTAATGGGGATTTAATTCATCTTGCGAGTGAGGATTACTGGAACGCGATCTTTTGGAACGTTGATTTGCGGTGAATTTAACCCCGTATTGGCATGAAAAATACTGCCGTTAATTCGGGGAATAAAATCACCGTGTCGCATGACAAAATGTGAATTAAAGGCTTCTTAAGAAGCACTTTTATACATTTAAAGAAAGCACTTTCGTTTACCTGTCCATTGTGTGAAATCCGTCCCCGTTATCGGCGTTGACGCTTCAGGAGCTGCTTTTAAAATGACTGTAGCGCTGACATTGACGATTTAATAAAAATAAAAAATTCACAAAACGCCGGTAGGAACGATTTTGTCAGCCAAGGTTTGTACTCCAACAAAATATTTCCAGGACAAGGGAGGAGAAACCGCGTTTTAACCCCGCCCCCCCCTTAAAGGCGCCAAAATCGCGCACACGGCCAGTGGCAGAATTACAGCGCGACTGAAGGTAAGTTTTGTAACATACCTAATATTATCTTGGATTTTTCAAGAGTCAAGAGTTTTATTGTCATATGTCCCGGATGGGACCATGAAATTCTTATTTGCTGCAGCACAACAGAATATGCGAATATGTAAACATAGTACATAACGGTGGAAGAGAAAAAAAAGTTCAATAAATAACTAATATAGTGCAATAATAATATAGTCTTTTGCAGTTCAGAGTTCAGAGCTTATTTGTTGTTGTGTTTAATAGCCTGATGGCTGTAGGGAACAATAGAACCAACATTTACCAAGTGTGGAGGAGCTATGTTCTGCTATTGATCAATAGCATGATTAGCCGAGAAGCTGATTCCAGGCACGTATCAGTTGCTCTAAAATGAATCAAAGGTTTCCCAATGGACACTGATCGAATCAGATACGATTACTGAAAATGACCTACTGTTTGTTGGCGGGAGGAACTGCAGATGCTGGATTAAACCAAAGACAGATACATAAAGCTAGAGTAACTCAGCGTGTCAAGCAGCATCTCTGGAAAAAAGAATAGGCGACGTTTCGGGAGAAGGGTCTCAACCTGCAACGTCACCTATTCCTTTCCAGAGATGCCGCCTAACCCGCTGAGTTACTCCAGTTTTTTGTGCCTGTCTAATGTTTGCTGGATATATACTTCCTTCAATAGTTCACTTTAATCTTTAAAAAACATGTAAAGCAGACAAACAAGCATAGGCATCAAGAGCAAAAACACTGCTGGGAAAACTCCATGGGTCAGGCAGCATCTGTGGAGGGAATTGGACAGTCGATGTTTCTGGGTGAGATCATTCTGGATCCTTCGTCAGGCATACACATCGTTGGTTTAAGGTCTTATGTGAAGGGTGATGCCACTGGTGTATGACAGCATAGAAACAGAAGTTATTAATACAGAAGGTCAGAAATTCAAAGTCAAATATGGTCAAACAGAATGCAGAGTAGCACGCTTTCTGGTTCTGTTGAAAGATGTAGATAGTAGCAAAAGTACACTGGTTTGAGACCAATTAACAGTTTATATTAGGACAAGCAAGAGTTGTAATTTTTGATGTAGAAACAAGAAATTGCAGATGCTGGTTTACAAAAAAAGATGAAGCGCTGGAGTAACTCACCAGGGCATGGAAGCATCTCTGGAGACGATTAAATTCTGACGTTATGGGTCGTCCTGAAATGTCACCTACACATTTTCTCCAAAGATGCTGCCGTACCCGCTGAATTACTCTCCAGTGCTTTGTGTCTGTGATTTTTGGTGCTGACCATATGGGATAAAACAGGATTCTTACCGTGCAACTTATCTGTAACACTGCTATCCACTAAGCTTTCTTTGAGAAGGATTGCAGACCGTCTGTAGGTATCGGACGCATACAGCAGCAACAAGTGCAAATGTTTATGCAGCAAATCTATGCTTAACTGATCCTAAAATTAAAAAAAAAATGAAACACTGATTTATAAAGATACTTGGTTGACAATAATTAAGAAGAATCACCAAAATAATTATTTCTTCCTACCTGAAGCCAGTGAACTATCAATATGCAAGCTTCAGCTAAAGCAAAGTTAGGCATCATTCCCTCAGCATTTTACATCATAACCATTAACATTCAATAACTTAAAAGTGCCAGAACTGAGTAAGCAGGGGTTGTGATGATGTGGGGTGGAAGGATGAACTTGTGGTATATTTGATCCTCTCAGCAGGGAAGAGGCACCAAAGTCAAAATTTAACCTCTCTTTTTTACATTTGCTATACAGAGAACTGAACTTGGAAAGATATAATTTTTTTTTATGTAACACTCATTCTCACACCAATTAATGCTTTCCGAGGAGTTGATTTTTTTTAAATGAAATTACATTCAACAAATGCGTAGGAACTGTAGATCTGCTCTACCTATATGTTCACCAATATTAACACACACCACTCGGATCTATAATCCAGTCCGGGTTTTACCATATCGCCAACATTTATGACTAACGCTTCCAGACACTAGCTGTCAGTAGAGACGCAGTGTAACTTTATTATATGTCAATAAACCTGTTGGATCGTGACTTGGAGTATGTGTTAATTGCTCTAAATGGTGTCAGAAGTGGGATTCGACCCCACGCCTTCAATGTTACTTGGAATATGTGTTAATTGCTCTACAGGAACCGAAGAAATGGGAGCAGGAGGTTGCATTTAATCCCATTCCTGAGCTCTAACATGAGGCCAGGCACCAGCACTCGGACACATCCTCATACCAACCCCTCGATCATGACTTTACAAATACGAGGCCATCACCTCCCAGACTGTTACCAATCCCATCACTTCTGGCAATCTCCCCATCACAACCTCCATCCATATAGTTCCCCAGTCCAGTTACTGCTCGCTTCTATCTTCCTCCCAAAATCCACAAACAGGACTACCCTGGCAGCTCCATTGTTTCTGCCTGCTCCTGCCTGACAGAACTCCAAATACTCATGTCCAGTCGCTTTACACCTCCATCCCCCACCAGGAAGATCTCAAGTCCTTCAACAGAGACCCAATCAGTTCCCCTCTACTAACTCTCCCCTCCGCCTGTCAGATCTTGTCCTCACCCTCAACACTTCTCTTTTGATTCCTCTCGCTTTCTTCAAGTTAAATATGCAGCCATGGACACTTGCATGGACCGCAGCTACTGTATGCCTGCCTTTTTGTTGGTTACGTCGTACAGTCCTTGTTGCAAGTGTACACTGGCATCATCCGTCATATTTCTCCACTACATAAACAGCAGCATCAGGGCAGCCTCCTGAACCCATGCAGATCTCGTTAATTTCATCAACCACCACCAACTTCCACCCTGCCCTCAAATTTATTTGGTCTAGTTTTGATTAGTTTATTATGGTCACATGTACTGGGATACAGTGAAAACCTTTTTTTGTTGTGTGCTATCCTGTCAACAAACAGGACTACAGGAATGAGATTGAGAACCTTGCGACCTGGTGTCAAGGCAACAACCTTTCTCTCAATGCCAGCAAGACAAAGGAGATAGTGATCGACTTCATATATTGTTGTATGATTTGATTTGACTACATAGCACACAAAACAAAAATTGTCACTGTATTTCAATACACGTGATCATTATAAATCAAAACCAATATCAATTCCAATATCTTTGATTTTTAATATACATGGCTGGTTTTGTAGCATTCTTCCATGAAAGCATTCGTAAAATATTTGCTTCATCCATCTGCCAATTCTTTATTCCCCATTATAAATTCTGATGCCTCTTTGTACTGGATCCCGCATTTGCCCCAGTCTTTTTATTTGTGTACTTATATAGAACCTTACAATGCATTTTTGTGTTTCTCATACTCTATCTTGCCCATCAATATCAAGTTTTTTGCCTACCTTTGCAAAGTTCTTAAAATGCTCCCAATCCAGATCCCAATACATTATCAATTTTATAAGCACTTTTCTTGGATTTAACATTATCTTTATAAGGCATGGATGAATCACCTCCCCATTACCTTCGCAGCAGCATTTGAGTAACAGTGAGCCAGTAGATGTTTATGTAATGCAGACAGCAGTTGATGGACATGGGAAGGTGGTCCACTCTCTGTATTGCTTGTATTACTTTGTTGCTTATCACTGTTCTTCTCCAGCTCTCCAAATGCACGATCCTTATGAGACAGACAATTAAGGATATTGAGATAACAGTGACAGAAAATATTAACTTCTTGTTTAAAAGAAAATGCTTACAGTGTAGAAACCAATGTTCCTTAACAGAGTTTTTAAAAGGATCTCTGCTAAATGAAAATGGTCGATAGTTCCTGCATTGGACGACTCCTGATCTGAACAGCACTTCTGAGAGAATCCCTCTGTCATATCAACAGGTGAGCTGTAACCCAACAAAGATGCAATGTGGGACTGGTCCTGCAGACTGGTCAGTATGATATCCAATTGCATTCTCTAGTTAGGAAAACAAGAAAGACAGTAAATTACAATATGAATAATACTTAATTTTAGTGATATGCCTGCCAGCTAAATAGGTTTTGAAAATGTTGGTTATGATGGTATAACTGATGGATACAATCAGACAACTGAATCAGGCATGGGTACCAATATATTAGAATTTTTACTTTTTAATAGTTCAACAACTGGTGATAATCTTTCACCAGAAAATAGCTTCAACAATAACTTGAATTATTGTCCATAAACATAAATTCCCCTTCAATTATTTTTATTCAAGTACAAGAGAAATGCTAAGAAAGTTATTCTTATCCCACTTCAGCTAACAAAAAAAAACAAGCAAAAGCCTGCTACATACTAATTCAATTATCTACCTAGTCTCCAATCTGTGCTTATTTAGTTGACTTCAATATTTCTGAAGGTACATTTCATCTGGTTTTGGAGACGTTCTGGAGAGGTTTTAGTAGATTATACATAGATAGTACAAGAGGAATGGCCCTTGAGCCCGTAATGTCTGCACTGAACATTATGCCGTTAAACTGATCTCATCCTCCTGTACATAATCCATATCCATCTATTCCCTGCACGTCCATGTGTTGATGTAAAAGACTCCAAAATACCACTATAATATCTATTTGCTTAATAGATTAATTGCTTAATAGTTTTGGAGAGGTGGAGCAGAATATGGGGTTAGATGTAATGGAAAAAATTGGCCCATGGCCCTCAGCCAGTGAGTATCAGTTATGAGCAAACGTAATCTTCAGCGGAAAGACCCCCTCTGACCTCATGAAATGCAACTCTCATTGAACCATGGAGTTTTAAAACAGAGTAAGAGGCCATTTAGCATATCCATGTGCATGTTTGCTAAAATTTAGATTTTTGTTAAAATATCTTCCCAACTCTTGGTCCACAGGTTTTGAAGGTAATAGCTTTTCGAGTGGTCTCCGGGCACTGGTCTCTTATAATCTGGGGGGAATTGATGCGAATGGAGGGACAATACAATGGTATTGATGTAAATGGATGGCTGATGCTTGGTATGGACTGGGCCATGGTGGTGCAGCGGTAGAGTTGCTGCCTTACAGCGCTTACAGCACCAGAGACCCGGGCTCGATCCTGGCTATGGGTGCTATCTGAACGGAGTTTTACGTTCTCCGCGTGACCTGTGTGGGTTTTCACCGAGATCTTCGGTTTCCTCCCACACTCCAAAGACATACAGGATTGTAGGTTAATTGGCTTGGTATAAATGTGAAATAGTCCCTAGTGTGTGTAGGGTAGTGTTAATGTGCGGGGATCGCTGATCGGTGCGGACTCGGTAGGCCGAAGGGCCTGTTTCCATGCTGTATCTCTAAACTAAACTAACGTACATGTACAAGTCATGACAGCTTCATAGAAACATAGAAACATAGAAAATAGGTGCAGGAGGAGGTCATTCGGCCCTTTGAGCCAGCACCGCCATTCATTGTGATCATGGCTGATCATCCCCAATCAATAACCCGTGCCTGCCTTCTCCCCATATTCCTTGATTCCACTAGCCGCTAGAGCTCTATCTAACTCTCTCTTAAATCCATCCAGTGACTTGGCCTCCACTGCCCTCTGTGGCAGGGAATTCCACAAATTCACAACTGGGTGAAAAAGTGTTTTCTCACCTCAGTCTTAAATGGCTTCCCCTTTATTCTAAGACTGTGGCCCCTGGTTCTGGACTCGCCCAACATTGGGAACATTTTTCCTGCATCTAGCTTGTCCAGTCCTTTTATAATTTTATATGTTTCTATAAGATCCCCCTCATCCTTCTAAACTCCAGTGAATACAAGCCAAGTCTTTTCAATCTTTCCTCATATGACAATATGAGCTTCATGAACAAGTCAGGGACAGCTTCACCAATAGATGTCACTGGCAGTTCTGTACAGAACAGCTGGCTAGAGGGAAGCAAATGTCTCTCTCTGCAGTGTTAAACCTAATGCATCTGCAACTTTTTATTGTACCGCTGCTGGCAAATTCATTTCACTGCACTTTATGTTCACGTGACAAATAAAACTGACTTGACTGGACTTGATTAATTCATGAGCATTATTTTATCCTCTTTACTGCCAAACATATGCATAACACTGAAGAAAATTTCATAGGATGAAATGGTAAATAGTGAGGAAGGAATTAAATGGTTTTATGGATTGTTCTAATTTTAGCTGAACAAGTCCAACAGTAATCCACTAAACTTGTTCATAAATTATACAAGATAGAAAAATTAGCAAATCAAATAGAATCAAATACAAAATAGTGGTGTATGCATATTTTGTCAATATTAGTAATGGCAAATCATATATGTCATGAGCATTGAATGACAATGCTTACTTGTCCTTTTGATAAACTTTCCCATCTTTCAGGACCTTGAGGTAGTAGATTATGTAACAGTTCAGTACGTTCCCTGAGTGGAGGCAACAGTAAAGATGCACCAACTGAAAGTGTTTCATTGACTGCCTGTGTGTCATAAATATAGTTTATAATTAATATTGTTTAATTAATAACAACAAACTACAATCTGCCAAATATAATCATGCTATTGGCATTGGAAAACAAACAAATCAATTCTTACCTCCGTTTAAAAAAAACTAATTTAATGCTAAATAGTAATGTTCATTTTTCATCTAATTAAATGCAGGATCATAATCCATGCCTCCAGGTGTCCACTGCTACCACCTATTGTTCATTCTTTATTTGCACCATTTCTTTTTCTAATATATAGTCATCAAACCTGAATGCTAGAATTATGTCCAGATCAAAAATATTAGAGGTTCAATATTTCTGTTCTGTCTTTAACACTTTGTAATTAATTTGAACTGGAAAAATAAACAACTGCTGATGCTGGAAATCCAAAATAAAAACAAAGTGCTGGCAATACAGAAGATTAGACAGCATTTGCAAAGAAATGTCACCATTCCTTCTCTCCAGAGATGTTGCCTGTCCCGCTGAGTTACTCCAGCTTTTTGTGTCTATCTTCGGTCTAAACCAGCAGTTCCTTCCTACACATTTGCAAAGAGAACATTTTAAAAAATATTACTGGTTGTTAACCTTTCACACTGGACAGCTCCGATATAATCTCGAAAGACTGGTTATCTAAAACTATTGAATTCAATATTATGTCCCGAAGGTAGTAAAGTGCCCAACTTGGGAAATAAAATGCTATTTCTTAAGCTTATAATGTGCTACTTGGAAGTATGAGTTGCAACAGATAGGTCAAAATGGTAGAGGGCTAGATAGTTAAAGTAATCATAGGTGAAAGATCAGAATGATCCACTCAGATTAAATGGAGGTGTTCTCCAAAACAGGCATCTTCATATCCTCCCTTGCTGGGCTCCAAGAACGGGCTGGGTAACTTAGTACATGAGGAGTAAAAAAAAAGAAAACTAACAAAATGTTAGTCTTTATCATTAAAGCAACTGAATACAACAGCAGGGCAGTTATGATAGAGCATTGACAAGACCATATCTGGACGATTGGGTGGACAGAGTAGGCATGTATTGATTGATATTTAGAAGAGTGAGAGAGGGCATGATTAAAATATTCATGATCCTGAAGAATCTTCAGCAGCTAATCCTTTCTTCTTATGGGAGAATTTAGGACGCAGGTATACCATTTAGAAATAATAGTCCATTTATGACCAATTGTGTGCATTAGTTTCTTTCAGAACGTTTCAAGTCTTTACAACTCTCTTCCTCAGACTGATGAATATTGTTAAGGCAGAAGTGGATAGAGTTGACGTTGCAATGGGATCAGTTACTAATTTATTAAATCCTGGAGCATGCTTGAGGGTCCAAGCAGTTTACACCAAGTTTTCATTTTAATGCATTTACCCGTACCATACCTTAGAACATAACCTGCCCTTAAAGTCTAAGGCAAACCATCTGAGTTATACTTGAGTCCTTGCCACCTGTTCAATGGTTAAAACTTTCAATAACAGTAGGAAAATGGGACTTGCAATGCTTTTTAGAAAGTGCACTAAACTGAAGAGCTAATCTCCACGCTCAAGTTTTTAAATACAAACCAATCTTCCTATCCCAAAGTCAATCGTTTACTTGAATCATGGTATAAAGCGGCCCAGTGGTGCAGCCATAGAGTTGCTGCCTTACAGCGCCAGACACCTAGGTTTGATCCTGACTACGGGTGCTTGTCTGTACGGAGTTTATACGTTCTCCCCGTGACCTGTGTGGGTTTTCGCCGGGATTTCCGATTTCCTCCCACACTCCAAAGACGTACAAGTTTGTAGGTTAATTGGCTTGGCATAAATGCACTGCTGGCATTTATCTTTTGTCCTTAATTGAGGCAATTTAGACTCAATGACTTTAATGGGCCATGAAGATAAGGATACCAGGTGTCCTTCATTGAGAGATATTTGTACATCAGATGGATTTTAAAAAATAAGAATTCAATAGTTTTGTGCTTACGGCGAGGTAAACTAACTTTAAAAAAATGATATTTATGTAATTACTGGAACTTAAATTTATCAGCTGCCATGGTGAAACTCATGTTTCTGGATCAATGACCCAGAAAAAAACAGCTAGTCCATTAAGTTAACTTTAATATCATACTTATAGGGAGAGATAATAATAAATAACATCACAGGCAGATAAACATTGCGTAACATTTCTATTTACCTCTTCAATGGAACTTGGAACATCCGAATCTATTAATCGAAAAAGCAAGTTTCTTAGTGGTCTACCTTGCTGGCCAAGGACAGTAGCACCTGTTCCTCCAGTTTGAGCCAGGGAAAGATGAGTGGAAAGCAACTTCAAACAAAGAAATACAAAGTGATGGTGCTCCCTAAAACAAAGAGATTTTGAAACAATAAATTTGGTGTTTGTCAATCCACATCCCACTTTCAACAAAGCAGACAAAAACTTTGGCCTAACAGGGTCTTGTACAAGGTAATGCCATTACATGGATTGGCTTGAACAAGTCCTTCCCATGAACAGACTTAAAAAAGTATTTCAACAGCTGGCAAAATCATAAACATCACAGGTTGTCACAGTTGCCCAGACCATTAAGGACATGAATGCTTCCATTTCAAAAACATAAATTATTAAAAGGCAAATAACAATTAACATGTTTAGTACTTAAAAGTAAATAGAAAAACATTTAACTAATTAAATAATTTTTTTAAAGAGATCTTTTACTCATCCTTGCCTCTCCAAAAGTCACTTCCCTCCACTCAGATAAAAGGTTTGTTGTTCCTGAACCAGTGCAGGAATAAGGCCATTTATTTTGAACCGAGAGATATGGCTTTGAGGCTAACCCTACATCAGCTCTAGTAAGCAGATTTGGGGAATTTAAGCAAGTTCGTGACTTGGTGTGGAAATTCACGCAAAAGGTAAAGAAAGATTATTAGGAACAATGGGGATGGCACAGTGGCGCAGCTGGTAGTGCTGCTCCCTCACAGTGCCAGAGACCAGTGTTTGATTCTGGCCTTGTGTGCTGTGTGGAGTTTGCACACTCCCCATGACCGTGCGGGTTTTCGCCAGGCGCTCCGATGTTCTCCCACATCGTAAAGATGTGTGGGTTTGGAGGTTAATTAGACTCTATAAATTGCCCCTAGTGAGCAAGGAGTGGATGAAAAAAAAACTGGGATGACATGTTTCCATGCTGTATCTTTCAATCAAATCAATTCGATAACCAATGCAGGATGAAAGGGCACCATATCTGAAGAAGGATGTGGTGGCCCTGGAGAGAGCCCAGAGGAGGTTTACAAGAATGATCCCAGGAATGTGTGGGTTAACATATGAGCATTTGACAGCACTGGGCCTGTACTCACTGGAACTTAAAAGAATGAGGGGGGACTTCATTGAAACATATCGAATTGTGAAAGGCTTGGATAGAGTGGATGTGGAGAGGATGCTTCCACTAGTGGGAGAGTCTAGGACTAGAGGTCATAGCCTCAGAATTAAAGGACATTTCTTTAGGAAGGAGATATGGACTTTCTTTAGTCAGAGGGTGGTGAATCAGTGGAATTCTATGCCACAGAAGGCTGTGGAGGCCGTCAATGGATATTTTTAAAGCAGAGATAAATAGATTCTTGATTAGTACGGGTGTGAGGAGTGATAGGAAGAAGGCAGAAGAATGGGGTTAGGAGGGAGAGATAGGTCAGTCATGATTGAATGGTGGAGTGGACTTGATGGACCGAATGGCCTAATTCTGTTCCTATTACTTATGACCTTATGTAAAGAAAATATCTTTATGAGAATGCCTCCTAGAGTCATCCTGGATTAATTACTAGTATAAATAAATAGCAACATTATTTAGAATTTACCTTTGAGAGAAGAAAGGTTGTGGAGGTACCTCATTGTTAATGCCATCACAGTACCTATCCAAAAATGTTTGCAAGTAACTAAAAGTGCTATCTTCCAGATCAACGCAGGTCTGTGCCAGGCTACCAGTTGTCTAAAAGGAAAGATATACTGTTTAGCTGTTTAAAAATAAAACAAACATTTTTTTTTTTGCCAGTGTTGTTCAAACTCAAATAAATTTAGGACAGCAATTTGCAGTCTACTGACTCCCACCTCATGATCTCGCTAAATGTTCACTAGGCATTGTTAATTTACTACAAATCTATCTGTTTGTGTGGTTTCCCCCTTTCCCATTACTAAACTTTCAACATCATTTGAAATTGTTCATTTAGCAAGTGTTGCGAGCCTTTGCATGTTTGTGGAATGAAATCCATTCATTAAAAAGTAAATTCTGATTGAATCAATTACCGGTACTCAAATTCTTAAAGTGACACAAAGTGCTGGAGGGAGTAACTCAGTGGGTTAGGCAGCATCTCTGGAGAACATAGGTAGGTGACGTCTCGGATCATGACCATTCTTCAGACTCAAAATCTTATTCTTCTTTGGCAGTCCCTGGGATCAATGATTTGTTTCCACTTCAGTTTATTGGGTTCTGAGATGGTTATTCATAATCATAATCATACTTTATTAGCCAAGTATGTTTTGCAACATACAAGGAATTTGATTTGCCATAAAGTCATACCAATAAAAAGCAACAAAACACACAAAATACATTTTAACATAAACATCCACCACAGTGACTCCTCCACATTCCTCACTGTGATCGAAGGCGCAAAAAAATTAAATCTCTTCCCTTATTTGTTCTCATATGGTCGGGGGCCTCGAGCCTTCCGTTGACGGGACGATCCTGGCTCCCGTAGCCAGCGGTTGGGCCCTCCGCGTCGGGAAGATCAAGCTCCAGCATCGGGGGATCTCAGCTCCCCCGAGCTGGGTGATCGGACCCGGGGTCGGTGCTAGTCGAACCTCTTACGACTTTGGAGCTTCCCGACATCAGCCTCTACCCAAGAATGCGAGCTCATTGATGGTGAAATCCGCAGGGTCGATCCCAGGCAAGGGATCGCAGGCTCCGATGGTAATTCCACGGCCCCATGGTGGGACTCAAAGTCTGTCTCGAGCAAGGCCGCCAACCCCATGATTTAGTTAAAACAAATGTAGGTCCCTTGCAGTCAGAAACAGGTGAATTGATCATGGGGAACAAGGACATGGCAGACCAATTGAATAACTAATTTGGTTCTGTCTTCACTAAGAAATACATAAATAATCTGCCAGAAATAGCAGGGGACCGGGGGTCAAATGAGATGGAGTAACTGAGTGAAATCCAGGTTAGCCGGGAAGTGGTGTTAGGTAAATTGAATGGATTAAAGGGCGATAAATCTCCAGGGCCAGATAGGCAGCATCCCAGAGTACTTAAGGAAGTAGCCCCAGAAATAGTGGATGCATTAGTTACAATTTTTCAAAACTCTTTGGATTCTGGAGTAGTTCCTGTGGATTGGAGGGTAGCTAATGTAACCCCACTTTTTAAAAAGGGAGGGAGAGAGAAAACGGGGAATTACAGACCAGTTAGTCTAACATCGGTAGCGGGGAAACTGCTAGAGTCAGTTATTAAAGATGGGATAGCAGCACATTTGGAAAGTGGTGAAATCATTGGACAAAGTCAGCATGGATTTACGAAAGGTAAATCATGTCTGACAAACCTTATAGAATTTTTCGAGGACGTAACTATTAGAGTGGATAAGGGAGAACCAGTGGATGTGTTATATCTGGGCTTTCAGAAGGCTTTCGACAAGGTCTCACATAAGAGATTAGTATACAAACTTAAAGCACACGGTATTGGGGGTTCAGTATTGATGTGGATAGAGAACTGGCTGGCAGACAGGAAGCAAAGAGTAGGAGTAATCGGGTCCTTTTCAGAATGGCAGGCAGTGACTAGTAGGGTACCGTAAGGCTCAGTGCTGGGACCCCAGCTATTTACAATATATATTAATGATTTGGACGAGGGAATTGAATGCAACATCTCCAAATTTGCGGATGACACGAAGCTGGGGGGCAGTGTTAGCTGTGAGGAGGATGCTAGGAGGCTGCAAGGTGACTTGCACAGGCTGGGTGAGTGGGCAAATGCATGGCAGATGTAGTATAATGTGGAAAAATGTGAGGTTATCCACTTTAGTGGCAAAAACAGGAAAGTAGACTATTATCTGAATGGTGGCCTATTAGGAAAAGGGGAGATGCAACGAGACCTGGGTGTCATGGTACACCAGTCATTGAAAGTAGGCATGCAGGTGCAGCAGGCAGTGAAGAAAGCGAATGGTATGTTAACATTCATAGCAAAAGGATTTGAGTACAGGAGCAGGGAGGTTCTACTGCAGTTGTACAGGATCTTGGTGAGACCACACCTGGAGTATTGCGTGCAGTTTTGGTCTCCAAATTTGAGGAAAGACATTCTTGCCATAGAGGGAGTACAGAGAAGGTTCACCAGACTGATTCCTGGGATGTCAGGACTTTCATATGAAGAAAGACTGGATAGACTCGGCTTGTACTCGCTAGAATTTAGAAGATTGAGGGGGGATCTTATAGAAACTTACAAAATTCTTAAGGGGTTGGACAGGCTAGATGCAGGAAGATTGTTCCCGATGTTGGGGAAGTCCAGAACAAGGGGTCACAGTTTAAGGATAAGGGGGAAATCTTTTAGGACCGAGATGAGAAAAACATTTTTCACACAGATAGTGGTGAATCTGTGGAATTCTCTGCCACAGAAGGTAGTTGAGGCCAGTTCATTGGCTATATTTAAGAGGGAGTTAGATGTGGCCCTTGTGGCTAAAGGGATCAGGGGGTATGGAGAGAAGGCAGTTACAGGATACTGAGTTGGATGATCAGCCATGATCATATTGAATGGTGGTGCAGGCACGAAGGGCCGAATGGCCTACTCCTGCACCTATTTTCTATGTTTCTATGTTAGGCCGCAAAGCGACCAGAGATACGATCCGGAAAACAATCGCATCTCCGGCAAGATAAGAGATTGAAAAAAAAGTTTCCCCTGACCTCCTCCCCACCCCCAACATAAAACAAACCAGCGAACATTAACACATACTTTTAAAACACACTAAAAATAACAAAAAAAGACCGAAAGACAGACAGACTGTATGCGAGGCTTCCATCTCTGACGGCGCCACCCAGTCTGTAATTTCCACATTGAAACCAATGTTGGAATTACAGACTCTTCCACAGGTAGGGCAGGAGAAGGCAATCAGATGGGTATTTTGTGAGATGGTCCATTCCTTTCGCTGGGTCTCTGAGGCCTCCAAATGTCCGACCTTGAGATTTTCAAGACCATTTTAAATGTTCCTTTTTCGCTTTGAGCCGTGATGGGCTCGATTCCTTGGAGGCAGTTTGGATGTTTCATTTTTCCAAGGAGGATTGGAGAACATCCTTGAATCCTTTCTTTAAATTGCCTGGCAATCGCTTCTCATGACAGAGCCTGGCACGGAGCGTCTCCTCGAGAGTCTGGTGTTAGGCAAGCAAATGATGTGAACTGCCCAATATAGCTAACTGAATACACTAAATAGCCTCAATAGTGGAGACATATCCTGCTTGTGATCTGGAACTATGCTGATTTATTGCTGGAAAATTTAAATGTTGGATTTGACTAGGAAGGTTCAACTAAGAATGGTGATTAGAGATAGAACTAAGAATAGAACTGAATAGGAATAACAATAAAAAGAGTGATATATTCCTACTTTCAATATCTGCAACATTGTCAAGTGGTCTAGATAAGAGTAATAGAAGCTTTACGTTGAATCTGTTAAAAATTAATGCTGGATGTCAAGGACATGGCACATTTCTGTCACATTATATGCACAAGAAGAACATGGAAATAAACAGAACACATCTTTATGTAATACTTGCTTCTTGCTATATAATACATTGCCATCACCAGCTTTTCAAATTGCGATCAGCTCTTGTAATCATAGTATGCAACTCATACGTGAACACTAACTAGAAATACTACAAGACTGATAGCAAGATTTAGCAAATCTGCAAAATGCATTCAAAACAAAGTAGTATTCAATAACAATAGGGTGTAACGAGGTACCAGAGAATTCTCTTCTGTAAAAAACCTCACCGCTTATTTAATACATGTATGCTATTGAATGAGAGCGTCTGCCAACACTTTTATAATACAAGCATGCAAATGGCAGGATGGATGGGGAAGGGTAGGAAAAGTGAGGCAATTGAAAATTTTTAAAGTTTATCATCAGCAAAAATGCAGGAGGATAGAACACAGAGGTCAGTTCCGTTCAAGATTCAAGAGAGTTTATTGTCATGTGTCCCAGATAGGACAATGAAATTCTTGCTTTGCTTCAGCACAACAGAATATAGTAGGCATAAATAAATACAGAACAGATCAGTGTGTCCATATACTATTGAATATATATATATATATATATATATATATATATATATATACACACATAAATAATCAGATAAAGTGCAATGGGCTAATAATGTTCAGAGTTTTGTTTGAGTTGAGTTTAATAGCCTGATGGCTGTGGGGAAGTAGCTATTCCTGAACCTGGATGTTGCAGATTTTAGGCTCCTGTACCTTCCACCTGAAGGAAGCGGGAGATGAGTGAGTGGCCAGGATGGTGTGGATCCTTGATGATGCTGGCAGCCTTTTTGAGGCAGCGACTGTGATAGATCCCCTCGATGGTAGGGAGGTCAGAGCCGATGATGGACTGGGCAGTGTTTACAACTTTTTGCAGTTTTTTCCGTTCCTGGGTGCTCAAGTTGCCGAACCAAGCCACGATGTCACTATTTACTCACAATCAAGGTCAGCTTAATAAAAATAATCAGGCAAGCTGGTTACAAACACAACAATGATGTTTGTAGGAGTGCGCGCATGCAAATTAGAGCTGTGATTCCTACATTACAACTGTAACTATAGTTTTGAGGCATCCTGAAAGGGTATTGATTATGATTCTCTTCTTCCATTGTAAGCTGAGGGAGAACTGATGGCGTCTTTGCTGAGTCAAGATAGTGGACATCTTCAACAGGTCATAAGCATGATTAGTTAGCAGACATTAGATGTTGCATTATAATGGGGACATAAGAAGTGCATCACATATATGAGTGCCCAAGGCCATATCCAAATAGATGAACCAGAAACACAAATCAGGTATAGATAAATGAAACTGTGTCTCTACCCAGACTATAATGTTACAAGGTTCAATTATAATATGAACAATTTAGCTCTGATATTATAAAGGTCGTACCACTTATCCATGTTGAATAACGTATATTCACTTTTATGTCTGAAGAAGGGTTTCGGCCCGAAACGTTACCTATTTCCTTCGCTCCATAGATGCTGCTGCACCCGCTGAGTTTCTCCAGCATTTTTGTGTACCTTCACTTTTATTAAGATAGTTCAGAAATAGGGTTTAATAAAAACCCAACTATGGGGACGTTATCACTGTTGACCTTCTGTTCATTTAATGTTTAACTGTATAAATTCAAGCTAGAAATTCAAAGCATGTTTTTAAAAGTGCAAAGAACTAAGCTCAGTTAATTCATTATTTTATGGCTGGTATAACTGTAAAGTTACCTCATTACCTATCAGTAGGAGCAGCTGTCCAGGAAAGGCTGTGAGAAGTTCCTGCAGTGATTTGTTGCACAGGTATTCCCTCCAAACCAATTACTTTCTTCGGTTTAGCAATTGGAGTTGATGTATGCCCCTGTCCACATTGACCCATTGCGTTATTACCCCAAGCATACACTTCATTGTCTATTCGAATCAGAAACATAAATTCTTATTACACATTTCAAATATCACAAGGTAGTTAAATTAAGTAATGGCTGCCTCGCCAACAGTCTGTCTGTCCCTTCCTTCTTTGTTGTTTTTTTAGTATGTGTTAAATGTATGTTTTAGTGTTCTTTAGTTTGTTTTATGTGGGGGGGTTGGGGGAAACTTTTTTAAATCTCTTACCTCGACAGAGATGGAATGATTTTCCATATCGTATCTCCATCCGCACGGCGGCCTAACATCAAGAAGCTGCCGGCCTCTGCTGGAGATCGACCAGGATCTCCAACTGAGGGAGCCTGCGGACTTACCATCGTGGAGAGGGCGATCACTGTCGGGGATTGACCTCGGAGCTCCAACCGCAGGAGCCTGCGGACTTAACATCGTGGAGCTCGCGATCCCTGGTTAGAGACCTACTTCGGGAGCTCCAAACCGCAGGAGCTCCGACCGTACCGACGCGGGAGCTTCAATCGCCGGCTGCGGGAGCTTCGATCGCCCCAACTGTGGATGATTCAACTGCCCCGACACGAGAGAATTAAGAGGGAAGAAGATTGGACTTTATTGCCTTCCATCACAGTGAGGAATGTAGGGAATCCGCTGTGGTGGATGTTTATGTTAACCTTTATGTAGTTGTGTGTCTTGTTGCTTTTTTCAGTATGGCTATATGGTAACTCGAATATCACTACCTTAATTGGTACATGTGACAATAAAAGACCTTTGAGACATTTGAATTATATTTGAAAACAAACATGTCAAAAAATATAATTGCATTACAGTTAACTGAATTTTGTGCCTTAGTCAACTTTTCACCAAATACAAACAAAATTCAAAACCAATACTTTGATACCTGCATTTTAGCTTGTCCTCTTTTACTGATCATTCGTACCCTACATGGTGCCAATCCTCCAATGCACATGTCTAGTTGAAAATTCTCAACCTTGAGTTTATATTTTGCCATGGTCTCATTGCTCCCACCAATATAATCTTAAAAAAACATGTGATCAATGTAATCATGCATGCCATAACGTATTCAACAGATGGCAACTGTACCTACAGCCGCAAAGATTCCATGTTCTGCTGCCTTGCACGCAACTGTCTAAGATTTCAGTCACTCCCTTTTTATTTATCCCAGTATTGATTACGTTTTTGAAGAACTTTGAAGCATTTTGCATGTTCAAGTTTCTGTACAGAGCATTGTTGATTGACCAATGAAAATATAACCCAATGATCTGCTATATGTATTTCCTTTTGCAACATTATTTTTACATATCAAATGACGTTACTGTTACTGATACTGTTATTTCATATGCTGATCTCTCCATAATTTGTGACAGCAATGGTTTCTTCACATTTTTGTTTTGCGTGTTTTTTTTTGCCAGGTTGAGTGTGCCTTGAGATTCAAAACACAATTTTGTATGAAAGAATAAAGATTAGGATTTATAAAATTTGCATCAGCAGCCATCACAAAACTGGGCACTATCCTATGGTAATCAGTAATCACAATTGTAAATGCTGCAGTATTTTCTAAAATTTAAATTTATGACATTTATTGTCTATTCTCAATTTGGCACCAATGATTAATGACTTGAACTATTTATGTCTATATGGAAGTATACTCACATTGTTTTAATAAGGGAGCTAATAATTTAAACCCAACGACAACAAGAGTAGAACAATATATTCTATTGTCCATCTGAAGAAGGGTCCCAAACTGAAAAGCCAACCATCCATGTTTCCAGAGATGCTGCCTGACCCGCTGTTTTGTTCCAGCACTTTGTGCCTTTTGTTTGTAAACCAGCATCTGCAATTCCTTGTGTCTCCAACATATCTACAAGCCAGCAAAGCGTATTATATGGGCATGGAAGGGAACTTTGAAGCATTGGGTTTCAATTGAGTGTTACTCCCAAGGAAGCCTTAGCACGTTGCAATTCTTCATCTTGAAGGTGATGCAACCAACTTACTGGCAGGGTGAATGATGAAGATGATTGTCTGGATGATGATTGAACAGGTTACTTTGTTAGCTTTTATGTCTAGCTTCGTGTGTTTTGTTGGAGTTGTACTTATCCAGATTTTTTTTCCACAAGAATCCTTCTGAGGACCTCCTTGGGGTTGTTCTCCATTTTTAATCATAAGACTATTCCGAGTTAAAGATAAAAGAAATAACTGGGAAGAGATATTGCTGAGACATTTCTCCTTGCATCAAATTGGTGCACATAATAAAAATAAAAAAGTGATTTTTTCAGTTTATTTACTAGGCATGTGGAATACCTAGAAAGTGTCTCTGATGTGAACATAGCAAGGATTTAAAAAAAAGAAAAATAACTTGAATATGACGCAATAAATAAATTTATTACGTCATACTAAAAGGGTTAGATCAAAATCCACAATGATCTTCATTAAATAATCTCTAAACAGAAATTTTCCATAACCAGAGTTATACCCTCAGAGTGGTCAAATGTGCAGTACTACATTGCAAATCAACTAATAAAGTCTGGAAAAACAAAATTCAAGAGCTTTTATTTGGTTGCAGTCATTATGTATATCCTGAATATAGAATTAAATAGAAAATGCAAATGAGAACTTTGATTGACTACAGTCCATGCTGATTTTCAAATGACATATGATTAATTGTCCTAATTCTGTGTTCCCATCCTATTTTTACAGGCCTCTAACCACTTTCTTTAAACACTCAATTAGCCCATTTGTAAATGTTCTATTCTTGCAGTCACCAAGGCACATTGGTTGGCATGACTTGCGTTCCAGTAATACATTACAGAAGCTCA
Source organism: Malacoraja senta (assembly GCA_038087875.1). Lineage (NCBI taxonomy): Eukaryota > Metazoa > Chordata > Chondrichthyes > Rajiformes > Rajidae > Malacoraja > Malacoraja senta. Next base: position 41,363 of record JAXLNO010001177.1, on the reverse strand, counting down.
AAAATATTTTCAGTTCCCGTGAGCTTCCAGTTATATAAGCACTCTTGTTGCTATTATTGATCAGATTTAAAGTTGGATCTAAAACTAATTTTTAAGATGAAATATCAAATCACATTCAATCACTGTAGGATAATCTCTCCAGAATTACAGAATGCTTTTAATATTATGTGCAACTTACCATGAGTTAGTGCTAGACAATGGCTATCTCCACAAGAAATATCAATGATTTTTGTTGAATTCAGCTCCTCAACTAGTCGTGGTCTAAGAGCCGTTGTTTCTGAAGAACCAGTTCCTAAACAAGAGCCACTGCCCCAAGCAAACACCTGGAGAGAAAATATAATTTGGGATAGAATGAATCTACTATTTTATAGACCATGACCTTTGCGTATAGACAATCCAACAATCCACATAATTTCCTACATTCTGAAGTTTAGTGTTTACTTGCTTTGTACCTTTTCACCATTGCAGTTACAACACATCAAAAGTGTGTGCAGCCAATAGTGCTTAAGCAGAATTATAAAAATAGTTGCAGTATAATTTCTCAAAACAAAAGGGAGCGACAAAGGGGAGCAGAGGAAGTCAGAGGGAAGAACCAAACAGGGGCAGGGAAGTCAGGGGGAACCGCAAATGCAATGAATTTACTGCAAACCAACTGTGTGAAAAAGTATTTTGTAAAACAATAAAGCATTAAATATACACATAAAGGGGAACTTTATAACTCTGGAAGTGAATACAGTTTATTTGAATACATGAATATTGTGACAAGCTTTAAAGCAGTTTCACTACGATCAAAGTTCTTGTGCGAATTCCAAAATTCCAACCAAAAGCAACTACTGCATATTGCCAATACAATACTGTGGAATTGCAATAAAACATTTTCTGAACACCTCTACAGAAGAGTACAATTGAAATCAAAGCAATCATTTCGCATTTGTCTGCAGGTAGGAGCTATATTCAAATTCTAGTTTTACAAGTAGAATACAAATTATGGAAATGTATGCCCCAGTTACTTTATCATACAAAATTAAAATCTGGAGAAAGCATATACATTCGAGCTGATTTACAGATATTAAAAATTTTCAATTTCTTATCATGTTATAATTAGATTACACTTACATAAATGCGGGCAGGTGGGACTAGTGTGGGCAAGTTGAGCCGAATGGCCTATTTCCACACTGTATCACTCTATGACTCAATAAATGGTAAATTTTTATCATCTACACCAGGGGTCTCCAAATTATGGCCACATCCGGCCCGCCACGAGATTTTATGTGGACCGCAGCAAGCTCTTAACACATTCCGTGCGGGCAATTTAGAGGGTTCTGTGGTAGCGCAGCTTTAGAGATCCAGCGCGGAAACAGGCCCTTCAGCCCATCGAAGCGATGCACGTTCGTACTAGCACTATCGTACGCATACTCGGGACAAATTCAATTAACCTGCAAACGTGGCGTGTGGGAGGAAACCATAGCACCCGGAGAAAACCCACGCAGGTACAAACTCCATACAGACAGCACCCGTAGTCAGGATGAAACCCTGGTCTCTGGCGCTGTGAGGCAGCGACTCTACCGCTGCACCACGGTGCCACTGCTCCTGTGCTGCAAAGGCAAGTTGTGCGGGGTGGTAGCGTGGGGTGGGGCGTGGGGTGGGGAGTGGAGTGAGGGGAGGGGTTGGAGGAGGGGAGCTAGTTGGCGGCCGGGTCGGCCAAGATCGGTGTGTAGTGGTCTCCCCCTGTGAGGTTGACGTGTCAACAGCTCCCGCTCCGGGGCGCCACTCTGACCTGAACCCTTTGACCGGGTCTCCGCCGACGCGTGGGGAATCTCTCCCTCTCTCTCACTGTTTGTGTGCCCGATGGGTGAGCATTATGCATGCGTGGGTCTTTGTTACTATGCCTGAGGGGTGTGTGAGAGAGAGATAGAGATAGAGAGAGTGTGAGAGAGCCTGTATGTCTGTGTGTGTGTGTGTGTGTGTGTGTGTGTGTCTGTGTGTGTGTGTGTGTGTGTGTGTGTGTGTGTGTGTGTGTGTGTGTGTGTGTGTGTGTGTGTGTGTGTGTGTGTGTGTGTGTGTGTGTGTGTGTGTGTGTGTATGTGTGTGTGTGTGTGTGTGTGTGTGTGTGTGTGTGTGTGTGTGTGTGTGTGTGTGTGTGTGTGTATGTCTGTCTGTGTATGTGCCTGTCTGTGTTTGTGTGTCAGTGTGCGGGTCTATGTATCTGTGTGTTTCGGTATGTGGGAGTCCACGTGTGCGTGTGTTTCTATGTGTTTCTATGAGTGTGTGTGTTGGTGCGTGTCACTGTGTGTGTGTATGTGTGTGTCTATCAGTATGTGTGTGCGTGTCTATCAGTGTGTGTTTGTGTGTATGAGTGTGTGTGTGTCAGTGTGTGTGTGTGTGTGTGTGCGTGTGTGTGTGTGTGTCTCAGTGTGTGTGTGTGTGTGTGTGTGTGTGTGTGTGTGTGTGTGTGTATGTGTGTCTCAGTGCGCGTGTGCTCGCGTGTGACATTTCTTTATTTTTTCCTACGGCCCGCAAAAATGTGGCAAATATATAATGTGGCCCTCGTGCTGAAAAGTTTGGAGGCCCCTGATCTACACAAATTTCTGTATAAACATTTTCTTTTCCATTTTGTAGGCTTTGATTCTGTGATTTTCCATGCACTTTACGTACATTTTAGAATCAGCATATACATAAACCTTGGACTCAGTTATCCCTTATCCATATCTGAATTTCATCTTACCTGCCCAGCAGAAGTCAATGCAAGTGAAGACTGGCTTCCGGCACAAACCTTCCTAATATACAGTCCTTGGAAGCCTTCAATTACCTTTGGCCGGTACACTCGGTTAGTGTCTCCATGACCAAGCTTACCTATAACCAATGGAAGGACTTGTATCCTTATCACAACTTTAGCATTATTTTTGTTAAATAGAAATCAAATCTATACACAAATGCTCCCAATAAAGAACAATAACAACAACAACATGATAAAGGTAAAATAATTTATTTGAGTAAGATCGATCAAGAACTAAGTAGATGCCAGGACTTGGTGGTTTCAGAACTGGCTTACCCAGAGAGGAGAGAAGGTAGTGGTGGAATGTTGTTGTTCTGGCTGGAGATCTACAACCAGTGGTGTTCTGCAGGGATCAGTGTTGGGAACTCTGTTGTTTGTGATATATTATATATATATATATATATATATATATAAATAACGTATATAAATATATGTAAATGTACATGGGCTGGTTATTATGTATGCAGACTACACCAAAATCGGTGGAGTTGCAGAGAGTGCGCGGAAGGCTATCAAAGCATACCACAGGTAGACAAAAATGCTGGAGAAGGGTCTCGACCCGAAACGTCGCCTACTTCCTTCGCTCCATAGATGCTCTCACCCGCTGAGTTTCTCCAGCATTTTTGTCTACCTTCGATTTTGCAGCATTTGAAGTTCCTTCTTAAACAAAGCATACCACAGGATCGGTTACAGATACGAGAGGAAAAACAGCAAATGGAGTTTAATTCAAGCAAGTGTGAAGTGTTACATTTTGTGAGGTCAATTGTAGGGGGAAATTATACACTTAATAGGAAAACCCTTATCAACATTGATGTACACAGGGATCTTGGGATCCAATTCCATAGCTCTTTAAACATGGCAACACAAGTAGGTAGAGTGTAAAGAAGGCAGTGGGGTTCATTGGTTAAAAGAATCCGGAGTCATGGTGCAGCTTAATGAAACTTTGCTTAGGCAGCATTATGGAGTGCCATTTGGGTTAACAATTATAGGTAGGATGTGGACGCTTTGGAGGGTGCAAAAGAGGTTAACCAATGGACAATAGACAATAGGTGCAGGAGTAGGCCATTCAGTCCTGCGAGTCAGCACCACCATTCAATGTGATCATGGCTGATCAAACCAGAATGCTATCATGAAGGATATGGATCACTTTCATGCAGAGGGGAATAGTTTAAATTTTTTTAAATTTTATTTCAAAATTATATTTTAAAAGAATACATTTACAAAAGAAAGAAATGTAATTATATGTCTCCTGAACGCAAACAGATTAGTTTAATTTGGCATTGTATTTGGCACATAGATTATGAGCCAAAGGGCCTGTTCCCGCGCTGTACAGTTCTAGGACATCTAGGACTATGCAACTGCTTTTCGGATTAGTGCTATGGAATCTTCTATGTTCACCTGAGAGCGAAGAGAAACCTTGCACAGAGGTGAATGCAAGAACCTGAGGTACAGCCGAGAGCCATTACGTAATTGTTCAAGGTATGGATGAGAAAAGAAAAGAACATTAAATATTAAATGTAATATAACTTCTGTGTATCCTGTGAAAATAATATTTAAAAAAAATCATATGTACTTAGCCATATTTCTTTTAATTTGTTAGCTGGATTATTATAAATAGTGAAGGTTATGATAATCCATTGAATTGTTTTATCATAACCGTCTGTTGACTAAGATGTGTTGTAAATACCAGTACAATTATTACAAGGATTATATTTACTCATACATCAATCAATATAAACTGTAATATGAACACATAACCTGATGGCTGTTATGATACATTGACATAGAGGTGCTAAGATGATACATTGACTGAAAACAAAAGATTACCTCAGCCCTTATGGAAGGTGTTCTTGAGTGTAAAAAATCTCAATGTAATTTACTGTGAGTAAATGAGTCAGCATTACCGTAGATAGTCATTTAACAGCAATAATGCCAAGGACCAAACTGGCATTAGGCTTGGACACAAAATGATGGAATAACTCAGCGGGACAGACAGCATCTCTGGAGAGAAGGAATGGGTGACGTTTCGGGTCGAGACTGATGTCAGGGGAGTGGGCGGTACATAGATAAGGAAGTGTATAGACAAATGAAGTGTAAGGTGTGAAAACAGGACAAAGGGAATAGAGATCAAGGAAAATGTAGAATCGATCATTGTTAGTTGGGAGAAGGTGACAACAAAGCAGAGATAAAATGTAGTTGGAGACAGTAAGACTGGTCGGAGAACTGGGAAGGGGGAGGGGGTGGAGAGAGAGGGAATGCAAGGGCTACTTGAAGTTAGAGAAGTCAATGTTCATACCGCTGGTGTGTAAACTGCCCAAGCGAAATATGAGGTTTTGTTCCACCAATTTGCGCTGGGCCTCACTCTGACAATGGAGTGTTCTGTATGCGACGGCTGATGGGGTGAAAGGTGAGGACAAGGGGGACTGTCCCTGTTACAAATGGGGGGAGGGGGAGCAAGAATAGAGCTCCGGGATATCGAGGAGACCCTAGTGAGGGCCTCATCTATAAAGGAAGATAAGAACTATCGTTCCCGAAAGAATGAGGACATCTCCGATGACATGGTATGGAACACCTCATCTTGGGTGCAGATGCAGTGTAGACGGAGGAATTGGGAGTAGGGGTGGGAAGAAGTGTAGTCTAGACAACTATGGGAGTTAGTGGGTTTTTAATATATGTCAGTTGATCGTTTGTCTCTTGTGATGGAGACAGTGAGATCAAGAAACAGTAAGGGAGATGTCGGAGATGGTCCAAGTGAAATTGAGTGTAGGATGGAAATTGGTTGTAAAGTTAATGAAGTTAGTGAGTTCTGCATGGGTGCAGGAGGTAGCACCGAAGCAGTTGTCAATGTAGCAGAGGTAGAGTTCGGGGATTGGGCCAGTGTACGCCTGGAACTGTGATTGTTCGACGTATCCTACAAAGAGGCAGGCATAACTGGGACCCATGCGAGTGCCCATAGCTATGCCTTCGATTTGGAGGAAGTGAGAGGAGTCGAAGGAGAAGTTGTTAAGGGTAAGGAACAGCTCTGCTAGGTGGAAGAGAGTGTTAGTAGACGGAAATTGGCTGGTTGTGCGGTCGAGGAAGAAACCTTTAAACCCTTCCTGGTGGGGGATGGAGGTGTAGAGTGACTGAACGTCCATAGTAAAGATGAGGAAGTGGGGGCCTGGAAAGCGGAAGTCATCGAAGAGACGAAGAGCGTGTGAGGTGTCTTGGACATAGGTAGGGGGGGATAGGATGAAGCTGAGGTATGTGGAAATTAATTCAGTGGGACATGAACAAGCAGAAACAATGGGTCTGTCAGGGTAGTTCTGTTTGTGGATTTTGGGGAGAAGATAAAATCGGGCCATGCGGGGCTGGGGAACGATAAAGTTGGAGGCTTTGGAGGGCAGACAGCCGGAAGTCTGGCATTAGGCTTGATCGATTAGGTGCAAGAATGATATTGCCTGAGGCCTCAAATGTCTAGAACCAGGGGACACAGAATCAATATTAGGGGTTAACAATTCTGACCTGAAAGAGGCATCACCTCTGATAGGATTGAAAACAAAGGTGATAAGTTTAATTCACCTAATGTGAGTTAATGCATGTGAGGTAATGTGATGGCTGACCGCATATTTTAGGATGCAGACTTCAGAGCGTTAAGGACCTCAGTTTTATGTTGGATAGAATAATACTGTTAGAATTGTCAATTTGTAAAGCCATAATTAAATGGACTGAGGCAAGTGTGGAGTCAAGGACATTACTGAAGTGAAAACAGTTAATTTGAACAATCTTTAGGGCACGAGGAGCATAGTTCAGTTTCAGAGAGATCCTGGGGTGGGAGATTGCAACCTTCACGTGGCCCACCCAGTTTTGACGAATGCAATCAACCTGGCGTGCACAAACAGAAGATCAAACACAACAAGTTGTCTTACAACTTTAGACTGTGCACGCCATATGCAAGAAGAAGAGAGATGCTAGTGATGTCAATCTATTGACGGAATCAATGGAAATTAAAACATAATTTGTGACAGAGATCATACAAAACCTTTGGTCTTTCTGATATTAGTTTGAGGAGTGATTTGCATGCACAAACAGAAGATCAAACAGAACAAGTTGTCTTACAACTTTAGACTGTGCACGCCATATGCAAGAAGAAGAGAGATGCTAGTGATGATGTCAATCTATTGACGGAATCAATGCAAATTAAAACAGAATTTGTGACAGAGATCATACAAAACCTTTGGTCTTTCTGATATTAGTTTGAGGAATTATTTGCACAGGCATTGCAAAACAACACACAAAATACCTGACAATTTAGAGACTGTGGAGGAACTGCGCAAAGTAGTTGTGAGCTAGGTGTGGTTAGGAAAAACATAGAAACTAACACAAGCAATGTTACAAAATTTTGAGATTTAAAAAATCAAGTCTGCAATTTATCCCATCTGATAAAGCATAAAAAGAAGTTTAATTTGACACCTAATTCACTTTTATATCTTCAGTATTAAAAAAGTTATGGCCATTTTCATACTCGGAAATTAGCATCTTGTTCCCTATTGCTTTTCCATTGACTTAACTCAAAAGCTGTGATCAAGGACAGTCAAAAGCCCATAACTTTCTTAAAAATTAAGGGAACTGAATGAAATTTTCTGTTATTATAGATTGAAGCATTCTGAAACAAATATGAAACAATCTTACTTGGATGACCTGAAATTAAAGCATATAATTAGTTAGTTACCTAATTGTAGCTAATTACAAAATTAAATTACTAGATCAAAACATCTATCCATTTCTTAAGAAAAGGTTAACATTTTTAAATAGCCTTAGTGTCCAAATAACATTCACACAAGAATTCACAATATAACATGATTTTTAAATCTAATTGTCATGAATTTATAGGCCAAATGGAAGGAATTTAGTGTTTAATTCCTGTAAATTAATGGCCATTTAAATCATCTTGCGAGTGAGATTTTGTGGAACGCGATCGATTGGAACGTTGCATTTGCGGTGAATTTAAACCCCATATCGGCAGGGAAAATACTGCCGGTTCGTATGGGGCCTAAGTCACCTTTTCGCAATGTGAAATTTTGATTAAAGGCATCCTAAGAAGCACGCTTATATGTAAATATAAACGGCGTACCTTGCTTTGTCCCCTACGTGAGATCCGTCCCGTTGTCGGCGTTGACGGCTTTAGAAGACGATTTTAATTTTAATCCAGGGATTAAATTATCCAGCGCTATTTTTAATAAACTTGATAAAACGGCAGTCGGAACGAGTTTTCTTCAGCAACTAAACAGCCTGACAAAGATCGATTTCAACAGGCTGGTGAAAACGGCATTTTAAACCCTCCCCCCTCTCAAAGGCGCCAAAGTCGCGCACACGGCCAGTGACAGAACTGCAGTGCCGCTGAAGGTAAGTTTTGTAACATACCTACTAACACATGAGGGATTTTGGGATTATATTGCTGAAGGGCAGAATGTAGGCGAGAAATAAGGTTGCATTGTTAAAGACACCTTTGGGGCATTAGAAGGGCTGGGCAATTCCAGGTAATTTGTTGACTATAACAATTGACAATGGTTATTGTTGGCTAAATAAAGATGGTGAAAGCTTACCATTGTCGCCCCCTCCAAATGACCAAACCGTTCGTCCATCCTGAGATACAGCAAGAGTGTGGGAGCTGCCACAAGCTACTTGGCCAACACTGCTTATATCTTTAACAAGAGATGGTAGATTACGACTACGGCTGTCACTATGTCCTATAATTTGAAAGAAACAGGTAAGTTAAATATCAGAAGGATACATAACCTCAGACATGTTCAGCCACCTTGAAATGAAAACTGCAACAGCAAACAACTAACATTTCAAAATATTATCTGCATAAATTACAAAATGTCAATGTTTGGAATTCTACACCTAATTTTAAAACAATAAAAATGCTACTCATTGACCAATGGACAAGAACACGGTGTTAAATCTTCAATGTGGAGTAAGGACATAGAAAAATCAGTCACAATATTACTGAATATGAATGAACCAGAATATTTTTAAATGAATTATCCTTTTGCATTGAACTATGACTCCAAAGGAGGATTTTAAAACTAACATGAGTTCAACAGGGTGCTTTTGCTCAGGTCCGTCAAAGAATCATCGGGCTGTAACCATGCAGGAACAGGCCATTTGGCCCACCTTGTCAACAATGACCAAATTGGCATACTAGTCTCATCCCATTTGCCTGCAATTGGCCCATAGTCTTCTATCTGTCCACGTGTCAGTGAAAATCATTGAAAGCTGTACTTTAATTTCACGGATTGACTACATTTTAAAATGATAAGAAAAATGTAACATTTAATTTCACTAGGTTTAAAATGAGAGAAGATTTAATAGGAACCTGAGAGGCAATCTTTTCAATCGGAGGGTGGTGGGTAGATAAAACCAACTGCCATTGGAGGAATTGAAGCAGGTACTATAACAGCATTTAAAAGTCACTTGGCTGGGTGCATGGATTTGGTTGGGTGCAGGAATTTGGTTGGGTGCAGGAATTTGGCTGGGTGCATGGATTTGGCTGGGTGCATGGATTTGGCTGGGTGCATGGATTGAGAGGGATATCAGCCACAACCAGGCAAATGATACTAGCTTAGGCTGATGAACAAAATATTTACTTAAACATTATTTCTATCCAGTTTTTAACTAGAAATTTCAACTTTGAATTAGGTGGCTTCCCATGACAATGCAGAGCAGTAAACTAAAATAATAATCTGATGTACAGTAGGTACTGACCAAGTCTACCAAAGTCTCCTTCTCCCCAGGTATAAAGTTCTCCATCGGATGTCACTGATGCACTGTGCCTGTACCCTGCTGACACACAGATCACAATCTACAAAAGAAAACTATACATATTAGTTACTGTCAATCTTTAATATTCATATTGCAAATAATTTCAACATTACATACTATGACATCAACATAATCAGTGACTACACTTTAGAAATAGTTCATTTGTCCTTGATGTCATGAAACTAGCTGCATAAATCAAAGGCTAGCATTTTTACATTTAAGATATCATAATTATCAGAAAAACAATCAAATATCATACTTGACCAATTTACTGAAACACCTTTTATTTTGCTAGCAGCTTTGCTTATTGAATTCAATGTTAACAACTATCACAGGAATCACACTTCCATTATATTATCTCTACACTGCTTCAATTCTGAATCTTTATGTGTAATATATTATATTACAGAACCGCTATTGTGAAATACCAATACTATTGAATTTTAAATGACATAATAAATAAAAAATGTTGGTTACATGAAACTGAACATTTTTAAGGAAGATCTTAAAGGAAGAGAGATGTTCGAGTTTAGAGTGAAATTCCAGAGCTGAGAACCATGGCAGCTAGAACCACGACTATTAAAGAAGGAATAATTAATCTTTGGAATGTTAAAGAAGTCAGAATTGGAGGAACACATTACTCCTACAGGCTCATAATGTGAAGGGAACAATGTACATAGAGAGGTCAAAATTAGAGAATCAAAGATATCTTTGAGATTCAAAGGGCTGAAGACTTTCACATACATAGAAAATGGAGGTGCCATTGAGGAAATTAATAACAAGAATTTTAAAGCGGAGGGTTTGCCATACAAAGAAGTTTAAGAATGTCCCAAGGAACAAAGGTGATGGGCAAATCATATTTGATCTTTGTCCTGTACCGAGTATACATAGAACAAGGATAACAGTTCCACCAGCAGATGAGTTGAAGCATGCACTGCAATAAGGTGATACTGTGGGAGTAGAAACAGGAAGTTTTAGTGGGAGCATGGCGATGCAGTCCAAAGTTCAATCCGTGGTCAGGTATGACACAAAAGATTGGAAGCAGCCTGCTTGAACTGCAGAGCTGTCATTAGCAGGGATGGAGAACAGCAAAAGTTTGTGAATAAAGAATAGAAAATGCTGAAAAAACTCAGCAGGTCTAATAGCATCTGTGGAGAGACAAGTAGAGCCAACTCTTCAAATCAATGACTTTTCATAAATTCTCACGTTTCTATCTCTCCAAAGATGCTGCTACTTTTACTGATGTTGCACGTAGATGTTTAAGAAAGAACTGCAGATGCTGGAAAAATTGAAGGTAGACAAAAATTTGGACAGGTACGTAGATAGAAAAGGTGCAGAGGGATATGGGCCAATCGCGACATATGGGACTAGCTTAGAATGCGGCATCGGTATGGATGAGTTGGGCCGAAGGGCCTGTTTCCATCCTGTAAGACCCTTTTCTATAAAGTGATAATGACTGCCAGCCTTGTAGTACAAGTGTTTTAATCAACAGTAGAAGACTAGCCAGGGGGGAAAATATTACTTAAAAGTTAAAATAGCTATTTAATTATATTATTTAAAATGTATTAAACAATATGTTGTTTTTCTCTATTGACTCCTCTGTAGTCAGACTATCAAACATAAACCATTCAAGCACTCTTCCATACAGTTGCTAAGTAAAACTGCGAGGTTCTGATCATTTGTAATTTTAAAATTCTCTATCCCATTCATCTCTATCCTTGAATTATACCCTTCCATTGAGCCGAAGCCTACATCCTGTGATCAGGTCATAAGTGATAGGAGTAGAATTAGCCATTCGACCCATCAAGTTTGCTCCGCCATTCAATCATGGCTGATCTAGCTCTCCCTCCTAACCCCAACTTCCTGCCTTCTCCCCATAACCGCAGACAACTCTGATCATACAGGCTTCCTGATTCAATACCTGTTTCAGTTCAATAATTTCAAGAAGATAATGTACAAGTTACACTCTGTGTAAAATACTTACCCCGCACATCTCCTATACATTGTCGTTCCGCTCTGGCCTTCTAGTCCGACTTTTCCACCATTGGAAAAAAAGATTCCAACTATCTACCCTATCTATGCCTCTCATGATTTTCTATATTTCTATCAACTTTCAACTTCTGACATACCAGAGAAAATAATCCAAGTTTGTCCAACCTCTCCTTATAGCTTATACCCTTCCATTCAATACATCATTCTGTAAACCCGTTCTACACCCTCTCCAAACCCTCTACATCTATCCTGCAATAGGGCGACCAGCACTGCACACAAGACTCCAAATGTGGCCTAACCAAGATTTTATAAATCTGCAACATGACTTCCAGACTCTAATGCCCCAACTGATGATGGTAAGTATACCATATGCCTTCTTTACCACTCTATCTACTTGCGTTGCCACTTCCAGTGAGCAATGAACTTGGACCCCAAGATCCCTATGTACATCAATGCAGTTAAGGATCGTGATGGTATACTTTCTCTGATATACAACCTCCCAAAGTGCAACAACTCACACTTGAGGAGATGATTTAAACCTTCTCTGCAGATGTAAATTTTTACCTGCATGTAAAGTGAGATTTGTTAGATGAAACCACATCATATTTCTAACAAAAAATGAAAAAAATTGTAAAATTAAAATATATATATTTATTTCAATTGGTACCTACCTTTCCAAGTAATGGGCCTTGAATCAATTTGGGATATTTCTGGGTCGCACTATTTCCATGTCCAAGTTTTCCATAATCACCATCTCCCCAACTGAACATCTCTCCTTCCGTAGTTACAGCTAGCGTATGTCCATCTGAACCTTTTGAGGATGATATTTTACGGATATTTCGAGGAGGTTCAAATGTGAGCTTTTTGGCCGCTGACTGATTGTTGGAGTCACCCAGTCCAAGTCTGCCATAACTACCTTTCCCACAAGCTTTTACAGAGCCATCTTCTGAAACTGCAAATGTGCAATACTGGCCAGCCTCAATCTGGAAGAAAAAATCAGTTTTCTAAAATTTACATCATAAAAATAACATGTTAACTATATGCTTTGTATGGAATAGATGTACGTTATTTTTCCTAAAAAATACATTGAGTTTCCACTTACAGTGCATTCAGAAAGTATTCAGATCTCTTCACTTTTTCCACATTTTGTTACGTCACAGCATGACGTAACAAAATGGATTAAATTCATTTTTTTAAATCATCAATCTACACACAATACCCATAACAATTTCTGCAGCATTGCAGGTCCCGAAGAGCCCAGTGGCCTCAGTCATTCTTAAATGGAAGAACTTTGGAACCACCAGGACTCTTCAAAGAGTTGGCCGCCCGGCCAAACTGAGCAATCGGGGAAGAAGGGCCTTGGTCAGGGAGGTGACCGAGAACTCGATGGTCACTCTGACAGAGCTCCAGAGTTCCTCTGTGGAGACAGGAGAACCTTCCAGAAGGACAACTATATCTGCAGCACTCCACCAATCAGGCCTTTATGGTAGAGTGGCCATATGGAAGCCACTCCTCAGTAAAAGGCACATGACAGCCCACTTGGCGTTTGCCAAAAGGCATGGGAAACAAGATTCTCTGGTCTGATGAAACCAATATTGAACTCTTTGGCCTGAATTCCAAGCGTCACGTCTGGAGGAAACCAGGCACCGCTGATCACCTGGCCAATACCTTACCTAAGGTGAAGCATGTAGGTGGCAGCATCATGCTGTGGGGATGTTTTTCAGCAGCAGAAACTGGGAGACTAGTCATGATCGAGGGAAAGATGAACGGAGCAAAGTACAGAGAGATCCTTGATGAAAACCTGCTCCAGAGCATTCTGAACCTCAGGCTGGGGTGGAGGTTCACCTTCCAACAGGACAACGACCTTAAGCACACAGCCAAGACAATGCAGGAGTGGCTTCGTGACAAGTCTCTGAATGTCCTTGAGTGGCCCAGCCAGAGCCCGGACTTGAACCCGATCGAACATCTCTGGAGAGACCTAAAAATCGACGCTCCCCATCCAACCTGACAGAGCTCGAGAGGATACGCAGAGAAGAATGGGAGAAATTACCCAAATGCAGGTGTGCCAAGCTTGTAACGTCATACCCAAGAAGACTTGAGGCTGTAATCGTTGCCAAAGATGCCTCAACAAACTACTGAGTAAAGGGTCTGAATACTTATGTAAATGTGATATTTCAGTAATTTATTTTTAAATTACTTTGCAAAAATTTCAAAACACCTGTTTTCACTTTTTTATTATGGGGTATTGTGTGTAGATTGACGATAAAAAAAAGAATTTAATCCATTTTAGAATAAGGCTGTAACGTAACAAAACGTGGAAAAAGTGAAGGTATCTGAATACTTTCTGACCTGCACTGTATTTGTAGAGTTGTGCCTCTTGATGTATCAGTGTGTCTGTGAGTGATCCTGAAACTACACCAAAACGGTACACGATAGCGCTACAATTTACAATGTCTACAATGGCCCAACTTACTCACCATTGTCCTGTGGTGTGCTGTATCAAATTTTGTTCAGATTGATGGTATATTTTACAAGTTATTCACATTTTAAACTTTACAAAAACCACTTTGACAAAAATCTCTTCCATCTGCACTGGCCTTTAGCAGCGTATGACGTCACAATGGGATCTCATTTACATTTTTAAAAACTCAGTTTTAAAAAACACAGCAGCTTCCACCTCACAATGACGTCAAGGGGGGTAGGGAGGGGAGAGGGGTTATGGAGGGAGGGAGTGATTGAGGGTAGGGAAAAGGAGATGTAGGGAGAGGGGAGGGAAGGAGTGGGGGAAGGAGTGGGGAAAGGAGGGCGAAAAGGAGGGGAAGGGAGTGCTGGAGGATGAGGGGGAATGTAGGAGGATAGGGGTAGGAAGAGGGATGGCGAGGTCCAGTTGGGGAGGGTTGCCGTGACTAGCGTCACAACGGGAACCCGTCAGCCATGCCTGCGCAGTTGGGAGCTATGGGTGAGTGTTGGAATATTGCGTTCGGGGACCAGCCCTCAGGTCCCATTTGGTCTAGTAGCTAATAAAATCTATTAGTCATTTTTCCATGTGCCAAATGATTCTCTCTCAGCTGTACCCGCAGCTGATTTTTATGCATTGTAGCAGATATTTAATAAATAGTTTCCTCCGTGCTTCCGTCACAACTCATTTAATTAAGCCATCTTTCATCCTACGAGGTAAGTGAGAGAGAGAAAACGACCAAGACCGTCAAAGAAAATTCTCTTCTCCTTGGACATTTTTAGTTCATGGTTAATGAAGCTGAAATTGAATTTATTCAATTTGGAACACATGGTAGGCTCATGACCGCGATGAAGGGACAGATCGGGGACATACTTCTGAATGGATTTCCCGTTGGCTTAAAGTAAAAGCAAACATTAGGAAGTAAAATAATAATTATTCAAACTGCAAGAAAATAAAAAAGTGGTGTTTGATAATGACCTGTTCTAGGACAGCTATTAATCATAATTTATCTTAAAGATTTGAGTTTAGAAATAATTTCCACAGCAGTGGGACTGGTTGAATAAGATAATGGAGGCAGGTGTGTGCTATTACATAAGAGGAATGAAAAGTAATACTGTAGAAAATTTGCAGTTTGAAAATGCGTTGACTTCACTCACTCCTTAAAAAGTGTGAAACTGAATGGAAAAGTACAAAGGGGATCCATGTTCTTCCTGTTTGATATTAGCAGCCTTGGCTGTAAAGCTACAACCTTGAACCATCAAAGCAAATGTTCAAAGCACAATTCCAATAAAATTCAAGTTGAAATGCAGTGAAGAAATTGAATGAAAATAAATAATTGAAAATAAACGGAATGTTACAGGTAAAGACATAAGGAAATGCAGATATCGGTTTACAAACAAAGACATGGTGTTGAAGTAACCCAGTGGGTCAAACAGCATCTCTGGGTTAGTGCTAGGAGTTTTTGATTGGCAGATGGTTGGGCAAGGGCCAGAGATGAAAAGACAAAAAGTGAAAGATAAGCCAAATTTGCGCCTCTTCCAGTCTATGCCCAACCAGCTGCCAATTAACCCCCCCCCCTTTCACCTGTATCCACTTGCAAAACTTTGTGTTGCCCCCACCTCTCTTCCAGCGTTCTCTCCCCCCATCACAATCAGTCCGAAGAAGGGTCCCAACTTGAAACATCGCCTGTCCAGAGATGTTCTCCAGAGATGCTGCCTGACCTGCTGTTACTCCAGCACAAGAGGTTTTTTTTCAAAATTATTGGTAGCTTTTAACATTGAATATGTGTTAAATGCACTAAATACAAAGGTGCCATCTGGAGTCAACAAAAGTACAACTCCTCAAAACTAGATAAAAGGGTAGATATTAAAATATACATTTAAAAACGTATATCTTTCTAACAGTAACCTATCATTGCAGGTGCAGTTCACTATGTATATTAACCATGGAAATCATCATAAATTAGGGCAGTTTATTCAAACAGGCAAAAACAGAAAGCAGGTAATTAACATAGTGAGAGGGAAGCAATAGTATATATATATCATCGCTGCAACATAAATATTTCAGTAACAAAACAATAAAGACGAATGACATATTCATAAGTTCAGTAAAATCAACTCAAATAAAGGTGGTAGCCAAAAATGCTGGAGAAACTCAGCGGGTGAGGCAGCATCTATGGAGCAAAGGAAATAGGCAACATTTCGGGTCGAAACCCTTCTTCAAATAAAGGTGGTGTGGATTATTTAAATTTAGCTTTCAAATTATAATTTATATCAAAAAATAGCCAACAATTCTCCCAATTACTTACTGTCTTTGCATTAGCAAATCCATGTGCTAATTTGGGTTGTAAGATTTTCTCCAGGGTCCCTTCTGCTAATTGATGGCTGCTGTTGCTTCCCCAGACATACACAGCACTTGTTTCACTGTCATGACTTTGAGAGTTATGAGAACTGGTACTGCAGAGGCAATCTAATGCTAAATTGCAAATCTGTAAATAAGAAAAGAGAACACAAAAATCATATTACACATATTTGGAAACTATTTTCTCAAAATTTCCTGCCTCTTTAAAGATCTGTATACATGAATTGCTAAGTTTCTCTTTGTGTCTTTTGGACCTGTGCCATTAATACCACATTGCTGCTTCACACATCACACATCTCTATTTTGTCACATGTCTGTTTTGTCACATGTGTGTAGTGCCAACAAGTATGCTGCATCTGTTTTCATCAAGAAGGTCAAGGAGGATATTGTGATCAGTGTGGAGAATACTAACATGCAAGAGCAGATTGAGATTAAGGAGGAAGAGGTATTGGTTCTCTTCAAGAGCATTAAGGTGGATAAATCCACAGGACCTGGTAGGATTTATCATGGTGATCGAGAGAGGCAAGAAAGGAGATTGTGGGCGCCTTGACAAAGATCTGCATCTTCTCTAGCCATAGGTGAAGTCCTGGAGGATCTGAGAGAAGCTAGTGTGTTCCTTTATTTAAGAAGTAGAGAGAATCCAGGGAATTACAGGCCAGTGAGCCTCATGTCTGTGGTAGGGAAGCTATTGGAGAGGATAGAATTTACTCCAACTTGGAAGATTATGGGGTAATTAGAGGCAATCAGCTTGGGTTTGTACATGGTAGGTCATGTCTTACTAACTTGATCAAGTTTTTTGAGGTGGTGATGAAAGGCATCAATGAATGTAGGGCAGTGAATGCCGCCTATATGGATTCTGGTGAGGCATTTGATAAGGTACGATACGACTTTATTTAACCCAGGAGGGAAATTAGACTGCCAACAGTCATAAAATACAATGAGATACATGAAACATGAAATTAAAGTGACGAGTCCAGGATTGGGAATGTTCAAAGATTGAGGAGGGGGGGGGGGGAGTGGGAAGGGGGAGTCAGTCTAATCCACGACAGAAAGGGGAGGTGTAGTACAGTTTGATAGCCACAGGGAAAGAGGATCTCCTGTGGCATTCTGTGTTGCATCTTGGTGGAACCAGTCTGTTGCTGAAGGCGCTCCTCAGGTTGACCAGTGTGTCATGGAGGGGGTGAGCTGTATTATCCAAAATGTTCCGCAGTTTGAGGAACATCCTCCCCTCCAAGACCATCTCCAGTGAATCCAACTCCACCCCCATGACGGAGCCAGCCTTCCTGGTGAGCTTGTTAATTCAGTTGGCGTCCACAGCCTTCACTCTGCTACCCCAGCACACGACAGCGAAGAAGATGGCACTGGCCACCACAGATTGATAGAGCATATACGTTGAGAGAGCTGAGCCTTCTCATACACTGTCCCTTCTTATACAGTGCCTCGGTATTCCTGGACCAGTCCAGTTTACTGTATAGGTAAACTCCAAGGTACTTGTACTCCTTGGTAAACTGCACATCCACACCCTTGAGGGAGACAGGGGACAGGGGTGTTCCTCTCCTCCTAAAGTCCACCAGTAACTCCTTAGTCTTGTTGGTGTTGAGCTGTAGGTGATTCAACCCACACCAGCCCACAATTGCAGTCATCCGAAAACTTCTGCAGGTGGCAGGAATTCGAGTTATATCTGAAGTCTGAGGTGTATATAGTGAACAGGAAGGATGAGGACTGTCCCCTGTGGGGCCCCTGTTTTGCTCCCTACCATGTCCGAGACACAGTTCTGTAGCCTGACATACTGTGTCGTCCAATCAGGTAGTTGGTTTGTAGTCATTGGAAGAGCTGGGACACGTCCTCTTTGGTACAGGAATCAGGCAGGATGTCTTCCACATCACAGGAACCCTCTCCAGGCTCAGGCTCAGGTTGAAGATATGCTGGAGTACTCCGCACAACTGGCTGGCACACGCCTTGAGTATTCTAGGGCTAACACCATTGGGACATGTGGCTTTGCCTGAATGGAGTCTGCTCAGCTCTTTCCACACCTGCGCAGCCTTGATGGTGAGGTGTGACAACGAAAGGGCAGAGGATGTGGACTTGGGGAGTTGAGGGGGAAGAGTCTGTTGGGGAGCATGGGGGAGAGTGGGCAGAGGCCCCTCCATCAAATGTGCTAAAAAACATGGTTAGCTCGTTGGCTCAGTCCTGATTGCTTGCCCTCCCCAGGCCATTGGTCATCTTGTAGCTCTTCATACCACTCCACACATGTTGTTCTGCTGAAGTTTCCCCATGGTAGGCTGATCAGAAGATTAAAATGCACAGTATTAACAGTGACTTGGTCATATGGATTCAGAGCTGGGTTACTGAGAGAAGAAAGTTGTGATAGAAGGACAATACTCAGGCTGGAGGTCTGTGACCAGTGGAGTTCCACAGGGATCTGTGCTGGGATCTCTAAGTACATAGAGTGATAAAGAGGCCATATAGTATGCTTGCAGGCATTGAGTATAAGAGTCAAGGAGTCGAGGTACTCAGTATAAGAGTTAAGAAGTCACAACGCAACTTTGGTTAGGCTGTATCTAGAGTGTTACGTGCAGCTCTGATGGCCCCAATACAAGAAGGATGTGAAGGCTTTTGAAAGGGTGCAGAGAAGGTTTACCAGAATGATGCTTAGATTAGAGTGTATAAGCTGCAGTGAGAGGTTGTTTTCTCTGGAACGTCAGAGGTTGAGGGGAGACCTGATAGCGGTATATAAAATTATGAGAGGCATAGATCGGGTAGTCAGTCAGAACATTTTTGGATAGGCATATGGATATGCATGGATTGGAGGGATATGGATTATGTGCAGGTGGAGCCATGAGGGAGGAGTTGGCCAAAGTTGACTGGAAAGATACCCTAGCAGGGATGACAGTGGAACAACAATGGCAGGTATTTCTGGGAATAATACAGAAAGTGCAGGAGCAGTTCATTCCAAAGAGGAAGAAAGATTCCAAGGGGAGTAACCTTGGCGTGATATTTGACTCAGCACTGAAATTTGACAAACAAGTCAATGCCGTGGTAAAAGCTAGCTTTTTTCAGCGTCGGACGATAGCTAAAATAAAACAATTCCTCCACTTTGATGACCTCGAAAAGATCATCCACACATTTATCTCCTTCCGCCTAGATTACTGCAACTCCCTTTACACTGGCATCAGCCAATCTTCCCTGTCCCGCCTGCAACTGGTCCAAAACGCCGCAGCGAGACTCCTGATGGACACCCGAAAAAGGGACCACATCACCCCGATCCTGGCCTCTCTCCACTGGCTCCCTGTGCGGTTCCGTATACATTTCAAGATCCTCCTCTATGTCTACAAAGCCCTCAATGGGCTTGCCCCCACCTACATAAAAAGTCTTCTCACCCACCACTACACCTCCAGGTCCCTCAGATCGGCCGACTTGGGGTTGCTGAATATCCCGCGGTCTAGGCATAAGCTCAGGGGCGACCGCGCCTTTGCGGATGCAGCTCCTAGACTGTGGAACAGCATCCCCCTTCCCATCAGAACTGCCCCTTCCATCGACTCCTTTAAGTCAAGACTAAAAACGTATCTATACTCCAAAGCCTTTCTTGACGTCCTCTGAGCGAGGGCTATATGTATCTATGTATGTAGTATGTTTGTTTATACTATTCTTATAACAAATGTAAAGCACTTTGGACAACGAGAGTTGTTTTTTAAATGTGCTATATAAATAAATGTGACTTGACTTGACTTGACTTGACTTAAGGAGTTCGCAAGATTATGGCCATCTCCAGCTCCATGTTCTTCAGCAACCAGGCATGTAAGCCATCCGGAAGAGGCAATTTACCACTCTGAGAATAAGTAGCATGTTCTGGAAAGGCTATCAGATTTTACTCCGTCCATTACATCCAACAATATTTTGTCAGCAACCAGTTTTATTAATTAATCTTGATATAATATATTGATTAGATATGCTATGTCATTTAGCCATGTATCAGTGTCACCTCTCATAAAACAATGTGACAGGCTGCATTCCCATTCACTAGTTCATATAATTGCAACCACTATAAATTGTATTAACCTGCATGAATACTCTCTGAGATGTACTCAAATGCAGTTATTTTAGTTGTCCTGCTGACAAAGTATTAAATATTCAGATAATTTCAAGGGTGAAACCTTTCTTGAAACGATTTCCACTGTCCGTGCATGGGGTGAAAGGAAAATATACTTCTGAACTTACGGGGAAAGAAATCAAATGGAGCACCCTCTCGTACATTTTCTCCATCTTCCATGGACATTTTTACTCCCATCAACCTATTTCCCAATTCCCTCTTTTTCTGGATCAAATTGTTCCTATCGATCAATGTTTTTAAGTTTTACCCACACACTGCACATGATCCAGAAACACCATTGAAGATCTAGTTATGTAAACATCTGTTGTAAACACAGTATATAGTTACAAATCCAAGGAAACTACTATGTCAAACAATTTCAAAATTAACATTATAGTACATTATATCTATTGGTACATATGATAGGGTTAGTGTGAAATATCATTTAATTATGGTATCTAAAATTTAAAATCATATGACGAAAACAACTTTTATGGATGTAATTAGTGAAAAATAATTTTGCTTCATAGAAACATAGAAAATAGGTGCAGGAGTAGGCTATTCGGCCCTTAGAGCCGGCACCGCCATTCAATATGATCATGGCTGATCATCCAAATTCAGTACCCCGTTCCTGCTTTTTCCCCATATCCCTTGATTCTGTTAGTCCAAAGAGCTAAATCCATCTCGCTTGAAAACATCCAGTGAATTGGCCTCCACCGCCTTCCGTGGCAGAGAATTCCACAGATTCACAAATTTCTGGGTGAAAAAGTTATTCCTCATCTCAGTTCTAAATAGCCTACCCCTTATTCTTAAACTGTGACCCCTGGTTCTGGACTCCACCAACATGGGGAACATTTTTCCTGCATCTAGCCTGTCCAATACCTTAAGAATCCCTTATATGTTTCTATAAGATCCCCCTCATCCTTCTAAATTCCAGTGAATACAAGCTCAAACGACCCATTCTTTCCTCATATGTTAATAGAAACATAGAAAATAGGTGCAGGAGGAGGCCATTCGGCCCTTCGAGCCAACATTCAATGTGATCATGGCTGATCGTCCCCAATCAATAACCCGTGCCTGCTTTCTCCCCATATCCCTTGATTCCCACCAGCCCCTAGAGCTCTATCTAACTCTCTTAAATCCATCCAGTGATTTGGCCTCCACTGCCCTCCGTTGCAGGGAATTCCATAAATTCACAACTCTCCGGGTGAAAATGTTTTTTTTCACCTCAGTCTTAAATGGCCTCCCCTTTATTCTAAGACTGTGGCCCCTGGTTCTGGACTTGCCCAACATTGGGAACATTTTTCCTGCATCTAGCTTGTCCAGTCCATTTATAATTTTATGTGTTTCTATAAGATCCCTCCTCATCCTTCTAAACTCCAGTGAATACAAGCCTAGTCTTTTCAATCTTTCCACATATGACAGTCCCGCTATCCCAGGGATCAATCTGGTGAACCTACGCTGCACTGCCTCAATCACAAGGATGTCCTTCCTCAAATTAGGAGACCAAAACTGTACACAATACTCCAGATGTGGTCTTAGCAGAGCCCTATACAACTGCAGAAGAACCTCTCTACTCCTATACTGAAATCCTCTTGTTATGAAGGCCAACATTCCATTGGCTTTCTTCACTGCCTGCTGTACCTGCACGCCAACTTTCAGTGACCGGTGTACAAGGACACCCAGGTCTCGCTGTACCTCCCCTTTACCCAACCTAACCCCATTGAGATAATAATCTGCCCTCTTGTTTTTGCCACCAAAGTGGATAACCTCACATTTATCTATATTATACTGCATCTGCCACTCATCTGCCCACACACTCAACCTGTCCAGGTCACCCTGCAACCTCCTAACATCCTCTTCACAGTTCACACTGCCACCCAGCTTTGTGACATCTGCAAACTTGCTAGTGTTGCTCCTAATGCCCTCTTCCAAATCATTAATATATATGATAAACAGTTGCGGCCCCAACACCGAGCCTTGCGGCACTCCACTCGCAGCTGCCTGTCATTCTGAAAAGAACCCGTTCACTCCTACTCTTTGCTTCCGGTCTGCCAACCAATTTTCTATCCATGTCAACACCCTACCCCCAATACCATGTGCTCTAATTTTAGTCACCAGTCTCCCGTGCGGGACCTTATCAAAGGCTTTCTGAAAGTCTAGATACACTACATCCACTGGCTCCCCTTCATCCATTTTGCTCGTTACATCCTCAAAAAATTCCAGAAGATTAGTCAAGCATCATTTTCCTTTCATAAATCCATGCTGACTTGGACTAATCCTTTTACTGCTATCCAAATGCCCCATTATTACCTCTTTAATGATTGACTCCAGCATCTTTCCCACCACCGAAGTCAGGCTAACTGGTCTATAATTCCCCATTTTCTCTCTCGCTCCTTTCTTGAAAAGTGGGATAACATTAGCTATCCTCCAATCCACAGGAACTGATCCTGAATCTATTGAACATTGAACATAGTCCTGCCATCCCGGGAATTAACCTGGTGATCCTACTACGCTGCGCTCCCTCAATAGCAAGAATGTCCTTCCTCAAATTAGGAGACCAAAACTGCACACAATACACCAGGTGAGGTCTCACCAGGGCCCTGTACAACTGCAGTAGGACCACCTTGTTCCTAAACTCAAATCCTCTCGCAATGAAGGCCAACATGCTATTAGCTTTCTTCACTGCCTGCTGTATCTGCATGCTTACCTTCAGTGACTAATGTATAAGCACACCCCGGTCTCGTTGAACCTCCCCTTTTTCTAATCTGACACCATTCAGATAATAATCTGCCTTGCTGTTCTTGCCACCAAAGTGGATATCCTCAAATGTATCCACATTACACTGCATCTGCCATGCATCTGCCCATTCACCCAATCTATCCAAGTCACCCTGCAGCCTCAATAGCATCCTCCTTGCTGCTCGCTCTGCCACCCAGCTTTGTGTCATCCGCAAACTTGGAAATGTTACATTTAACTCCCTCGTCTAAATCGTTAACATATATTGTAAATAATTGGGGTCCCAGCACCGAGCCTTGCGGCACCCCACCAATCACTGCCTCCCATTCTGAAAAGGACCCATTAATTCCTACTCTTTGCTTCCTGTCTGCCAAGGAGTTCTCATACGTCAATACCCGACCCCCAATACCACGTGCTCTATTTTTGCACACTAATCTCTTGTGTGGAACCTTATCAAAGTATTTATGAAAGTCCAGATACACCACATCCACTGGCTCTCCCTTATCCATTCTACAGTTACATCCTCAAAAAATTCCAGAAGATTAGTCAAGTATGATTTCCCCTTCATAAATCCATGCTGACTTTGTCCAATCCTGTTACTGCTATCCAAATGCGCTGCTATTACATCTTTAATAATTGACTCAAGCATCTTCCCTACTATCGATGTAAGGCTAACTGGTCTATAATTCCCTGATTTCTCTCTCCCTCCTTTCTTAAAAAGTGGGGTTAAATTGGCTACCCTCCAGTCCATGGAAACTGATCCAGAGTCGAGAGAACACTGGAAAATGACCACCAAAGCATCCACGATTTCTAGGGCCACCTCCTTAAGTACTCTGGGATGCAGACCATCAGGCTCTGGAGAATTATCTGCCTTCAGTCCCAACAGTTTACCTAACATAATTTTCTGACTAATGTGGATTCCCTTCAGCTCCCCCCTCCCACAAGATCCTTCGATCCCTAATATTTCTGGGAGGTTTTCCAACCCAGAGTTGTGAATTTATGGAATTCCCTGCCACAGAGGGCAGTGGAGGCCAAGTCACTGGATGGATTTAAGAGAGTTAGATAGAGCTCTAGGGGCTAGTGGAGTCAAGGGATATGGGGAGAAGGCAGGCACGGGTTATTGATAGGGGACGATCAGCCATGATCATAATGAATGGCGGTGCTGGCTCGAAGGGCCGAATGGCCTCCTCGTGCACCTATTTTCTATGTTTCTCTATGTTTCTATGTTGTTTGTGTCTTCCTTTGGGAAGACAAAACCAAAGTACTCGTCTGCCATTTCCTTGTTTCCCATTATAAATTCAGCTGTTTCTGACTGTAAGGGACCTACATTTGTCTTCAATAATTCTTTCCACTTCACATATCTATATAAGCTTTTACAGTCAGTTTTTATATTCCCCGCAAACTTTCTTTCATGCTCTATTTTCCCCCTTAATTAATTATTTTCCTCCTCGTAATTAATTAATTAACCCCTTTGTTGAATTATAAATTTCTCCCAGTCCTCCGGTTTGCTGCTTCCTCTGGCCAATATATATGCCTCTTCCTTGGATTTAACACTATCCTTAATTTCCCTCGTTTGAGCCGCCTTCCCTGTTTTATTTTTTCGCCAGACAGGCAACAGAATTGGAGTACTAATTCAGCAATGTGTGGCTCACACAGGCCAATTCATTACGATGCAACAGGCCAGAGGTTATGGATTCCAATCCCCATGCAAAAGTGCAGGCGTGGTTTCAATTACCAATGCTTCCAATTAAGGGAAGCCACAAGTGTGACAATTAGGCACCAAATTTAGCACAGGTACCTTCCCTTTACTGTGTCAATTCATATCAGGGCACTGCTCTAAGTGCAGTGTACAGTACACCATAGCACAACAGCAAGTGGTGCATGTTGCATGTGGTGCTTTGGCTACAAGTGGATAGGGGAATGTGTGGCCTTAAACGTTTTAAGATAGATGTTATATTGATACCGTGTAATTAGAAAAGAGAACTTGAGTAGAGAAGAAAATTTAGAAAAACAACCTGGGATTAAAGTGTGAACAGCACAGGAATTTATGCAAGAGGTTTTTGTTATAAATGCTAATTAAGTACTAACTGAACATTTTCTAATGTTAAACATTTAGAAATTAATTGATGTTAAAGATAATTAAGGCAGGGGATCAGGAAAGGAAAAATAAAATAACTGAGTAATTTTATTTTCAATAGATGAAAATTCAGCAAAAGAGGAAAATTAAAAACACGAGTTACTTGGGCATTGAGGGGATTTAAAAAAACTGCAACCTTCATCCTTCAAGATGAGAGCCGAGATAATCAACCTTTTTAATTTGCATCATACCGCATGCAATTCCTCATTATTTCCCGCAACTTGTTGGCAGAGGGATGTGATGTTTCCTAATATTTCAGTAAAGATGATGGCAGTTTGCTGTTTTTTTTGCTCATAGCAAGATTCCCATCTCAAAATGTCCATCATAAATGATATAGACAATAGACAATAGGTGCAGTAGGCCATTCGGCCCTTCAAGCCAGCACCGCTATTCAATGTGATCATGGCTGATCATCCACAATCAGTACCCTGTTCCTGCCTTCTCCCCATATCCCCTGACTCCGATATCTCCAAGAGCCCTATCTAGCTCTCTCTTGAAAGTATCCGGAGAACCAGCCTCCACCGCCCTTTGAGGGAGAGAATTCCACAGGCACAACTCTCTGTGTGAAAAAGTTTCCTCATCTCCATTCTAAATGGCCTAACCCTTATTCTTAAACTGTGGCCCCTGGTTCTGGACTCCCCCAACATCGGGAACATGTTTCCTGCCTCTAGCGTGTCCAAACAAATTTGAGGAAGGACATTCTTGCTATTGAGGGAGTGCAGCGTAGGTTCACAAGGTTAATTTCCGCGATGGCGATGAGAGGGGATCAATAAGATCCCCTCTCATCCTTCTAAATTCCAGAGTATACAAGCCCATCCGCTCCATTCTCTCAGCATATGACAGTCCCGCCATCGCGGAAGGCAGTTTTGGTCCGCTAATTTGAGGAAGGACATTTTAGCTATTGAGGGAGTGCAGCGTAGGTTTACAAGGTTAATTCCAGGGATGGTGGGACTGTCATATGCTGAGAGAATGGAGCAGCTGGGCTTGTACACTCTGGAGTTTAGAAGGATGAGAGGGCATCTCATTGAAACATATAAGATTGTTAAGGGCTTGGACATGCTAGAGGCAGGAAACATGTTCCCGATGTTGGGGGAGTCCAGAACCAGGGGCCACAGTTTAAGAATAAGGAGTAAGCCATTTAGAACGGAGATGAGGAAACACTTTTTCTCACAGAGAGTGGTGAGTCTGTGGAATTCTTTGCCTCAGAGGGCAGTGGAGACAGGTTCTCTGGATGCTTTCAAGAGAGAGCTAGATAGGGCTCTTAAAAATAGCGGAGTCAGGGGATATGGGGAGAAGGCAGGAACTGGGTACTGATTGGGGATGATCAGCCGGTGCTGGCTCGAAGGGCCGAATGGCCTACTCCTGCACCTATTGTCTATTGTCTGTACAACTGCAGAAGGACCTCTTTGCTCCTATACTTAACTCCTCCTGTTCTGAAGGCCAACATGCCATTCGCTTTCTTCACTGCCTGCTGTACCTACATGCTTACTTTCACTGACTGATGAACAAGGACCCCCAGATCCCATTGTACTTTCCCCTTTTCCCAACGTGACACCATTCAGATAATAATCTTCCTTCCTGTTTTTGCTACCAAAGTGGATAACCTCACATTTATTCACATTAAACTGCATCTGCCATGCATCTGCCCACTTACCCAACCTGTCCAAGTCACCCTGCATTCTCATAGTCTTATGGCTCCATACTCTCCTTTGTTCAACTGTAATAATGACACCTCCGATTTACCCTTCTCCCTCTCAAATTGTAGATTAAAACTTATCATATACACAATGCTCAGTCATAGAACAATCCAATATATTTATTTTAAGCCTGTGTCTGAGTTTACAAACAAAAAGTAAAAATCACATATATCAGCAATGTAAAAAATCTTCACATTAATAGCACTTAATTAGAAAAAGCCTGAAGCAATTTGCATCTACTTTAAATGTGTACGATCAGATTACAAACTGGATGAAGAGTCACAAACCTCTTCAAAAAGACAAATTGCAGCATGCGATAGGGAACATAATCCATCCGGAGTTTTTTTTAGGTCTTGATTTTGTAGATTTTCTTTATATGTATTCTAGAAGTTCAAACAGATAAATAAGTAGCACCATGGACAAATAGCATCTTTAAAAAACATAGAAATGTAAATTACATAAATAGGGTAATGGGAGAAAGCAAAGTTTTGTACTTATAGTTGGATTAAGATTCGCATTTTCAGAAGATTTGTTTTAAGTGCAGTTGGGTTTTCCCACGATTGAACAAATATACATGACCAATAAATGTAGAAATATAGTTAGATAAGACACAAAATGCTGGAGTAACTCAGCGGGCCAGGCAGCATCACTGGGGCGAAGGAATGGGTGACGTTTCGGGTTGAGGACCTTTTTTTGAAGGGTCTCGACTTGAAACGTCACCCATCCCTTCTATCCAAAGATGCAGCATGTCCCGCGCTGAGTTACTCCAGCATTTTGTGTCTATCTTCAGTTTAAATCAGCATCTGCAGTTCCTACCTACACACCTAGAAATATTGTTAGTTGACAACCAAATGGAAAGAAATGTATACTCTTTGTTGAAAATGCAGTTAATAATTTTTTTTAATTTATTTATAATGAGACTTTCATCTCCCTTTAAGAATGTTCCAAAGACAGTAAAGTAATTTTGAAGGATCCCCACTTCTGGGCCTTGCCTTCTGCACACTGCAATCATTTGGCAGGATGCACAGAAGCCTGAAGTCATACACTACCAGGTTCAGGAACAGCTACATTTCTACAATGATCACCAACCCACGCACCCCTAATCCTACCTCGACAATGGAATACTGCAGACTGCCCCTGGCACTACCATGAACCCATTTTTATTCAATTGTGTCTTGCAGACTATATTTTATTTTTAGTGTCTTGCAGAATTTTGTGGAATTTTAGTTTTGCATGTTTGTCTGAGTCTATGTGCTTCTGAATCTTCTGCTAGCAAGATTTTAATTGTGCCTGCACCTAACTGTACTGTGCATATGATAATAAACTCAAATTGATTTGTTTTAAAGAAAACAGGATAGCCATTTGGCATGAAGCAAGGCTCTACCACATAACCTGTTTTAGTGCTGAGTGAGAGATAAATATTGAGCAGGACATCAACGTGCCTGGAAGACAGAGAGAAAATCTTATCCAAATTTACAAAATACTCAGGGCACAGTTTTAGAAAATGGGTGTGTCATTTAGGACTGAGATGAAGATACATTTCTTCACTCAGAGGGTGGTGAACTCTGGAATTCTCTTTTTTCAGTGGGTTGTGGAGGCTTAGTCATTGCATTCAGAAATTGATAGATTTTTTAATATTATGAAAATTAAAGGGAAAGTGCTGGAAATTGGCCATGAGGTGGAAGATCAACCCCATTCTTAGTGAATGATAGGTTCAAAAGACAGGAAAAAGAAGAATTGACATTTATCTGTGACCAGTGGTTTTGGTTAGAAATTACTTGGACAAAAATGTAGATGGCTTGATTAGTAAGTTTGTGCATGACACAAAGATTTGTGGAGTTGTGGATAGTGAGGAATGTTTATGGATAGAGCAGGATATATATCAGTTGTAGAAATGGCAGATGGAGTTTAATCCAGACTAGTGTGGGGCACTGCACTTTGGCAAGTTAAATGTAAGAGGAAAGTATACAATAAAAGGCAAGATGCTTAAAAGCATTGATGTACACAGGGACCTCGGGTCGTCAGTCCATAGCTCCCTGAATGTGGCACACAAGTAGATAGGGCGATAAAGAATGTTTTCATCAATGGGTATTGCATATAACAGTCAGGAAGTTGGATAACACTAGTGTAGTGTATGCAAAACATTACGAAAAAGGATATGGAGGCTTTGGAGAAAGTGCACAAGAGGTTCATCAGGATGCTATCTAGGTTAGAGTGGATTAGCTATAAAGATGGGTTGAACAGACTTGGATTATTTTTTACTGGAGTGGAGGTTGAGGGGAGACCTGGTAGAAATTTGTATAAGGACAGAGCAGACAGTCTTTTTCTCAGGGTAGAAATGTCAAATACTTCATGGCATAACATTAAGGTGAAAGGGGTAAAGATTAAAGGAGAGTTGTGATTTTTTTTTTAAAACCAGATAATGGTAGGTGCCTGGAATGCTTGTTAGGGAGGATAGTGGAAGCAGATACAATAGCAGTATTTCAGAGGCTTTTAGAAAGGAATGTGAACATAGAGGCAATGGAATGACACGCAGGCAGATGGGGTTTGTTTACTTTGGTATCATGGTCAGCACAGATATTGTGGACTGAATGTCCTGTTCCTGTGCCTCGTTGTTCTATGTTCTACATAAATGTTTTTTAAAAATTACCTAAACTGGCTAATTTGAACCATTAGACAATTCAGTATTTTTTTAAACAAATATTATCTTTGAGTAAGATAATTTGTTAAATTATAATGGGAAAGTTTGAAACCAACTTTGATTTTTAATTTTACTTTAAGGTCATAAGGAATAGGAGTAGAATTAGGCCATTCGGCCCATCAGGTCTACGCCATTCAATCATCATCCATCCATCCATCCCCGAACACCATTCTCTTGCCTTCTCCCCATAACCTCTGACACCTGTATTAATCAAATAGATTTGTCAATTACTTTGTCAATGTAGATCTTACAATTTCTCAGATCAGGGGCAATTAAGAATCAACTACATTGGGTTGGAGACAGGCTAAAGTAGGTAAAGGTGGCATATTTCTTTCCTTTAAAAATGTTAGTGAACCACGTGGGTTTTAATGACAAAGTTAGTTTTATGTTTACCATTACTGAAACTACCTTTTTTTGCATCCCATTGAATTTAGTTACTTTTCAATCATTTCCTCTCAAATATAATTTACAAGCAATTACCAGTAATTCTACCACATGAAACATTTTATTTTGTATCAAGCATGGGAAAGCAATAAGTTTTACAAATCAGAAAATAGTGTATCAATTACTAAATCTAAACCTGCTCACATTTGAAAAAAACCCAATTATGTTATCAAACTCACTGAAGAATGTTTCAGTTGTTCCAATGATTTAAAAAAACAATCATATCCAATCATTCCTTCTTTTTCTGGTTCAAAGGGTGTTTTGGTAGCAGCAGTAGAAGCTGCCAATGCAACTTCAATCCACTCAAGTAGGAACTTCAAGGAACCACGCTGTACTGCAAGACCCAATAATAGCTCTGCAGCCAATCTTCGCCCTTCGTTATCAGCTCCTGAACTAGGCATGGTCATCTTCTTCAGAAATGTTGTAACTTGTGCAAGGCAGTCCAAACCAACTTGTGGGATTTTGTTTTCATTTGCCAGAGACAGGGGAGGTAGAGAATTGATAATTGTGCAGGCTGTGCACAGAACATCATTGCACAAGCTCAAGCTTGGATCTATCTTCGATTGTTGCCAATTTTGTTGAATTAGTGCAAAAAGCAGACTCAGACCTGTCTTCACTCCCATTTCTATTAGAACATCAGTACCAGATTTTATTATTTTATTCCTGGCCAACATATCATCTAGATTTAATCTGCTGTCAGAACTCTGCCTTTGTACTTGACGTTCTGGTCTGAACCGATCGTGGTACTTGTGAGAAAGTGCGTAGAATATCCTCTGAAGTGACACCAAGCGCATGTGTAAGGCAACAGCAAAAGGTGAATTTCCAAAGACCGTCCTGGCCAAATTTTGTTGGCTGTTAAGCAGTGCAGAGAGATAGCGCTCACGTTCTTCCACAGCTGAAGATTCATGTTCAAAATCGGGCAATCTTGGACCTATCAGATGTTGCGCTTGTTGAGATATTCCTACTACTTCTTTGTTCTGGAGCAGCTTTTCATATAATGTGGAGGCACCTTCTCTTGTGGCTATAGACTCACTGTCTTCTAAGGCCCAGGAACTGTTCAGGTGTTCAAGCCACTTTAGTATTACATTTGTGGGACATGTAACCATTTTATATTGTTGATCTGGAAAGAGAGAAATATATTAGTCTTATTTCTGCAAGCCCCTCTTTTACTCACGGTACAATACCATTACAGCATGTGTTGACAAAGAGTCTCTAACCTGAAACATTAATTTTGTTTCTCCTTCCAGTTATTGCCTGACCCGCAAAATATTTTCAGCATTTTTCACTTTACTTGAGATTGCCAGCATCTGCTTTTTTATGTACAGGAAGGAACTGCTGATGCTGGTTATACACCGAAGATAGACTAAAAATGTTGGAGTAACTCAGCGGGACAGGCAGCATCTCTGGTGAGAAGGAATGGGTAACATTTTGGGTCTCGACCTGAAACATCACCCCTGTCCCATTGAGTAACTTCTGCTATTTTTATTTTCACTTTTACTATAGGATTTACTATATTGTACATATTGATAAAACACAATTTAACTGCATTTTAAACTTTTATATTCAGAGACACATCTGGTCAATGTCTTTATGCTGGTTTTTATGGTTCATTCTTGTTTCCTTCCACCAGATCTCCTCTTACCTTGTTAGCATATATCTTTCTATTCTTTTCTACCTTACTTCAAGATTCAAGAGAGTTTATTGTCATGTGTCCCAGATAGTAAGTAAGTAAGTAAGTACGTTTATTTATATAGCACTTTTCAGTCGATTTCAATCAAAAACCAAAGTGCTTTACAGGGAAGACTATACACACAAATAATAAAAAGTAGAAAAAAATGACACAACACACTATAAGAAATTTAAAGACGAACATCCCCCCACAGTAGAATCTACACTCTCCACTGTGAGGGAAGGCACCAAAATGTCCAGTCCTCCTCCTCCTCCTAGTCCACCCGAGGTCGGGGCCAGTTTGAGGCCACTGCAGCCAGTCGCCGCACCGGCAGCCCGACGATCATAGGCCCCTCCCGCATCGGGTGGAAAAGTCCTCAGCAGCCCAGAAATGTCTGGAGCGGCCGCTCCTTCCCCGGAGACTGCGACGCCCGTGGACTTCAGGCCGCGCCGGTTGGAGCCTCGACCCCGCGGTGCCCCCGATCCAGCGCCGCCCGCCCGCGGCGGGATGCCCCCAAACTGCAGACCGCAGACCGCGGCTGCTCGATGCTGTTGGTCGGCGGTCACAGCACTCCGGAGCAGTGACCCGGCAAGGCATCGTCCGCTCCCCGTTGGTGTCCCAGCGCTGTGCCGCCGAAGCTGTGGTCCCGGCAGGAACGCCGCTCCAGCCCGATGGAAGGCCGCATGGGGAGATCGGGGATGCGATTTGGAGGAAAACCGCATCTCCGACCAGGTAGGACTGGGGTTAAAACAGTTCCCCCCCCCACATAGAAAGAATAGACTACAAAAAAAAAATGTTTTAGACAATAAAAAAGTTAGAGGACGGACTGCAGGCAGGCAGCCATACAAACGGCGCCCACTCCTGCACATCCGCCATCTTGAAGTTAAATGTGACTTCTGGACAGGACAATGAAATTCTTGCTTTGCTTCAGCACAACAAGATATGGAAGGCATGAATACTGAACAGATCAGTGTGTCCATACACCATTGTATAAATATATACACATGTAACTTAAATAGGAAACAAGATTCGTGGTCCCCCATTAGGGTGAGCATGTCCTCCAGGAGGTCAGACGGCCGGCGGTCACCCAGTCCATCCATTCGGAGAATCCGAGCTGCCCGCTCAGATTCACCAAGGCCAAACCTCCTGATAAGGAATTCCTTAAGGCCCCTATATTTGTTAGTGAACGGGGGGGGGGGGGGGCTTTAAGGAAAGGCTTAACTCGCCTCGCAGTCGCTTGGTCAAGTGCGCTGACCACGTAAAAGTATTTTGTTTCATCCGCTGTTATCTCTCGCACAGCAAATTGTGCCTCTGCCTGCTGGAACCAGATGTCAGGCTCTTAGGGAATTCTAAACCAACATGTAGAGGAACCAACGAGAGAGAGCAGGCTATTCTAGACTGGGTATTGAGTAATGAGGAAGGGTTAGTTAGCAGTCTTGTTGTGCGTGGCCCCTTGGGCAAGAGTGACCATAATATGGTTGAGTTCTTCATTAGGATGGAGTGACATAGTTAATTCAGAAACAAGGGTTCTGAACTTAAAGAAAGGTAACTTTGAGGGTATGAGACGTGAATTGGCCAAGATAGACTGGCAATTGATTCTGAAAGGGTTGACGGTGGATATGCAATGGAAGGCATTTAAAGACCGCATGGATGAACTACAACAATTGTTCATCCCAGTTCAGCAAAAGAATAAATCAGGGAAGGTAGTGCATCCGTGGATAACAAGGGAAATCAGGGATAGTATCAAAACAAAAGATGAAGCATACAAATTAGCCAGAAAAAGCAGCCTACCAGAGAGGACTGGGAGAAATTCAGTCCAGCAGAGGAGGACAAAGGGCTTAATTAGGAAAGGGAAAATAGATTATGAAAGAAAACTGGCAAGGAACATAAAAACTGACTGCAAAATCTTTTATAAATATGTGGAGAAAAAGATTAGTTAAAACAAATGTAGGCCCCTTGCAGTCAGAAACAGGTGAATTGATCATGGGGAACAAGGACATGGCAGACCAATTGAATAACTACTTTGGTTCTGTCTTCACTAAGGAAGACATAAATAATTTGCCAGAAATAGCAGGGGACCGGGGGTCAAATAAGATGAAGGAACTGAGTGAAATCCAGGTTAGTCGGGAAGCGGTGTTAGGTAAATTGAATGGATTAAAGGCTGATAAATCCCCAGGGCCAGATAGGCTGTATCCCAGAGTGCTTAAGGAAGTAGCCCCAGAAATAGTGGATGCATTAGTGATAATTTTTCAAAAGTCTTTAGATTCTGGAGTAGTTCCTGAGGATTGGAGGGTAGCTAATGTAACCCCACTTTTTAAAAAGGGAGGGAGAGAGAAAACGGGGAATTATAGACCAGTTAGTCTAACATCGGTAGTGGGGAAAATGCTAGAGTCAGTTATTAAAGATGGGATAAGCAGCACATTTGGAAAGTGGTGAAATCATTGGACAAAGTCAGCATTGGTTTATGAAAGGTAAATCATGTCTGACGAATCTTATAGAATTTTTCGAGGATGTGAGTGGATAAGGGAGAACCAGTGGATGTGTTATATCTGGACTTTCAGAAGGCTTTCGACAACGTCCCACATAATATATTAGTATGCAAACTTAAAGCACGCGGTATTGGGTGTTCAGTATTGATGTGGATAGAGAACTGGCTGGCAGACAGGAAGCAAAGAGTAGGAGTAAGCGGGTCCTTTTCAGAATGGCAGGCAGTGACTAGTGGGGTACCGCAAGGCTCAGTGCTGGGACCCCAGCTATTTACAATATATATTAATGATTTGGACGAGGGAATTGAATGCAACATCTCCAAGTTTGCGGATGACACGATGCTGGGGGGCAGTGTTAGCTGTGAGGGGGATGCTAGGAGGCTACAAGGTGACTTGGATAGGTTGGGTGAGTGGGCAAATGCATGGCAGATGTAGTATAATGTGGATAAATGTGAGGTTATCCACTTTGGTGGCAAGAACAGGAAAGTAGACTATTATCTGAATGGTGGCCGATTAGGAAAAGGGGAGATGCAACGAGATCTGGGTGTCATGGTACACCAGTCATTGAAAGTAGGCATGCAGGTGCAGCAGGCAGTGAAGAAAGCGAATGGTATGTTAGCATTCATAGCAAAAGGATTTGAGTATAGGAGCAGGGAGGTTCTACTGCAGTTGTACAGGGCCTTGGTGAGACCACACCTGGAGTATTGTGTACAGTTTTGGTCTCCTAATCTGAGGAAAGACATTCTTGCCATAGAGGGAGTACAGAGAAGGTTCACCAGACTGATTCCTGGGATGGCAGGACTTTCATATGAAGAAAGACTGGATAGACTCGGCTTGTACTCGCTAGAATTTAGATGATTGAGGGGGGATCTTATAGAAACTTACAAAATTCTTAAGGGGTTGGACAGGCTAGATGCAGGAAGATTGTTCCCGATGTTGGGGAAGTCCAGAACAAGGGGTCACAGTTTGAGGATAAGGGGGAAGTCCTTTAGGACCGAGATGAGAAAAAAAAATTCACAGAGAGTGGTGAATCTGTGGAATTCTCTGCCACAGAGGGTGGTTGAGGCCAGTTCATTGGCTATATTTAAGAGGGAGTTAGATGTGGCCCTTGTGGCTAAAGGGTGTATGGAGAGAAGGCAGGTACAGGATACTGAGTTGGATGATCAGCCATGATCATATTGAATGGCGGTGCAGGCTCGAAGGGCCAAATGGCCTACTCCTGCACCTATTTTCTATGTTTCTATGTGCATGCCCAGGAATTTGAAGCTCTTGACCCATTCCACCATCGACCCGTTGATATAAACAGGACTGTGGGTCCCCATCCTACCCCTTCCAAAGTCCACAATCAGTTCCTTGGTTTTGCTGGTGTTGAGGGCCAGGTTATTGTGCTGGCACCATTTGGTTAGTCGGTTGATCTCACTTCTATACTCTGACTCGTCCCCATCAGTGATACGTCCCACAACGGTGGTGTCGTCAGCGAACTTGATGATTGAGTTCGCACTATGACCGGCTACGCAGTCATGAGAATAGAGTGAGTACAGCAGGGGACTGAGCACAGCCTTGAGGTGCTCCCGTGCTGATTGTTATCGAGGCTGACGCTTTTCCACCAATTCGAACAGGATGTGGTCTGTGAATGAGGAAGTCGAGGATCCAATTGCAGAGGGATGCGCAGAGACCCAGTTCTGAGAGTTTGATAACCAGCTTGGAGGGGATGATTGTTTTAAATGCCGAGCTGTAATCAATGAATAACAGCCTGACTTATGAGTGTTTGTTGTCCAAGTGGTCCAGAGCGGAGTGGAGAGCCAGCGAGATCGCATCCACCGTTGATCTGTTGTGGCGGTAAGCAAACTGTAGTGGGTCCAGGTTTTTGTCGAGATAGGAGTTGATTTGTGCCATGATCAACCTCTCGAAGCACTTCATCACCACCTACTTATGCCCTTTCCTAGTTTCCCTTAACCACACGTACTATTTATTCCAACACCTACATCAAGATTTGGCACACTACATAATTAGGGATTCAAAATAAACATTGGAAAGCAAAAGTAGTGAAGAAACAAATTATGAGAAAAATAGCTAAATGTAAAGATATGGGTGAAGAGGATACAAAAGACAAAAATTGAGCCTGATTTGCAACGAGTGAAAATTTAACAACAAACCATGAGAATGGAAAAGAGATATGCTACAGTGATAAATTCGAAGGAATTTTAAAAAAGAAACGGCATAAGAAAGGAGATAAAGTGAAACTGAAGTAGGGATATGCAGCATAGAGAGTAGAGCATGAATGAAGCAGACATATACTAAGAGCTGAGCAAGGATATAAAATGTCAAGAGAGTGAGAGTAAGTGCTGAGCACAGAGAACGAGAACATTGAAGATATAAACTGGGGAGAGATTAAGAGTTAAGAGCACGAGTGGGGGTGGATATAAAACGGCACATGGATAAATGTCAGGAACATGAAGTGATAATGTATCAGAATATTTAGGATATGAAGCAAGTGTGGTGGATTGTGGGATGATAGCTGAGAGCAGTGGGAATCAAAAAAGGCAACAAAGGGAGAACCAGAGAGACATAGAGATACAACGAAGCAAAAGCTAAGAGGCCTAATATATAAAACAATCGGAAAAGGAAAACTGTAGATATATAAAACGACATGTAACAGAGCTCAGATTGCCAGATTACTGTACCAGGTGTACAGTAGAGCCTAGTAGCTGGTTGCATCATGGCCTGGTTCAGCAACTTAAATGCCCAGGCACAAAGAAGATTGCAAAAAGTGGTGAACACTGCCCAGTCCATCATGGGTACTGATCTCCCCACCATAGAAGGTATCTATCAGAGGCGAACCTTCAAAAAGGCAGCCAGCATCACCAGGGCCCCCACACCACCTTGGCAACGCTTTTAGTTCACTCCTGCCATTAGGAAAAAGGTACTGTCACTGCCCGACTTACGTAAGGGTTAAGTTCCCTGGACCCGAGCCCAAGTCAGATGTTATGCATGTCGGAAAGCGAAGTGTTACTGCGGATGCGTAAATTTAGATTGCAC
The DNA here is from genome assembly GCA_038087875.1 of Malacoraja senta. Taxonomy (NCBI): domain Eukaryota; kingdom Metazoa; phylum Chordata; class Chondrichthyes; order Rajiformes; family Rajidae; genus Malacoraja; species Malacoraja senta. The sequence goes on along the minus strand of JAXLNO010001177.1, from coordinate 3,967 downwards.
GTGGGAGCATCCACGAGAACAGCTGACTAGATGGCGGGAATAGCTGCGTACGCAGTTACGCACTGCTACCAAGGCAACTGAGATGCGCAATTTGGAAATAATGAATTGCTTAAAGGCCTGTCTCACGAATCTGCGGTCATTGGCGGCAAAACGGGAAGAATCTGCCGCCATAGGCCGCGCATTCGTGAGAACGTACAATTCCCGGGCCGTGCGACGGTGTTCCCAACACCGCGCGGTGCTAAAATAAAATCGACAATGTCGAAAACACTATACTCACCGCACAACCTCCACCAGTGATGCACAAGTGCAGCACGGCCGCTCGCACGGGCCGCCGCCAGTGTGGGTCGAGCGCCGTGCGTCAAACCTCCTCTGCCACAGCCTCCGCCAGTGAGGCACGTGCCGCCGCCAGTGAGGCACGTGTGCTGCGCGGCCGCAGTCACAGCCACCGCTACAGCGCCGCGATCAGGATGGCCGCCGCCACAGCCGCCGCTGGTGAGTCACGTGCGGCGGGCCGACGTCATCGCAGTCGGCCCGCCCTTTTTTTACTTACCGCAAGCACGTGGGACCCGCCGTGTTTGAATTAACTCGGCCCCCGCGCAACATCCATGCAGCGCTCCGGTGGATAGGCTCGACGCTCTCGCCGTTGCCGCGCGGTCCTCGCTACCGGCGACGCCGCGCTTCACCGCCGATGACCGCAAACAGGTAAGACAGAGCCTTGACATTAAACTATTACTTTGCTACATAAATAAAAGCAAAATTAAACTAGTGGAGAAGAACTGGGGAATTTGAGGGGGGAGATCCAATTGTCATTGTAGAACTGAGAACTAGATTCTGCTGTGGAAGTCTGAGCTCGGTCAAAATTGAAACATGTTATTGGTGATATCCTCTGGACTGTTAACAAGAAACATAACAGATGTATATTGATAATTGAATCATCAATATAGACCTGACAAACAAAATATGAAGCAGGTTGGAGGACAAATCAATAGAACACTATTGACGCAGTTTCCTATAGCATTCAGCTACAAAAACAAGGGGGAAAGAGAAGAAAACAACATAGAATCTATCAGAAATCACATCAATAAGGAATCCTAGTGGGGTGCATGATCATTACATAAGAACATCGTACATTTAGTTGTTAATGTGTTTCTCTGAAGCTAGTCTTAAATTATTAGATTATTAAGAGCAAATTGGCTGAAAGAGAAAATAAAGTGATGTTCCTGAGTTTTCAATATAAATAAATAAATACTGTACTATAAATGTATTAGATTCTACAGAGGTGAGAGGGGCACATTTAAAAGTAGTTGTGTGGGGCAATTCTTTTTAAAACAGAGGGGTGGATGCCTGAAATGCGCTGCCAGAGGTGGTGGTGGAGGCAGATACGATAATGACAGTTAAGAGGCTTTTAGGCAGACCCCTGAATGTGAAGGACGGAGGGACCTGGATCACATGCAGGCAGAGGAGATTAGTTTAATTTGGCATCATTTTTGGCAAGCAATCCTGATGAATGTTTTCTTTGTTGTAACATTTTTTCTTGGCAGCTTACTCCATTCTGTTTACAGGGGAGTAGGTAGACACAAAATGGTGGAGTAACTCAATGGGACTCCAGGGGAGTAGGGATATATTTACCCACTTTTACCCTTTTACCCACTACCCAATGAGAGGAAGCGATTAGGTAAATACAGAATCTCTTGCCCAGAGTGGAAGAATCAAGAACTAAAGAATAGGGGGAAAAGGTGAGGGCGGAAAAATTTAATTGTAACTTTTTTTTTTTGCACAAAGGGTGGTTGGTGTATGGAACGAGCTGTCGGAGGAGGTAGTTGAGTCAGGTATTATCGCAATGTTTAAGAAACATTTAGACTGGTACATGGATAGGATAGGTTTAGAGGGATATGGGACAAACGCTGGCAGGTGGGACTAGTGTAGATGGGACATGTTGGTCGGAAGGGCCTGCTTCCATGCTGTATGACTATGACTCAATGCCACACAGTATTTTAAACCCATGACAAACACAAACCTGCTCACAGGTTACACTTCTGTCACTTGATATGAATGCTGGTTGATAAGGAGTGTCAATAACTAAATTTCCTTTCATTGCCACAGAGAACTCAAGGCTATAACCTGATGTCTATTAAATACAGCAACTAAGAACAGTTACTCTGTTGCATATACTATGAACATCAATGCACTGCACAACCCACCTCATCAATATCTCCCTACAGTTTAAAGCACAAACAGTTGAAATCATTTGGCATCAGCTGTCATGACTGCTTGAATTACAGCCATAAAAATAGCAAAGTATTACCACATTAAAGATCATAACCAACAGTCTGAGTTGCAAGTAATGAACTTTATATGGTAACAGATTGGCTCTGAGAGTAACAGCTGTCGAAGTGACCTTAAAACTTTGAACTGTGGTATATCAGGTTCAATAATTTGTTTTAAGTAATTGACTTTAAGATGAATTAAGTAAAAAAGCCTAATAATTTGACTTTTAAAATAATTTCACAAACATATTGTATGACAAAGAGCAAATTGTGGCATTTCTGGCAGGCATTGAATAAATGTGAAACCAGTTTAAAACGTTCAATGAGCATAACCTGTAACAGACACCACAACATGATAAAGAAAAGATAAATGGTGCAAAGCTGCAAACAAAACTACAACATGGGGGGGGGGGAGGGTGAAAAAGCAATGGATCCCCTGCTCACGGTCTTAAGTCTCCATTTGAACCACATCACCTCATTTTAGACCTTGAATGTGTCTCGGTCCTGTTCCTTCCCAACTCAAGTAAATCTAATCATGTCCATAGTTTGAATGGTTTTAATTTTAAAATGCCATCCTATTTCAGTACTTTTTCTCTTATCTATTTATCTTCTATCTATACATAACTAAAGCTCTGATCTTGTTATCTTCTGGTTTGCGCGGTCTTTCTATTTGCGCAAAAATGGTACGCGATAGCGCTACGATTTTTTGCCAGCTTACACACCGTTCTCCGGTGCTGCGAGTGCACCAAGTTTCGTTCCGATCGTTGGTCTAATGTAAAAGTTAGCCAGGTTTAAAAATCTTAAAAACTGCGTGTGTGCAGATCGATCTCCTCTTCTTCCAGTCAGCACCGCATGGATTGGTCTTTTCTCCTGCGGGATGGTCCGCCCCTTCCTGCGCCATCGCGTCTTTACTGGAGCTGAGGGAGGTTGTAGGTGACCGGCGGACGTCTCCAACTGGACACAATCTTCGGAGGAACTGGAAGTGGCCCGGCCCGGCCCGGCCCAACCCAACCCAGTCCGGACCAACCTGGCGCAGAGTCGGAGATGTCACCGATGTCGCCAAACGGAAAGCGGAAACTCTGACCCCGGCAGAGATCGTCCAGCGATCTGCAGCCGCTATGTTCCCATCGCACCATCAGCTCCAGCCCCTTCCCCCTATGGCTCCTTCCCCCCTCCCCCGTGATACCACCCTCTCCCCCACAACCCCCGTCTTTTCTCCAAGCTCTCCCCCCACATAACCCCCCCGGCCCCCACCCCCCTCAACCCTCCCCACGCCCACAACACCCCCGCCCACACCACGCTCTCCCCCCTCCTACACCACCCTGCCCACACACACACACATCCACTCCCGTCCTTCCCTCCTCTCCCACACATGAAGAGGAGGGGGAGGGAGTGCTGGAGGATGAGGGGAAATGAGCCGTGCCTGCGCAGTTAGGGGCTATGGGTGAGTGGTGGAATATTGCGTTGGGGGAATGGGTTGCGTTGGGGGAATGGGTGAGTAGTGAAATATTGCGTGGGGAATGGGTTGCATTAGGGGACCAGGCCTTCCGTGTGACTGCGAACCAATTGGTCCCACTTAGTCTAGTCGAGTACATAATTAAAACTTTGATCTTGTGCTCTTCCAGTATGCGCGGTTCTTCTATTTGCTCAAAAACGGTACGTAATAGCGCTATTATTTATCGCCAGCTCACTCACCATTC